>CM022476.1:23916201-23937501 GCA_011952105.1 Coreoperca whiteheadi
GTTGTTATGTTGTAGAAGACTTGTTGGGGATGGGGGCGTGGGGGAGGGTGTGGTTTGTTTGGGGTTTGTGGGGTGTAGTGTGGTTGGTGTGTGGTTTATAGGGGGTTTTAGATTTTTTTTTTTTTTTTTTTTTTTTTTTGTTGCTATGTTTCTCTGTGTGTGTGCAGGCGGCGCAGAGGACGGCCCCAGGGTGGTCTTCATGGTGGACCTCTGGCACCCCAACGTGGCCGCTGCTGAGAGACAAGCCTTGGACTACATTTTTACTCCAGGCCGCTTAGAGGACAAGGAAGGGAAATAGGTGTGAGTGAGAAACCATGTCCGACCAAGAGACAGCTGGCATTTAGGGAAGTGTCTGTAGGATCGGGGAGCAACTCTTTTTCTGCCTCCAGACCAGCTCTCACATTCACTGTGTACATAACTCAGTCTCATACAGTATTTCTCATAACTCTTCTTAGCAGATGACCAAACATTGGGCCTCTTTTATCAATCGTGTTCATGTTTTTGCCTGTAGAGTTGTGTAAAAGACAGCCGCACTTGAAAGTACTTACTTACATTTTTCAAAACTTAGTAGGTGCACTATTGTTCATGCAGCCATTTTATTAATACCCCGACAGGGACATTTTAGCTTATTTGTCATTGTCATTATTTATTTTAAATCATTGAATGTTCAATGAATTTGCATAGAGATGAAGGATGTGACTGAGCAGTGAAATATTTGCCCAGTATACATTTTCCACCAAATATGATTTTGGGCCAATTCTGGAGCAAAACGATTTCTATCGAAGATTCTACGTACAGCTCGTATCGGTTTTATTTCGGTTGTTTCTTGAAACCGTTCAACAGTATGCTGATAGAGAGCGAAGTACATTACACACTAGCAAGCCAAACAATAGTGTCAGGCCAACCTATTCTATTAGCTATACATGAACTGGAGAGAGTAAGCATTTATGGGCCCCGAACTCTTCCACAACATAACAACACTTCCAAAACATTTTGTGTAAAGTATTGGTGGTATTACTTTTACACGTAACATCTCACACATGTCAGTAATTCTTTTACACTTACTGTAACACCCACATACATTTCAGCAAGGGCTAAGAAAATTAGATCATTCAACTTTGTATATTACTCAACACATCCAGTCACACTGAAGATTCAAATTATGATTCAAACTGAGACGTGATTGTCAGTGGGTTTGCACATTTTTTATTTCCTAAACCCTCACTGTCAAATGGGAGACAGACTTTCCACTGTTTGAGTTTTTATGAATGAGTAGAAAATCTTTCTTGCAGAATGGTGACATCACTTCAGTGATTGTAGTGCTTATTCACATCAAGTCACAGCTAACGTAGAGTAGAGCTAAAGCTAAGGGATCATCGCTACAGTGCTGGTTGATTTTAAGCCTACTGTTCGTAAACGCATTAAGCCGATAACAAAAATGTGTAGTTGCACAGTGGCTTTATTTATACTGACTGATTAATGATGTATGAGAAAACGCAGTGTCATTCTTTAAATCTCATTTTAGCTGAGTTACTTACAGGATGCACAGTTGGGGCCTTATGACTAAACTGGTAACTGTTGATAGATCTCTTAACTAAATGCATTGCAAAAAAGTGCTATAACAGCGTGATAACATTAACTAAAGAAATTATTCATTAAAATCATGTCATCTATCATTATCCAAGCAACCTGTGAGCAGATTCATCCGCACGCGTGTTGATAACTGAGGTCCAATGTTGATCATGACATGAATGTTTACAGACGCAGCTAATGTCTCTGTCCTGACTCCTGCCGGTGTGGTAGTTCATTGTGCTCCCCTTTGAAATATCAATCCTGCTTTCACGAGACATGGTTAGATAAGCACATTTTTAGGTCAAATTGTGTGAGTCAGCCTGTGCTGTAACACTGGAGATGAAGCGTTTTTGGTAAATTTACTAAACTCTTGTAATTTGGTTTTATTTGATATCAGGTTTGTATTTCTGTAAATAGGATTGAGGTAAGAAACTGAATGGGCTGAGATGTTTTGAAATGATTGTGTTCAATGCTATAACTATTGTGTTGTCTTGATTTACAGCTGAAGCGACTGCATCTCATTCTCCGTTCTCAAAAAGCCCGCCATGAAATCATTTTGATAGATTCAATTTGTAGATTCTGTAAAATGTTTATGACGTACTATCTCTGTTGTTCTGTGACGTATTTCTTTTCAATCATTCTGTAAGTTTGCAGCGCCATATGGTATCCATTATTAAAGCCACAATCCTTAATTCTTCAACAGCACTTTATGGATATATGTGCGCAGTCTAAAAGGTAGTGAAAATGAATCTTCAGCAGCTTTACAGGTCCATCGCAACTCAAGATACCAATCTATTCAATTCTAATGTTTACAAAAGTATGATTATTTACAAGCTCGGACATCACTGACACTCACATTGAGCTGTCACTAATTAGGTTTAAAATGAAGAGTGCTGTTAATCCACTTAAGAGTATGAAAACATCCCAAAGCATTTGCTTTATATATACAGTATATGGTGGGGCAACCCTTTTGTTTACATTTGGATTAAGGATTTGTCCTTTAACACATTCTTGTGTGGATTTTGAACAGTATTTCTGTACATTTAATAAATGGTCAAGTATCTTATTTAACCAGCTGTTGTCAGGAGTGTCACTTTTACAGAGATATCCCAGATCTGAAACAAGAGGTAGACTTTACACTGTATGCATGTTCTTTAGTCCATTCTGCATTTAACTACTGTGTCTCACACAGCTGACTTCTGTTAAACTACACCTCAAATACTGATTCAAACATACTGCAGGAGCTGAAGAGTTTAGTGCTGGAGAAGAATAAAGCCTTCTGCAGAAATGGCGCTCTGTTATCGATGACTACGATATAAAGCAAGGGGACAAAATAAATGATGTTGCCTCTTCTCAGCCAGATGCAGTTTTATAGCAGCGGCTCAGGGAGGCGTAGGCATGCAATAATGTTGTCGTTGCTCTGTTTTCTCAGCAGTTATTTCTTGTCAGACCTGCACTGCCTCTGGAGGACATGGGCACTAAAAAGACTGAGGCAATAATAACATTGTGTTAAATAAAAACAGTAGTGTCTTCATTACTCATGAGTGCTGGGTTCATGGGTTATTAAGGAATATACACACAGGTTAACGTTCTACATCTGTCTCCACAGTTGAAGAAAAGGATTCCCAACACAAATCAGCACCCTTCAGAGTGAGTTTGATGCCAATAATTGCCAATAATAACACAATAATTTAGAAGTACCTTAGTGCTTGTATTTATAAGCTGCATGTTTTACGGACACAGAGTTGTTTTGTTTCTGTGTCACCACTCTTGCATTATTACAGTAGACTATAGTAGTTATTGTTAAAATACTGCTTAGGACAGTAATTACACCAGACGTGTGTGGGAAGCTTGATAGATTTTGATAGAGAGAGCAGAATACTGTAGCGTGGTGGGAAGGAAGAACAATTTAAAGCTCATACAGCTATACATGTGTATGCACAAGGATTATCCTTTGAGCAATACGCATTGACATCACTAACTCACAGAATTTTAAAATGATAAGACTATGTAATAAAATGTGTCTCTCTTATAAGCCAATGGGATGAATAGCTGTAGTGGGGTCCAGGGACCTCTAAGTGAAGCTGATGGGGTCCTATGTGCCCCGGAAAAAGTGAATAACAGTTGAATGTGACTTTTAATTTTACTCAAATGCAGACTAGCAGTACATGCAGAGAACGTACATAGGCACGAACACCTGTGAAATGTCATTAAATATACATCAGCCATGCAACAAATGATGAAGCTAATAATCTTCAGTTTTGTAGAGTACATTTTTTAATGTAATTGTGTTGTTGTTTTGTTGCCTTACATAATTGTTTGGTAATATGCACCACTAAAGCACAATTCAGAATGGAAATGGAAAGGGCACTAAGGTGGCTCCTGCATTTTTACCCAATCTGTCTCGTATTTCTTGCATATCCTAAACCCAAAAAACACTTTTTTCAGCTGAAAACTAATTTATGTGGGTATTTAGTTGTGTTGTTGAAGGATTCAGGTATTTCAGCTCTGCATATTGTGTTATAAATATGCATAGCGACTGCAAATGCAGTTATATTTTGCTACTGGCTGACCTGGAGGGAGGTGACGTATATGGAGGCAGCTTTCGTCACCAACCAACCCTCCCCGCCCTGTCCACTGCTCTGATTGGTTGTAGGTCTGAGCCTGCTTTCAGTCTGCAGGTCCGTCCAACGCGACGCACCATGCTCACGAAACTCAGATCAAACTGTCATACTAGGCAGTGTTGATCAAATGTGAATCGAGATTCAGAGACACAGTGTACTGTTTGGCTGTAATCTGAGAAAGTTTGTGATTAGGCCGCCATTGATTTCCTGCTTGAAAACAGACCAAGCACCGCCCGGTCGCTCAGCGCTACATAACCTCACATGTTTCGTTGCTCTGGTTGTTGGTCTATCCAATTGTGCCCCCTCCCAGCGCTGCCCAAGTTGATTCTTTTTTCACATTTTAGAGGCATTTTTTGAATTTCCAGGGTAGAGGCGTTTCAGCCAAAACTTTGGGGTTTAGGTGCTCTTTAAACAAATTTGTATTTAATCAAATGATCACCAACTAACTCACATACAGCAAACCTGGTGCATGAGTGCAGCATGTCGGTGTAGAATTACTGGTTGGTTATTGGGATTCTGGGCAAGATGGATTGAGGGAACAAGTTCTGGGGGGACTCAATGGGGACCCATTGCTCATTTTTGCCCCGAGGCTCCATAGCAGGTTAATGTGGCCCTGGATAGAATGCAATGGTATGGTGGCTATGATATTTTGTCCACTGGGAGGACAAAAGTGACAGAAAATCGGTTCACAGTACAATCTTATACAACACAAACCATAGAAATAGAGCTGAATTAACAACAATTCTGCAATGGCTTCACAAAGGTAGGTTTTGTTGCAGGTAGGCCCACTACCGCCTATTAGAATCCAATATTTTAATCGATGTGGTGTCTACACCCAGAATCATTATATTTTTTGTCGATTTCATTTTGCATAATGTGGATGACGCCATCTCAGTTCTGTAAAAGCATAATTTAAACAGTTCTTTATGAGGCAAATTTTAATCTATGGGGGGGGGGGGGTCCATGGTTTAATGTCTATCGATGTGGTCTGTCTGTGTCATGGAAAAGTTTGCCGACCACTGGTAGACTATATCTTACTACCGTCCCCACCTACGTCATTGCCACGATGCCAGAGAGCAGCGTTCACATCAATGAAAAGGTGACGCGCTCTGCAGCGACTGTGTGCCCCTCTTTTCCGCTGTCTGCGCGCGCTCCGGCCGCGCTGCCGCACAGCATTCAGGTGGGGAAATGTAGCCTAATTTAAGGCGGGCAGGCTCTGCTATGCTAATATGGGTCGACAATGGAGAGAAAACGGTTTATGATGTCAATGATCAACCCTCCGAGACAGACTAGACCAGATCCGCAGCAATGAGCTCCTCCTTTCCAAAATCTGAATCCACGACCTCCTTACTGAAATCATCCTCGGCGGCGAGGAGACCAACACACCTCCCTGAACGCACAACAGAAAGCCGGAGAAGTCAGCATCAGCACCAGCATCACCACCGTCCCACCGGGCTCCAGAGCAGCAGCAAAGCCGATGAGTCCTTCTGGTCCGCCGAGTGCGACATCAGTGCCCGCCGACCCCTGTGCCACCCGTCCCTCGTCGGCAGCCAGGACAGTAGTAATATTGCAGACACTCGGGGCAAGTGTAAGTCACATGCGCCTCACAGCCAAGTTCCCGAACCGCCGGAGCCAAACGGCGAGGCGGCCCGGGGTGTGAGGGAGCGCTGCAGGTCATCCAAACCCACACACCGACACCACCACCGCAGGAAGCACAACCGGGAGGGCCGTCCACCGGCAGCAGGACCACCTGAACCTGAGCACCCCCGTCGCTGTCACACGCATGCCCGCCCGGTCCCCAGGGTGCCCTCTCTGTCGGACAGCAACGACGACAGGGCTCCCCTCTGTGAGCCGAGGGACCCTAAAGGGGTCAGTTCGGCTAATAGCGGCGGTCAGGTCATCAGTCCATCCCCGTCCTCCTGCTCCCTGGACCCGCTGTCCAGCAGGTCCTCTCGCCGCTCCCGGAGGTCCAGCGCTGCATCTTCTGCATCCGATGTCAATTTACGCACCATCCTCAATTCACTGTTTGGGCAGGTAAGGCCCAGGAATACAGTTGCTTAACATATTTTTGTCAGCATGAAATTGGTCAGTTGGCTAAATGAATTTAAAGAGTTAATATGTGCAGGGATGCTGCTGGAAATCTCGGGGCCCCTGACAAGCTGTGACAGTGACACCCTAAAACCCAAATCCCAATTTATGTAAACTTAATTGGTACAGCTGGTTGGACTAATAGAATGTTTGCCAAAGGAAGATTTGGTTTTCTAAACCAATTTGAATGGATGACAACACATTCGAGCCTCTAGTACTGCGAGCTTCATCTAATCTAATATGTTAAATTTACTTAGGCTTGCCATGCAGATAACAGTGCTTTGTTATTTCTACAAAAGCGCACACAGATGAAGTGGTTAATTGGGGCTTCTGGCTCCACTGACATCCTGTTTACAGTCAATATATGCTAATGTGCTCTGTGATGCAGTCTGCAAACTCTGTCATTTCTGGACAGACTATAGAGGGAAAAGGTTCTTACACATGCATTTCTTATGTAATTTGTAAATACTGTACTACCTCCTACAGATCTTCTCAACGAGGCAGTCCTTTCTTATTGAAGTGGATGGCGCTGGGGCAGATTAACTGTTCTACAGAGAGGTGGAAATCTCTGATTTGCCTATTTGTATTTGGTCAAAGACATACATATGTATTCGTGTTCCTGCATCATTCAATTAAGAACACTGCAGTGACTGTTGGGTTGCGTTGGACGGAAATCACTGTGATGTTCCTGTTGGTGATGGAGGCTCTAAATTGAGCCTTAAATCTATTTACACAAAAGAGAAGAGCTCAGCCTAATATGCTTGATTTGCATAATTTTGGCTCACAGAGCTAAAGGCAGTTAAAGCCACCAGTTTTAGGTTGCCAGTTTTTTACACTGCAAATCGTCACAAAGCTCTACGTTGCTGCTAAAACTCCTGATAATATGTTGTT
This sequence comes from Coreoperca whiteheadi, assembly GCA_011952105.1. Lineage (NCBI taxonomy): Eukaryota > Metazoa > Chordata > Actinopteri > Centrarchiformes > Sinipercidae > Coreoperca > Coreoperca whiteheadi. Next base: position 23,923,377 of record CM022476.1, read on the forward strand.
TCTCGAGGTCATTTTCCCATTCTCTTTCTCAGTGTTTAGTTCTTACCATGTAGGGTGTTTGGATTTTCATCCGATCATGAATCAGGTGGTGATTTACGTATGTTGCTGAATTAGGAAGCTCTCAGCCTGAAATGGGTTCAATATGGGAACATGGAAATCATCCATTGTGGCTTCAAGAGAAAGATCTTCTAGTACTTATAGTATGAAAGCCTATTCTGCAAATAACCCGTGAGTCAGTCTGCGAGCAGCTCTGTGAAAACATTAGCGTGACCTGAAAAAGGTCTTTGATGAGACAGCTAGATGGAGAGGAGTTCAGTGGCGGGCAGAAATGTAACACATGGTTTGAGAGATACACACACTGCCTTTGGCATTTTGTCTGAACAATGCATTCAAAGTAAAGTGGATTCTTACAGCTCTGGCCTGCAAGTAATGTTTCGACAAGCCAGAATGGAAATAAATTCGGTTACCTGGGGATGAGAATTGTTTGAAACCTTCCATATCCTCACTAATTTTCTGTGCAGATAGAAAGATTACCTTGCTATAGCTATCTGTATTCTGATTTTGTCTTCCTTCTGCATATATATACACAGGTGTAGCTATAAATGTCAACAGATGGACTATACAGTAACTGTATTCTTTACGCAGTCGCAGTCTTCATGTGTTTCTCCTGGGGGCCATGTGGCTGCTGTAGGTCAGAGTGACCTTGTCTTTTACCGGCAGAGGGCAGAGGACGATGTGTGGGGGTGTAAGGCAAGAAAAGCATGCAGGCACATGCAGAAATATAAAGTGCAATATATTAACTCAAATGCAATCTCAAGGTTGCAAATGAACAAACGAGTGTAGCACTTGTGCAGGTGAGGAAGACAGCAAGAGTGGAAATAGATCATTACAGAGTGTTCTGGTAAACTTGCCTGGTACAGATTTTCACATAGCCTAGAAAGAGCAAACTCCTCACAATATGTGTTTGACCCTGAAGCAAAGGTGCCTTGCCAGGCGCACATTTGTTATATTTTCCTGCAGAAGAGCCGGCACCCCTCATCCCATTTCTCTTGTTTGTTCTTATGTTTGGTGCCTGTGAATCTGTGAGTTGTCTGTGTTGTTCACAGAATAACTATAACAGTTTGGTCAGTGTGACAGTTGGTTGAAATATCTTGCAGACAGTGGATCACCCTCTTTTCCTTTAATAGGCATAATTCTGTTTCCCTCCATGGCCCACTTCCCTCTCTCATTTAGTTTCTCACCCTCACTCTTATTTCTTCTCTCCCTCTCTCTCTCTCTCTTGCTGTGTGTCACTGGCACTCTTGCTATTGCTACATTCATTTAATCCAGGTAGTGCAGTACAGTGCAGTTCACTGCTTTTTCAATCAGCTGTAGGTTAGCACCCCAGTCTTCATGGGTCTTGCTGAAACCAGAGTTTGCACTCCTCTCAAAATCCAAACTGCAAATTTAAGGGAGAAAAAGCCCTCATGGTCCTTTTTGGTGCCTCTTTTCTCCTTTGGTATGGGAAACTGCTTAGACTGGCCTCTGAGAACGGTAGGATTGTTTTCAGTGTGATGCACTATTACACTCTGTCTTTTTATCCTGTCAATTTGTTTGGTGGATTGTGTTGTGCATTTGAAACTGATAAACGAAACTGGACAGTAGTGCGGTATTCTCAGAAATTTTGTTTATACATTTGCGTAGTTGTGTTGTGTGCAGTTGCATTTGTTCTTTCTGCTTAAACTCACACATGGATGCTGATGAAGTCAGTCATCATATTGCAAAAATCCTAGAAGATTTAGACACTTTTTAATCTGTATGTGTGTGTTTTTTTGTGGGACATGCCTTTACTGAAACAGTTAAAATCAGCAGTTTAATGTTTGCAATGGAAATGACTTTATGAACTGAAAGTTATTCTGCTTATATTTGGCTCTCGAGTGCATTTTGTTAAACATGTTAGATTAATGGCTCCAGACTTTGGCAGACCTTTGGTGTGCAACAGGGACTATTTTCTACCAAGTACTGCATGTCCCACAGACGAAAATGTGTCCCAATGTATTCAGAGCATATAATGTCTTTTGTGATCACAACACATGTAGCCTGTTCGCTGGTGCATTAGCTCATCTTTCCTCTGCTTCTGAGAATGTTTACTGTTCCTGTGACAGTGTATAGGTGTGAGGTGCCAGTCCCTACAACGTGGAAAGTAAACTGTTATGAGCGATGAGTGGAAAGTTGGCAACATGCTGTTTTATAGATGCATTTACCTTTCTGCCATGTTTTCGTATTTTCACCATTGTTTCTCTCTCATACATACTTGGACAACACACACACATGCAGACACATAATACTTTTACAGAGAAATACAGTCTTAGCACTTAATCTATTGCCTACTTTCAAGAATATAGAGAGTCTATATTGACCGTCACACATCCTCTCTCAACTTGTATCTTTATTCCATTCTGCTCCGAAGCTGCAACAGATGTCTAACACTGTCTCTGCACCCCTCTGGAAAGATGCTCCAGGATGCTGAGAGGAGATTCAGAGGAGTGCTGTCCTGTGAGGAGATGGGCCAGGCAGGGTATCTTGGGCCTTATCAGGAGTCCATTGTTTCCATGACACAAAACTGTGTTCTCGTGAGCAACATACTGGGGCAAACTTGTGTCTTCCTGAGTAAAGGCATGGCCATGTGCAGGCAGGCTGTACGTAAGTCTGGACGAACATCCTTTTTTATCCACATCTGTCTGTATTTATATCAGCATTATAGCTATCCTGGATAGGATTTCTATCATTACCAAACAAGCTGCCACTGCTAGGCCTGTCATGATAACTACTTTTGTTGGGCGATATATTGTCCCAGTAAGAATTGCGATAAATTATATTATTCTCATTTTAAGACCATTGTATGCCACTGACATAATGATAAGCATAGATTAAAACATAAATAAAATCCCATAACTAAAACAATAAATAAAGTGGACTCTCTGGCTCTGTTATTGCCCTTAAATAAATATTAAACATTTGGCACAGGGGTAGGCTATAGAGTCATTCACTTAACAGGCAATATAGTAATGGTAGAGAAAACCCTGCTGTTTATTCTGGCATCATGTTGGCTAAAATGTTTAAGGTCATGTCATATACAATAAGTTGATATCGTAATTATTGTGACAGGCCTAGCCACAGCAACTATCACCGCCTTTCAATTATTTTCTATGACAATATTTTACTATTTCTACTCCTGCTGCTTTTGGCTGGTATCTTGCCGGCTGTCAGTGAGGAACACACAGGTTTGGAAAAAGACAGAGGCTGAAAGCTCACAAATGTGTTTTGTGTCAAGAGTGTTTTGGAGCTAGTGCATAAATGCAATGCCTATGAATGCAACAGCATTCATTACATTTGTTACTCGCATTAGATCAGCGGTTTACAACCTTTCAGGTTTAAATAGGGAAAGGGTTAAACAGATGTAGCGCTACAGATGCACCTTTGCTTTTTCTCACTGTTTGCCTCTCACAGATACGCCTATAATGGATTTGTACAGTGATTGCACAAAATATTAAAGGAATATTTTGACATTTTGGCAAATATGCTTGTTTCGCTTTCTTGCCAAGAGCTAGATGAGAAGATGGATACCAGACTCATGTCTGTCAGTTAAATATGTAGCTGGTTCCAGCGGATGCTTTGCTTAGCTTAGCGGCAAGACTGGAAACAGGGGCAAACAGCTAGCTCGTCTTTATACAAAGGTAACAAACTCCATCTACCGACAAGTTATAAGTTGTTTGTTTAATCCGTACAAAAACCGAAATGGGAAAATTACATGTTTTGGTTTTACAGGGTTTACAGGATTATATGCTGGACTATTTCTCGTCGTCATATCTGACGTGTAAAGTAACAAGATATGATGTGTTAATTTGTGAGTTTTAGAGATGCTGATAGGGGGATTTTGTTACCTTCAGAGAGTTAGGCTAGCCCGTCTCCACTCTTTGTGCTAAGCTAAGCATACCGGCTGCTGGTTGTAGCTTTATCTGTATATTCACCATGCAGACATGAGAGTGATATTGATGTTCTTATCTAACTCTGGGCAAGTAACCGAATAAGCGTATTATCCAAACTATTCCTTTAAGAACAACTTCCCGTTACTCAGTTACAACCGCATCTGCACAATTCACAGCTCATGTATCTCCTTGTCTACACTATTATACAGTATGGTTATGGATCGATCAATCAATGTACAGTGATGGTAGGCGAATTGCATGAAAACAGTGGCCTTAATATTTTGTACTTTCAAGTCTCAATGAAAACTGCATATTAAAGGTTTTTGCGCAGTCACACGAGTCAATCAGCTCTGGGACATGTCAGTGTAAGCGATGATGGTTGATGCACTGACAGTAGATGGATTGACAGATTGAAGTGCTGATGGTGAAACCATGTTGGACTGGCTTGTTATGCTTCCTTAGGCTCATGTGGCTCCTGTGTTTTTTTATGTCGGTGGTTCCGGTCAGACAGTTCTTCGGGCCTGACGTCAACACTCAGTGTTGTGTTTAGACTTCTCACTGCTCCTGCTGTTAACCCCTGAGGGTTCTGGGATATGTCTGCTTCTCTCTCTGCCCTTTAAAGGTTGCGTTCATTCTAAGCAAGCGCTGAAAAAAATAGAAACAGCAACATTCTTCTGTGGACTCGGGGGTTTATGGTTCCCAGTCATGCTTGGTAGGGATCAGCCTATTTATACTTGGAAGTTTTGACATCAAGATATGAGATAGTCTCAGTCTACTGCTAACAAGAAGGCCGAGGATAATTATGGAGAAGATCGCTGATTTAGGTTTGGGCATCACTCGAGTCACAGCTTTGTCAGCGGTATGTTTGCATGTAGCTTAGCTCATACACAGAAGAGTGTGTTTGTTATGATGTGTGATTATAATGACTGCTTTTTTCTTGTGTTGTGAATTTGTTTTCGTACTGACCAGTGATTGCATGTCATTTCTCAATAGGACAGAGAGCTGAGGCCAGAAGAAATGGATGGTAAGTTTATATTTCTTTACTGAAGTTAAAGGGACAGTTCCCCCCAAAATCAAAAATAATTATTCTTCCTCTTACCTGTACTGCTATTTATCCGTCTAGATTGTCTTGGTGTGAGTTTTGGAGATATTGGCCGTAGAGATGTCTGCATTTTTTTAATATAATGGGGCTATATGGCACTCGTCTTGGGGTGCTCAAAGCACCAAAAACAATACATTTGTAAAATTCAACAGCAATGTCTCTTGCCAGAAAACATGACCCCGTTACTCAAGATAATCCACAGATTTGTTGTGAGCAGTTTCATGTAGGAACTATTTTCTTTCTACCAATAGTTCCTACATGGAACTGCTCACAACAAATCTGTTGATTATATTGTGGTGCCAAAATGTGTATTTATATGTGCAAAATAACATGTAAGTAAAATGAGAGCCATACAATTCAATTAATAATGATTTTTCTTTTATTGCTCAACAGAGTTGCGGGATGCTTTCAAAGAGTTTGACAAGGACAAGGACGGTTTCATCAGCTGCAAAGACCTTGGAAACTGTATGAGAACCATGGGATACATGCCCACTGAAATGGAGCTGATTGAACTGAGCCAACAGATAAACATGAACTGTAAGGACTTAACTGTCTTACGTATCTGTATGTCATGATTATAGTTCTGTCCTGTGTGTGTATTGTGGTTTGAAATTCTGTGCCCAAATCTCTTTTTCTGAAGTGGGAGGTCATGTTGATTTTGAGGATTTTGTAGAGTTGATGGGCCCAAAACTCCTCGCCGAAACTGCAGACATGATTGGAATAAAAGAGTTAAAAGACGCATTTAGAGAGGTAAGAGTCTCTGGATTCAAATTTAGACCATTGGTTTCGGTAGCGCTGGTCATGTTGTGAGATTTTTTACTTCCCCTGTTTAATGTTGTTCTTTTAATCTTGTTGCTTTTTGTTCTCAGTTTGACACTAATGGAGATGGTGCCATAAGCACATCTGAGCTCAGAGATGCTATGAGGAAGTTGTTGGGCCAACAAGTAAGATTTGGATCAGAGACAGAGAACAAAGAGTCTCCAAACCATTCTTGTATGAATACCCAACGTAGTTGGTGCTCCACTAACTGCTGCCAACCTTTTGTTCCTAGGTGGGTCTAAAGGAAGTAGAAGATATCCTGAGGGATGTTGACTTGAATGGTGATGGGCTTGTTGACTTTGAAGGTAAATCGCCTTTTACAAACTACTTATTTAAGGGATGCTGTGGAGTTTAGAGCACCTGTTGCATTTTGTCATTCTCCTCCTCCTCTCTTTTCACAGAGTTTGTACGAATGATGTCTCGCTAAGATCATAAAATGATTGGTCTTGAATGTGAAGCTGTGTCCTTCTCTATACTTGACAAAGTGCAACCAAGGACATGCTAAGATCTCTGAGCCACCCCAATCTGAATGATACTGGAATTAAAACTCCTTGAATGTTATGGAGCGAGGAGTCACCTCACACTTTCAATCAATAAGTGTTCTTCCTGAAAAGTCTCCAGTTCAACTGAGACAGAATTTGCTGTAGCCTAGCTGATGATTGTCCAACTTGTGTTTTTGCACTTTAACTCTCACTAAATAACTTCCTGTGTGGATAGATTGCTGGTGTCTTGTCTCATCCTCTACATGCTAAAAATAAGTGTCTTGCAAAATGTCGCCTTCGATGTACAACAAAGTCAGGATGAGAGAGAAAATGGCTGCAGAAAAGATGTAAAAGATCAGTGCACTGTTGACCATTTCAGTACGTTTTCACAGAGTATGTGTTATATTAAAAATTGTAAGTGGAACGTCCTCTGTGTGACATTGGTGCTCCACCCAGGAACCCATGTGGCAATATCACACCTGTATTGCAACTGTGTGACCATCTGTGATTTTTCAGTGTGCCAGTCCAGTCCTGTAAAAGCATTACTGTCTGACAACTACATGCAACGAAGAAGCAGATCTCTCATATTAATGAGAAACAGAACTCGGAGGCACATTTCATATATGTTATTCGCCCAAATCCATGTTGCCCTGAGATCATACAGTAGGGATGACATATGTGAACTGTATTAACAGTGGAAGTGATTATGTTGTACCTGTACTGTATGTCAATGTCAATATGATTGTAGTTGTGGTAGCGTTCCACACATCTGTGTTGTTGAAGCAATTTTTATGCATGCCAAAGAGACAAATTTATTAAATTCAGTATGCACATTTGCATTTTTGTCTAAACAAAATACTTTGCCAAGTTAACTGTAGAAAAATAAAAGGTGTTTACATTTGAGCCCCTTTTTCTGTGGTGATATTACCAAAGAGAATTCAAACGCAATATAGTACAAAATGGGTTTCAGTGTGTTATTTAGACATGAAATGATACATATTCAAAAACACGTTGACAGCAGCTTATTTTGGTCTGGACCTTAAATATCATGTTATACTTCTTAATCTTTGATATTTGTCCATTAGGCATATGTCGAAAATGTCATTATCAGTATATTAGTATAGCACTGTGTGCCGTGACTGCATGTCATGAGGACAAACCTCCTTATAATATCCATTATTCATACATGTGTCTGGTTAGACTGTGGCTGGGTAAGCTTCACCCACAGTGCAGAACCATCACTGTGCAAGTCATCAAATGAAAAATAACTAAATAACTGTGTCGTGTCCCTGTGTGACTTTTGGCTGATTTTGCTTTGATGGCAAATGTTGTATACTACAAACATATTCATTTTTACACATATAACCTACTAAAGAAATAATGTATAGCTACACAGTATGCATAAAATGCATCATAACGAGATGCCTTCAGCTTTACTTGGGCAGCAGTGACAGAGAGTATTCTTACATACCAAGCAACTGCAGTGATTTTATTTCACTGTGAAGCTTCGGCTAAACCTATTTGGTAACATATGTGCACCATTGTAAAAGAATGCAAAACAGTTCACAATGACCACATTAACATTGACACTAACTAATTAACTAGCATGAAGGGGGCTACAACTTTAATTTGACCTGGGACAAATAAATGTACCTTGAACCTGTCCCTTGTACCTTGAAATGTGCAGTGCAAGAATTAGTTTTCATCTAGAAAGAATAGGGGAGATTGTTGAAGGCACAGCAACACCCACGATAAAACTGAACTATTACGTGCTGCCTCTCGGCCACTGGTCTTCTTGTTGCAAAGGTGCAGCTTCAGCAACAAATGTTCCACATAATGCTTATGTAAAGTACTTTGTGGAAAACATTATGACTTTGTAGGAGTTTTCTGTAAATGTATCATTGCAAATATCGAAAAATCTGCAGCACCAGCTGTAGAAAACATTTTAAGCTTACAAGGCGGTATAGCTGCTTCATTTTAAGGCTAAAGGCTACTTCAACGTATGTTTTCCAACGTTGTGTTACGTAAAAAGAATCATGGAACACCTGTCATCCATAAAGGTATTGCTGTTGCCATAGTAACTATCTTCATTCATTCCTTTTTGGTCGACCCGAGTGCACTGTGTGCGTGCTGCGTTGGACTCTCCTGATTGGACAAGACTCGGACCATACCACAGCCTACCGTAAAGAGGGGGGGGTGAAGATTTCTTAAATATCACGTGTAGGCTATATTTAAAATATTGCTATTTTCAAAATATATATATAAATTTTGGCCCCTTGATTAATAATGTAAGAAATATATGTTGAAGCTATCTTTGGTTGTCAGTGTGAGTAGAACTGGCAACTGACTCGACAAATACCCTCTTGTGGGTTTGGAATGATTAATGATTAAATAGGTGAGCAACGGAAACTACTTTATAACAACAATACAAGGCCATGGATTGATGGTACAAGCCAAACGAAAAATAATATAAGTAAAATTAGCACCCATATAACACTGCAAAATGTCCTTCCTTTGGCATATTTGGTGGTTTCACTGAAGTTCAGTGTGTTTCTATCCCTGTGCTCACGTGTTTAACTTTATTCTTAACTCAAAACCCGAGAGGCTAAACTCAGGGCATTACACACTCAAACCCCTCGCTTGACGTGGAAAAAGGCCTCGGGTTGCCCGTTTCTGTCAGTCAAGGTTACAGCCGGGCAGAAACTGTTTACAGCCCTCAAACGCTACGACCTCTGATGTTCCTGCCATTTGCACATTGTTATAACGAAAGCAGGATGTGACTGGTGTCGGACATGAAATGGTGTTTAATGGTTCAGGGCACCATAACAGGGGAAGGCGATTCGACAGAGCAAGTGTCAGTCACTGGCCGTGGGAAGCGTCAGGTTAGGCAGCGCCGCTCCGCCTCCTGCACACTGGCACAGATCGGATCCCACATTGAATGAAAGTCGCTGTGGCCACCAGCAACTGGGGATATCTGCACTCAGTAAAGTTACCTTACAGTGGCCAGCCACCCGGTGAGACTGTGTCTGCAGAGAGGAAAGCTTGCACATTGGCAAAAGACGGGTCGGAGATCTCCGCGGGAGGGGAAGGTAAGAAACATTTGCATTAACGTTGGCCGAGCTTCTCATCATAGACCGAGTATTTCTGGTTAGACAGGTAGGTTAGCTAGCTAGCTAGCCCAACTGACCAACGTTACTCGGCTGCTAATCTTTCGTCATCTTTTAGTGTCGGTCTGATCGATACGGAAGCGGCACATCACGAATCTGTTAAAGCTAAGCCAGGGCAGTAGTTTATAGTTGGGGTTGGGGTCCTATTTTCTGGGTGTGCGTGTGCTTGTGTGCTAATGCTACACCCGGTCTTGGCACCGTTAACGTTAGCTTACTGGCTAACTTCACGTAAAGATATCATGTTGCATGTCACCAAGGCAAGCTGGCTGGCTCCTCGCGCTAGCTAACCGTATGTGGGTAACGTTACATGTGTTAGGGTTACTTCCGTACAGCAACCGAGTCTGTGCTGCAGGCAGGCAGATACCGACGCCGTGTGCCTCTGTCTCTAGGACCAGGCTGTGCGTTGCAATGCAGCGGGTCACGGCGCGGCTCGTCGCCGGGCTGGTCGCAGCGGTGCTGTCGCTGCTGGCCGAGCAGTGTTGGGCGGACGGCGGGGGCCCCAGCCTCGCTGAACGGGTTATCTGGGCTGTAAATGCCGGGGGTGAAGCACACGTGGACGTGCACGGTATCCACTTCAAAAAGGACCCATTGGAAGGGAAGGTTGGCAAAGGTGAGTGGATGTGATCGGCGGCTAACCGCTAATAGTCACCTGTGAGGTGTTGCTGACAGCGACATTGTGAAGGTATTCGCTGTTTCTCAGAGTAACAGACATTTCCAGCAGAAACCTCTGCACGGCCTGACTTCCGCAAGTGACCACAAACTAATGAGGCGTCAGTGTAGAGGACTGCAGCTCCGCCCCTCTCAGCATGTAGAGGAAGCAGGTGACGATATGATGAAGACTGTGGAGAGTCATTCTTGGCTCCAGTTATGAGGCTCAGATACTGTAATGAAGCTGGCGTGAACACAGTGTGGCCACAAGGGCACTGTATTTCACTGAGTGCAGGAAAAGGTCAGGGGTTGTGCAATTTGGTACTTTGCTTGACGTAAAACATGATCGCTTTTCCAGTAATGTAGCCACTGATATGGTCCTGAAGCCTGATGCTATTCTCCTTTTTGTAGCGTCTGATTATGGTGTGCGTCTGCCAATACTGCGCTCCAGTCCAGAGGACCAGATTCTGTATCAGACAGAGCGCTACAACGAGGACACTTTTGGATATGATATTCCCATTCGTGAGGAAGGAGACTATATACTAGTTATGAAGTATGCAGAAGTGTACTTCGCCCAGTCACAGCAAAAGGTACGGAAATTAATGAATCCTGTTGTGTGTGTGTGTGTGTGTGTATGAAAAAGTAGTCATTTTTTTATGCGCTAAGTTTGAATGGACAATGTAAGCATTTTTTATTTGTGCTTCATTTAAACTAACCATGTGCTTATATGCTTTTTCCCCTAGTTCACATCCAGTATGAAAGGCATGTAATTTTGTTCAGTTTTAATATACATTTCAGTGCGTAACGGTGTTCAGACAGTACTCTGGGAGCTGTTTGAATCAGTGTACTCCATTGATGGCACCATGTATGTTAGGCTGGGTGTGTGTGTGTGTGTGTGTGTGTGTGTGGATTAGCGTTTCAGCATTGCTGATTTTGGGAATGTGTTTTTTTCTAGGTGTTTGACGTCCGTCTAAATGGCCATGTAGTGGTGAAGGACCTGGATATCTTTGAACGAGTGGGTCACAGCACCGCTCATGATGAAATAGTGCCCTTTTCTATCAAACGCGGCAAGCTGAGCGTGCAAGGAGAAGTGTCCACTTTCAACGGCAAGCTCACCGTGGAGTTCGTTAAGGTGAGCGGTTTTTATTAAAATTTCTGAGTAACATCTAGACGTCATTGTCTGTCGAAAGGGAGCGTCAGTTTGCTGCTTTTTATTGTGACACTTTTTACACAGCCTTACGACAACTTCCTTGATTTGTTGATGCTGCTCAAACAGGTTGGTGAGGTGGAACATAATGCAAGAACAGATTATTGAATATGTATTTCAGGAAGCACAAGTAATAGAATTTTGATGACGTTTTTAACTTGGAATTCAGAGACAGAACTGAAAACATCCTATGCGATTCTTGTCTTGTCTTGTCGCGACAGGCACGTTATGCCAGTGGAGAGTTTCTTTAAAAAATACCAATTTAAGCGTCAAGAGTTTTGATAATGACAGATGTACATTATGTAATTTTTTTTTTAATTCAGACTATTTATGCAACCAAACGTGACTAAAAGTGGTATCCTAGCCTCGATTTTATTAATTTATTTTCTTAATAGAATAGTGTTAATTGTTTTTAAGGTGACAATGGACAAAGGTTGGGAGAAGAGCCAGTACCCAAGTAATGTTACTTTATATTCAAATGACTTTGCTGCATGTCATCCCCGCTCTCCCACCTTTCCCGTCTGTATCTTCCCCTGTTACTGTAAAATGAAGGCAAACAACAATCTTTTTAAAACGAACCAAAGTGTAAAACAACAACTCGTCCTTTTTTTCCTCTAACTTTTTGCCTTTTCTACATTGAACGCATGAGGTACAATGAAGTGAATTTGTTTCAACAGTATTGCTCAAAATGTTAACATGACGACGTCAGACTTCCGCCGCGTCAGAAATTTCCATTCTAACTTGTGTAGAAAAGCGACGCTTGAGACCGACGACATGTAAAATCCCATTTCCATAACAAAGTCCGTGTCTGAAAGAGGCTGTTGACAGTCATTTGCAAGGCCCATACTCTCCAAGTGGCTGACTACAGTCCCGCAGCTGTTTGGATGTCATATTTGTTTACTTGGCATGTAGTGCAGACAGTTTGCTTTCTAGTTCTCACCAAACAACTACTGTCTATGAATCTGGCCTTCCTTCCTTCCTTTTAGGAAAGGGCATTGCAAAACCGAAAGAAATCCGTTGTAATCGATGCCATACACAGTTGTGCTGTTAAGGTTGGATGACTGTGGAGTCTGTAGCCTGGGTCTAAATAAGCTGAGGGCCATGAATCCATCGCCTTAAACCAATACAAATTGCCTCTTATCTATTGCCTGCCTTTGTGATAAGGTCCTTGTCACATTTTACTCTCTGGTAATAAATCTAGAATCAACTGCCACGGACCGGCAGCAGCAATGGTGTTTGGTAATTTGGTCCAAGTGTCTCCCCTTCACATTATCCAACATCAACACTCTACTTTTTAGACACTTCCTACAACCTGATGTGTATTACATTTCCCTTTTCGTCCTCCTTGCCATCAATACAGCGCCACGTGATACTATGAGCCTGTACTTTTACTACAATTGACAATTGAATCTCCTGCAAAAATATCCATGACTATATTAGTAATACTTATTACTTACTAATAAAATGCCCGAAACAAAAACGTGTTTGAAGCGTAGTTATTGCCACAGAATGACTTTTAATTAGAATTGTTAACATTTGTTTGACAAATACTTGTTGTTTTACGCCATATTTGCACCAACACACTACTTCCAGTATAGAGCAGAACGTCGCAGTCACGTTACCTTTGATTCTGTTTCTGAGTTTGGGAACTACTCACAAATACTGATGAGGTTGCTGCAGGCCATAGGAATAATACTTTGGGGGGCCATTAACATGATTAGTATTCTCTTTTAATTCCTGGGTTCTAACAAATGAAACACTTTGCCAGTGGGTTTGTAGAACATGTGACTCTAGCGCTAAATGTTTAGGGTGGCATACTTCTAAAACAGTTTTTTGCAATGACCTCTTTCTTCATTTAATTTTTTTTTGTAGATCACTGGCCCTCTCTGCATATTCTGTCTTTTAAAAAGATACAAGTGGGACACGCTGTCGGCTCTTTGCGAGAATGAAATAACAAGATCTCTCTTGCACTGGTGTTTTTGTTTTGTGCACTCCACTTGTCCAGCAGAAATCCACCTGCACCAAATGTTGACTCTCTCATCTTTTTATCACAGTGTGATGAATTTAGAATAAAACCAAAAGAAGGAAGACACGCTGTTGTCCCTGCTCTTTTTAATTATGTGTTCTGTGTTTCAGGGTTATTATGACAACCCCAAGGTCTGCGCGCTGTATGTAATGAAGGGGACATTAGAAGGTGAGTCCTGAGACTGCAAACATACCCTTTTAGTGTATCGAGTAGTATCACAATGTCTTGCTCAACCAGATGTAAGCATTTTAGTACAGTAGTTGTAGACTTAGTCGTAGCAATGTTATACTTTGATACATCCAGACTGTTTCTATACCAGTTTGGTTCTGTGTGAATTGGACCAGCTTCACCGATCTTCCTTTATGCTTGCTTTTTTTTTTTTTTTTAACTTGACAGATGTGCCAAAACTTCAGCCTCACCCTGGCTTGGAGAAGCACGAGGAAGAGGAGGAAGAGGAGGAGGATAGCGAGGGAGGCGAGGAAGGTGGGAAGAAAAAGGTCCCGATAGGTTCCAAGAACAGGGTCCAGTCAGGCCCCCGAACACCAAACCCATACGCAGCCGACAACAGCAGCCTAATGTTTCCCATCCTTGTGGCGTTTGGGGTGTTCATCCCCACACTGTTCTGCCTCTGTCGGCTGTGAGCTACAGCTAACGATTGAAGAGACATCAAACGGACAGACAGACTATGAGGGGAGGGGGGTGGGGG
>CM022476.1:23945264-23970391 GCA_011952105.1 Coreoperca whiteheadi
TGGGTGGTGAATTCAGGAGGGGTGCGGGGAGAAAGGGAAGGGAGGGGGGAGGGGGGAGGTTTTGGGGGGGGGGGGGGGGGGGGGGGGGGGGGGGGGGGGGGGGGGGACTGTAGATCTAATAGCCAAATAGTTAAATAACACCTTTTTTGTTACCAAAGAGTGGATTTGAAATAAACATTAGACATTTTTATCAAAACTATTTTGGATTATTCAATAATTGTGTGTAATAAACCAATACAGTTTTTTTCAAAAGCATCAAGGAAAAGCTTGATGCACTAAGTTAAGTAGTATAACATTTTGATCTTGCGTTAATCTAAATTTCCTATTAGATGAACAAATACAAGTAAGAGGAATTATTCTCTTCGACGCATTGGGCATGTGACTGAAGGGAAAATATCTGTAAAGTGAAAAGATTGCAAAATGTGTGCAGTGTGCAAAAAGGAGCTTAATACAGCAAAATTATAGTCCTATATACACACACACACACACACACACACACACAGGTAAAAAATCACTGTGGACAAATTGTATTCAAACAAGCATGGAAAATCAACTGAAAGTATGACTAAAACCTCATCGTAAATGTAACTACCAAGCATCTTCTCTGTCATAGCAAATTCATAGTTGTATTTTTTTATTTTAAAAACGCAACATTCTACTATGAATAGGAGTGCCATAAGGCTTCACAGCACAGCATATGCTAATATCATACAATCTGTTGCAGGAACAAGTAAACAAGCTACAAAACAGAGGAAGCTTTAAAATCATAGTCTCACATTTTCTCTGCTGATTTTAAGGTTACTCACAGGACAGTTCTTCATACTTTAACAAAATACTCCTCTTGAAGATCGAGAGGAGGCGTCAGGATGCTGTGCTGTCAGAGCAGGTTAACCCCGTGTTTCAGTAGTCTGTGTCGGGCCTTGCTGGGCAGCGAGAAAGCACTGTCTTGGTAGTTAGGGATGCCCGAGTTCCTCAGCGATCCCCCGTGCTGCTGGAAGTAAGTCTCCTGCGCCACGCTGCTGCTTCCATACACAGCGGCACCAGCACTCCTGCAGTGAAAGTGTCCCACGCATTTACATTTCAAGCGTGTAGAGTGCGGACATGCAACAGGAAAGAGCAAAGTGACACAATAAAGAAATAAAAATTATAGAACGATTTTCTTGTCCAGTAAATGTGAGTTGAGAATGTGATCCACATGAGAACACGTAGGGATTGGTGGGCTGTGATGGAGGACACGGTTAACTGACAGATCCAACCCCCACCCCCGAGTTCTACTTGAGTAGCCATGAAAGGCACGAGAAACCCCCCCAACCACCGACGCGTCCCTGCCATACTGACCTGACAATAGCCTCCTGCAGAGTTTCAGTGTTACAGAAATGCGAGTGAAGGAGTGATGTGGCTCTGACAAAAGGACATTCCGTGGCTCCCCCTGGTTGACCAGACAGGTTGGCTGCAGAGACACACAATAACAAGAGACTCAGTGGCGCATTAACCTGGACAGGCATGCCTGCTGCACAGAGGAATGCTGATCACAGTAGTACTAATTATTCATTAGCTCATGCAAAGACAAATATAAACTACCAAACCCCCGAGTCCCCAGGTAGAGATGGTGGGGGAGAAGAGCGTATACTCACTCTAGAAGAAAAGTGAAAACTGGGAAACTGGAAAAGACAGAATTATCAGAAATGTAAAAACAAAACAAAAGACGCGAGTACAGACAAACACAAAGAGATACCAAGAGTGAATGAAGAGAGGAGATACATGAGAGTGTTATGGGAGCCTCACTTGTCAGCGTGCTCTGAATGCAGTCAAAATGGGCAAATATGTAGGGTCCTGGAGCGCCCGGGGCCCCTGGGGAGATGGTCCTCAAATGGGCCTCCAGTCCATTGAGTGATGCCAGGCTGCTGTGATACTGGATACAAACCATAAAGGAAGAGCTACATATATATCACATACATTGTAATGTATCACATCAACCGTGTCATAAAGCTTCTTTTTGTTCCACTTGTCAAAAGAAATCCCAGTTATTAGCGGTGTTGCCATTGTTTCTCACCACTTCCTCCATAGAAGCTGTGTCACTCAAGAAGTGAGGCTCCACCAGCAGAGCCAGCACCAAGCCTTTAACCCGGTGCAGGTACAGCATCATGGGAATCAGTGGATTCTCCTCTGGGTTGCCAAAAGCACCAGGGTAGGAAGGAGCAGGATCTCGCATCTCTGCCTTGCGGCCCTGAGCACTCCCACAGCTACCTCCGCTGGCCTCTTCCAAAACCTTATCGTCATGTGACTCCTCATTCGCAGACTCAGCCCCTCTGAAGTCAAACACTGCCCCACGCGCCGTGTCTCCACCTCCATTCAGACGCGAGTTTTCTCCAAACACTGAGCTGTCCCCGTCGTTATGTATCTGGCTGCCTCCACCTCCGCTGCTGTGAAAACTGTGATAATAGGACTCCTCCAGCGCTTCCTCCTCAGCTCCATGGGAGTGTTTTCCGTTTGAGAAGGGAGGCTCGGGCGACTGTGGTGGGGGGTCGAGGGGATCGGCATTGCTCTGCGTTGGACCTGGGCTAAACACGGAGTTATCTGACAAGTGAGGGCTGATGAACAACTTCTGGGGAGACTGGGAGCAACCCAGATCAGATGGCTCTGACTCAGTGGAGGGGGTCATGTCAGATAACGTTCTGGACAGGCGGGTCTTCGTTGGGGGAGTGTCTTTGTGTGGAGTAGAATGGGAACTGGAGGATAGAAAACAGTTTGAGGCATTCTCTGGAAATGTTACACAAACAGCCTGTTTTAAGGAGCTTGTGGAAGTCAAAGGCAGTACAAATCAGTGAGGGAATCTACCTGAAATCTTTGGCGACCGGGTAGGATTGCACGTACTGAAGTTCAGACATGGTCAGGAACACGGTAGTGGTGCTGACAGCAGTGCCAAATGGGCTGGAGGTACTCTGTCCACTGGGCCCCTGGGCCTAAATCAAAATTGAAACAGTGGCTTAAGACTTTTTCTGTTACAGGAATAGTTTGACATTTTGTCAAATGCACTTATTGGCTCTTGAGTTAGATGAGAAGAACATTACCACTCTCATGTCTGTACAGTGAATATGTAGCTGGTGCCAGTAGCCGGTTAGCTTACCATAGCTAGCCGTGTCCAAAGTTAACAAAATCCACCTAGCATTAACTCTGAAGACACAGTAACCCCAACAAAATTGTCATTTTTACACTTTGGTTTGTGTACAGTTTGAACAAACAAGATGGAACATGTCAAATAGTAAACTTTAGAGGGGCTGGTGGGCTAGCTGTTTCCCCCTGTTTCCAGTCTTCATGCTAAGCTAAGCTAACTGATTGCTGGCTCCAGCTTCATATTTAAAGTACAGACCTGAGAGTGGTATCAATCTTCTCAGCTACCTCAAGGCAAGAAAGTGAATAAACTTATTTCCCAAATGTCAAACTATTTTAGTAAAGCTACATTAAAATGTCTGGGGAAACACCTATGTAGTCACTCTATGTAGCCTTTCAAAAAGGCTCCTAGGCAAGTTCTCAGCAAAATAAATGTGGTATTATTCCCATTATTTAGTTCAATTAAAGGGAGCGCAAAATATTGTTTTAAAAAAAGTGTGAGGCTAGTGATTAGTTTTGTTTTATGCACACGCATACTAATGCTGATCTGTTTGGGGGCTCTTGGTGAGAGAAGCTTTTGGTCCTACCATCAAGTCCTACCTCGGTGTATGTTTCTCTCTCATGAACCATCACCTTCATTGTGAGCTCTGGAGACATCTGTGTGCTTACAACTCTGTGCAGAAAAGGCAGAAATGTCAAGATTTCAAAACCCGTTATTCACAGACGCTATCCCACTGGCAGGTGGATCTTGTCAAAACGTCAGCTCACCTTCCTCTGAAAAGAATACAGCCTGCTAACACTAGAGGGCAGCGCTGGCAGGCCTGAAGAATGAGGGCAGCTTTGAGCAGGAGAAGTGGGTCAACCTGAGGGCAAGAATTCAAAATTGTCACCTTTCCGTTCACGTAAAAGCACAGGACAACTGAACGGCAATAAATATAAAATGTAAAAAAACGGCAAACACTTTGTCAGTTCGATTTTTACATCAAGACACTTTTGCAAATGTTGGAATATAATGTTTTTAAGATGTCATCTACTGTGTCATGTGGTGGACTTGGCACGTGTGTTTTGCGAAAGCTAGAAAATTGATGGGATTTGACAAAATGTGCTTTAAAAATAGCACATTTTGTACCTGTTGTAATTTAACCTTACAAGTGGCTAATAGGGCAGAAATATCCAGGATTTACTGGCATTTGGTTGGCAGCCATTTATTCTAATAAATGTGCAGAAATGTGTGTGACAAACTGAGCACTTACACAATACCACAGGACATTGTGACACAGTCGTATCCTGTCTGAACACATCGATGTGCGGCACTAGAAAAGCCACTGCAGGTTAAATGTAGACCTGTGACTACGTTGTGTACCTACGTTAGTGGAGTCAATGGTCCTCAAGCAGCTGAAGATGTGATGAAGCTCTGAGGCTCTTGATTGCAGGTGTGAGAGGTACTGCGCCCATCGAGCAGCCAAAGTTTCCTTACTGTTAAGCTACAGTGCAAAACAAAATTCAAATTACTATACGCAACTTTTGTAAAATACACAATTTTGAATTAACTCAACCTAAATGAAAAAAAACAAAAAAACTAAACCAAATGACCTGCTGCTTTGATGCTGAATAATTGCCTAGTTTCTCTTTTTTACGCAACTTTTACTCTTAGCTTTTGTAGATCCCTCGATAATGTTGGTCGATAACCTGATGCAACCAGACTTTAAAAAAAGACTACTGCCGCATAAGACGCCTACACGACAGAGGACTGCACCTGGTAGCTCTGTCGGACAGAGCCATTGTAGAAACAGAAGAGGTTTATTAGCTGATCCAGGAGCTCACAGACCCTGACGGTGGGGACTTCCTCTGTGCAGCCAAGAGCCTGGGGGGGGGGGGGATAACTATCAAAAACTCACATTCAGGAAAAAAAAAAAACAATTTCAGAACAGAAAAGCCAGAAACATCTGGGGAAAGTTGCGGCTGGACCACCCGTGTGCTCACTCACCCAAAAGAAGTCATCTCTCATGCGGAGGGCAAACTTGTGGCGGTGCAGCCTCAGTATGCGCACAGGTGAGAAGGAAAGTTCAGAGATACAGCGGCCCACGCCAGCAAGCTGACCACAGAGCAGCTCCTGCCTATCTAAAGGGGTCTGAGAGAAATACGCACATAGAGTACAACGTAAAACACACGAACAAGCATTATCATACTCTGCACACTCCCACCCGCAATACAGTCAAGCTTGTAACCATCTTGGAGTATCAAACCTCTTCAGGATAGAAGTAGCAGATTCCCTCTCTTGTAGGGTCACCCTCTCCTTGGACCTTGGATCCATCATAGAGGAAGAAATAAGTACACCTGCAAAATGAGCACACAGGAAACGTGTCGAAATTCTTCACACATATTATAATGGCCAAAAAGCACGCGCTTGCTGTCGTAGGCTTCAGAGCATAATACTACATGCTGTTGTTTGGTTCCATCACTTCATATGCTTGACAAGAAAAGAAAAGAAAAGAAAATTAAAGGTGCTGCTGTGATGCTCCAGCAGCACCCTTGATGTTCCAGGTGTCAGCCAACATCTGCAGCCAGAAAACAGACTCTGGAGCCAGCAAGCTGTGAATGGCTAGCCCACTGACTATCATGTGCAAAACACTGATGTTTGGTTTGCAGTAATAATAATAATAATAATAATAATAATAATAATAATAATAATAATAATAATGGACATCATTTCAGCTCAGGGACTGGCGGATTTGACAAGAGAACGCACGTAAAAAAAAAAAAAGATCAGAATAGTGGTTTGAGTTCACCAAGCACATGACACCGGTGAGCAGAGTGAATGGATGTTCATGGATAGGTCCGCCCTGCAGACTGTAGCTTGTTTCCGCTACAACTGGAAGCAGACCGATCCGGGACTGGCTCCCAGCTGATCTCACCTTCGGGAGTCCGGCGGCATAAGCTCAGCCATCACCGACAACGCAGCCCAGAGGGGGAGAGCGAAATGCGCCTCGTTCCCCGGTTATCTGGTATCCATGAATGTCCGCAGGGGAACTCCGCACAAAAAGCAGAAGTGAATATTTCAGCCGCAAACTCCGAGTGCGACGTCAACAAACCCTTCGTGGGCACCGCGGACTCGGATCAGCCGTTCGCCGGGCTACAGCCACCGAACAGATGGGTTGGCCTGCATATCACTGCGCGACAGCGACGGGCGGTGCTTTCGGCCGCTGTCTGTTTTCCGCTCGCCCCTCAAACGAGTCCGCTTTCACAAGACCAGCGCCACCCGAGGAATGCGGGTCGGTCACACGCAGCGGGGAGTCATGTGAACGTATGGCACGCCAACAGGGACAAACTAGTGCGCCAGTCAGAAACACTCAACAAGCGGTGGAGTGAAAGATTTAGGCCCTACATATATTTTAGGCCCTACTTGAAGTAAAAGTCGCACTACCTCAGTGTTAAAAAGTCCATTACGCGTAAAGGCTCCTGCATTCATACGCAATTGTAGTGACATGTAATGTCTCAGTGGCACATTCCGTTATTAGCCTACTGATTATTAACTGTGTATGAAGCGCTTTAATGTCGCATCTGCTCAAGTAAAGCTCATATCAACTACTTTCCTTTTGGGTATCTCAGTCTGGTGTAATGGTTCTGCGTAAAATCTTGATCCTCAAAGCAGCCTACAGCAAATGTAGTAAAAAGCACAATGTTGTTTGTGTCTGACATGTTGTGGAGCAGAAACGTGTACATTAATCATAATGGAGCAAGTAGCCCACAGTGCTTGAGCATGTGTAGGCCTACTCTGTTAACTTTCCACCTCTGATAAATAGCACAGTGGCTTTCATAAGGGACCACAGGGGAGCTGGAGTCACCTGCTATCTTCACACTTAGTAAAACTACACTTACTGTGAATGATCACAGGCCACAGCAGGTTGAAGTGTGCATTCACTGAGAGCTTTTAGTGCTCAAATTTCACAGATTCTTGTTAAAAAAAATAATCAGTTTTCATTTTCTGTTTGTCATGATTTCATGCCATAGCCTAATATCATATAGGTCATTTTAATTAGTGATGTGGGAAAACGTCTTGGTCAGCCTCAGCTGTTCTTAGTTTCAAAAAGAGACCAGAGATCTTGGAACAGCATGCATGCATGGCCACAGTCAGTACCAAAAGCTCAGACTACTGGGGATGGCTCACCCACTGTCTGCTACAAGACCATGACAACAAGAATGATTTTAGTCTGTGGCCAAATATGTGATATTACTACCAGAAAAGCTCTTCTTAAACGTTTTAGAAATGCGTGTTGCTCTGCAGCCTGTTGTCGGCTTCTGCAACAGCTCTGACGGCTCTGGTGTAGCAGGGCGCTCTATATCATCAACAAATAGGCTACCATCCACAGTGGTATGGCGAAGGTTAGATTCAAAAGAATCAAATAATAAGAATACATACTCAATAGGAACGTGATGGCGTGCCTGTGGAGGGAACTGGCTCTCGACTGTACGGATTGCGATTAAAGAAATGGCCGTAAACCAATATCATCTCACCAGTTTGAATTGTTTGTTGTTGCTTTTATTTTATTTATTTTATTTAAAAAACAATTCACAAACAAAGGGCACACAGACAGCCCTGCAATTTGCGGGGGATGTCACAGGCTTACAGTGACTACACATTGCGCCGTTGATCCCGCTCTCAGCGCTCGATTGAGGGAGGCTTCTGACGTGGGCCGCGAGCGCGCGCAGCTCCGCGGCTGGACGGCGGGATCGAAGCTCGACCGACCCGAGGTCAGCTGCTCGGGAGAGATGTTTGTCGCGTCTGTTCTGAAGTCAGGATTCAATATCCTCTATATCCCAGATCGGCTCGTACTCGTAGAAGGGAAAGAAAAAAAAAAGAAAAGAAAAAGTGCTCCCAATAAGTCGCTACCCACGCCGCCATTTTGACTTTGTCCAAACCTCCGTGCGTGAGCGCAGTCGGATCGACCCCCCCCAGCGCGCGCACACACACACACACACACACACACACACACACACCCGACAGAAACCTGCTGCTGCCAAGTGGAGACTTTGGACGCTCAAACCGAGAAGTGGACGCTGGGAATCACTTCATTTTCATGATTTCTCAGTGCAGCTTGTCTTGGTAGAATAACACATAGAAGCTATTTACTAAGACGCCGATCTTTCTAGAAATAACATCTTAGTATGACGAAAGTGTTGATAAGATTATGCTTCACAACGCGATTTAGTCAGACTTGCCATGGGGCTTTCTGAAACTCCACCCAAACTCCTGTTCAACCAACATCGTGATTAATAGTTGTTGTTTTTTTTTGTATGATGTAGCCTAGTGTTGTGGACTGTGTGTCCCCACGAACTTCATTCTTTCTGGACCACAGGGCAGATATTCAACAAGCTCCAAAAAACGTTTATTGTTTCCACGAGCCTTGAGATACAATATTCAATTCAATTCAATTTTGTTTATATAGCCCAGTATCACAAATCACATTTGCCTCAAAGGGCTTCACAATCTGTAACATACGACACCCTCTGTCCTTAGACCCTCGATTCGATTAAGGAAAAACTACCCAAAAAAACCCTTTTAACAGGGAAAAAAAAATGATAGAAACCTCAGGAAGAGCAACAGAGGAGGGATCCCTCTCCCAGGACGGACAGACATGCAATAGATGTCGTAAGTACAGAATAGATTTATAGCATCAAAACTATAACATATACAGCCTATATCCTGTTTTGCATTTCACAAATGATTATGTACTGTATCTGGGCCGTACAAAAATAGACACAAGGATGAAAAAGAGAACAACCGAAATAATAAACACAAACAATTGCATTTGTTCATAAATATATAAAAACAATAGGCAGAAGTAATACCAAATTGATTTGAAAGATGACAAAAGGCGGGCTTTGAATAATCCGACAGAGATGACAGATTTTCGGTGTGATGGTAAAGTGAAACTCAGCTTTAAAACACACATGGAACAGAAAGAGAATATGTGGCGGTATGGCTCTTGCCATTTAAATAAAGACATAATTATAGGAAGACCATCCACAGCATAAATTTACAAGTAGCCTTAGAGCAATAATTATAATACTGTTTTTAATGCAAAGAATAAAGTAGCCTATGCTGCTGGCGCATGCGGAAAACAGTGTTTCAATGTTTTTACTTCACGTTACCTGTGATTCCACATCTTATTACAAATGTTTGAGCAAAGCCACGTGGGGTTGGCCACAATGCGTCCGGATCATACAGACGAGGCAATCAGAAAGTGGTCTTGACAGGCAAAGATCTCAATCCAGCTGAGCATGTGTTTCACTTGCTGAAGAGCAGACTCCATTGAAAAAAAAAAGGAGGAAAGAAAAGCCTCCCAAACAAGCACGGAATGAAGATGGCAGCAGCGCAGGCCCCGGCAGACATTAACTATCTGCTGATGTCCACGAGTCACAGACCTCAGCCTGTCAACGACTGTCCAAGCATTTGCAACCAAATATGAAATAGTGTATTGACATTCTATGTTAACGTGTCCAATTACTGTCTCCTAAAATTGCGGGAATTTGCATATAAGAGCAGCAGTTCCAACACTACTGATCCGATGTGGATTTCAGGCATTAGCTCGTTTGATAATGGAATCCTCCTGGGGCACAGGGCGTACGCAGCGGCTCCACGTACAGTGAAAGCCCCTCTTCACGGCCCTCCTGCTCTGAAGCCTCACTGGGCCTCAAGCCAGCTTTGGGGTAACTCTTGGCGAGACAATGACGGAATTGAAATGCCCCTTGGGGCAACTAAAGGGAAGATTCCAGTACTGTCTCAGTCTTGAGGATTGCACTGGACAGTGTATGTACTGAGTAATTGTTTTAACATATTATAATAGTAAGATACAAACATTAGCATTTTTTGTTTTGTTTTTACATGGTCACATCAGCTGCTTATCAAGTAATAAGATTTCTTTCTCCAACTTCCTCATTTTAAGTGACCTGAATGCCATCTGCTGCTCACGGTTCTCGATCTCCTTTTTGAGGTAGCAGCAGTAAAGGGCTCTTATGTCGTCTGTCTGCCCCTGCAAAAGAAAAGAAACAACACGTGCTCACGTTGTTCTTAATCTGCGTCATTACCGCCATTACGCGCTACTGACGCGTACACCTCACCTCTGCGCTTCTGCCGCCGGTTGTAGCACATGCTGAGTTGGCCCTCTCCTGGAAGCTGTGCACATCCTACCAAAAATAACCAAGTCCGTTAGGTTACGTATCTAAAGATAAATGCTCCAACAATACATGTGTAGGAGCACTTACCCCTTCAAAATGAGCGTCACTGACGTCGGTCTCATCACTGCTCAAGCTCTCTGGTTCAGTCTTCGTTACAGGCAGGAGGAGGACGGGATGGCCCGAGACTGTAGGGGTGGGGCCCAACATTGAATTAGATTATGAGGAATTCCTGAAGGGGATTCAGTCAAAGATTAAGTACACCCACCACTAATAAAAGAGCTGTCAGACCCAGTCAGTGGCTCGATACAGGCCCCCCCGGGGAGGACCTCCACTCTCAGCCTGCTGTCTTTGTGCTGCAGCACATCCTCCTCTGCAGAGGTCAGCGAAGGGGTTGCTGACCCCCCCTCATTCCTCATCACCTCGACCCTTCTTCTTTTTGCTGTACAAGGATAGACTTGAGAGGTAAAACCCTCTCTGGACATTATATATTGTTGAGAATACAGACTTGCAATAACATGGTTACCTGTTTGCACAATATTTTTATGCTTGACTTTCACTTGCTGCCACGACCTTTTGTAGCCGCTGTCCGATACCCTGGGGAGTCATGACAAATAATACAGCTTTTATGCGTCAATTACGGTGACATTATTGGAAAGTCCAAGTCCAAATCTTTGAGTGATTCGTATTTCATATAAGTTCAATTAGAAGCACGTATGTGAATAAATTCTCTTACGCGTTTATTTTATCAGCAATTCTCTGCCAGGCTTCCTCTCTCAGTTTAGAGGCACTGGTAGTGTTGGACTTGGCTGTCAATATCTCTCGCTCTTCTTCATACAACTTCAAAATGAGTTCCTGCTCTTTAGAGCTGAAAAAATGTGCCCTCTCCTGTTTTTTCATCATCTGGAAATCTAGAAAAATAACACACAAAAACATAAAGGAACTGTACATTTAAATGTATGAGTCAAAAAACTATACAAAAACAGAATAATGGTTTTATATAGTCTGTTATGTTATGAGAACATGACATAACATATTATGTTATGTTCTCCTCACCTCTGTCGGTGTTCATGGATTGTGATCCGGGTTTCGGCGTGCGATTGACCTCCCCTTTATAGCGGGCGCGCGCAGTTATCCGAGATGTTTCAATGCTAGATTTAGTAATCAAATCGTGACCCGCGGTCGTGAGACGGAACGACCCCGAGATTAATAGATGCGACAGGTAGGTACGGCACGCGTCATATTATCAATGACTGTCCCAGCGACGGAAACGGGGGGACAGATAACCGGCGTCTGAAGCTGGATCTCAGCGAGCTTTGTTAACCCAGGATTTTCTAATTCGGCTTAAGGCGCGTTCACGTGAAGTAGGTGGAGTCTGAAACAAAGCGCGAGTCACGTGTTAACAGGTCTAACCATCACACCAGGTTATATTAACCGTTGTTCCACGTGGGAAAGTTCTTGCAGATGCAGTAATAATAATGCAATAATACTCTGTGGAATAACTGACAAGGGACGTTGGAATAGAAGGGAGCCATCCACAGTGTTATCAGTTTCCTACCAGGACAAGTCATAATGTCTGCAGTGATAAATTAGGCGTAAACGGTGGCGTTCTTCCCCTCTAAAGAATAGGTTTTGTATAACGATCAGCAAAATTAGTGAAGAATATAAGTGAGGCGCACATTCCACAAACGCAAATCCTTGGGTGACTGATTTCCGTTTGGTCAGTGTGGTTTCAGTAGAACATTTAGCATCTTTTTTCGCCCTCAGACCCTGACCTCAACATTCATACACAAAGAGCTGCTGTGTGATTTTCAACTCAACTGAGAAAAACTCAAACATGAATTTAAAGGCTGGGAACCACGTGACATCAGTGTACCCCATTTACTAAACGAAATGAGGTGTAATTCGTGCTACCCTAAAGAAACAAGTGAGCAGACGGTACTTCAGATTCAAAGATTCCAAATTAGGCGCAAGTGAACTCGCCTGTGTGGGAGAACCAAGGGAGAAGATTGCTTACACGAGTGCGTAGTCCTTTTTCACAGCAGATATTAAGATTTGTCAAGTAGAAACAGGCAGGATCATATATTTATTAATTACACACGTGACCGGTCAGATTATTTTCCATGAAAAAGGCTTATTTGTTGAAACAATACTTTGAATGTTGAAAACTACACTACATCACATCAACACAGAGGAAAGAAAAACATGAATGGAGGTAATAATAATTACTTTATTTATGTTACTTCAGTATTAAGCAGACATTTTGTTTAATGGTCCAGAGCAAAGAGGAACAGTTGGTTTCGGGTGCCCCATGTCGGGAGCACAGAGGTAAACACAACAAAAAAGGAAGAGTAAACTGTGAATGGAAGTGTGGTCCAGTAACAAGCGCTGAGGGAGGACTGGTCCCCGTGCCGGTGGTGAGGTCTGGAGAGAGGGTTTATTCGTCATGACCCTCGTAGCCATCAGGAAGGGCATTCACATGAGAGTTGTGGAAAAGGGTTCTGGTGCCGTCACCCCAAGGGAAACGCTGTGAGAATAAAAAAAAACTAAATGAGACCACATCATTAAGTCAAAACATTGACTAAACTGGCACTGCCATTTTGGAATGTGATTTATTTAAGTCGTATAAAGTAAGACCTTGCTGCGAATGCGAAGGTGGGAGTAAGGGACAAACTCTGGCTGTTCGTGGCTATGATTCTGCTCTTTCAAGAACATGTTCAACATGCACACCGCAACACCAGGTAGGGCGACCACGAAGGTGAGGATCTTCCATGTCTTGGCTGGAGGAGAAAGACAATAATGATTAGTTTGACAAATAAAGCAATTACGAATCCAACCGCACAAAGATTGTTGAATAAAAGTGCTCTTTAAAAACGTGAAACGCTCCCTTGGGACATCAGAAAATTAGGTTTCTTCAGGTCGTTTTGAAGCTGCACCCATCAAGATAGACATTAGGAAATGTTAAACAGTATAAATGTTAGTTAGAAGACCTTATGCTATTACCCAGATTGTGCTCTTTTCCATAACTAAAATGTGGAATGTCACCAGCTTACATCACTGGAAGC
This sequence comes from Coreoperca whiteheadi, assembly GCA_011952105.1. Lineage (NCBI taxonomy): Eukaryota > Metazoa > Chordata > Actinopteri > Centrarchiformes > Sinipercidae > Coreoperca > Coreoperca whiteheadi. The sequence continues at coordinate 23,958,617 of CM022476.1, forward strand.
TACTATTCATAAAAATACAGAGAAAACAACATCATTTGGGATGACCCCCAAAATTTAAAGCAGATTTATAAACCTTGAAATGGCCTTTAAAAAAAAAAAAAAAAAGACTGACAACATGATGCAAGGGATAATGTGGTGGAGAGCTTCCAGATTTAATCTCTCTCCTTCCAGTTGAGGATACTCGAAACCATCAATATTTCAAACAAAAGCAGTGCAGTTTCCACTGCGATTACCTGCAAAAGACACCAATCACAGGTGATGCAAAATGTTTTCACTGTATAACTTCATAAAAAGCCATAATCTTATTTTAGAATGCGTTCATCATCAGCCTCCAAAAATAATTTCCCATCGAAACAAACAGCAGTTTAATTTATATTGAAGTTTTATTCCCCTCTGATCGACTGAAGGTGCTGCTTGGTGATTATGTTTCAGCCGTGGGGGCGGTAAACTGCACGCACACAGCTGAACAAGCCGACCAAGACTTTGTACCCAGTTTACCACAACACTTCAACGACCTCTAAAATTGCCCAACCGAAGTCATATTATGCCACCGTAGCATGCTGTGAACTCCGGTCCCATCAGACTCCAAGCTTTTGGACCTGTCCGTACAAGATATGAGCATCTTACCTGCTGGACATTATTCATTTGATCCTTTTGCTGAGAATTAATAGCCACATTCACAGTTTCAAGTGGTCTAACAAATTACTCTGGGGAAACACGAGAGCTACCATTGGGAATATCCATTGACCTGATGGGACACTTTGTTGTTGCTCTAACGCCTGCGGGACTTGTTGATTTGAGACTGCTCCACCCTCAACCCACGTAACTAACGAACTAAAGTACATTTAAACCACACTAGGACTTCATGAGTGACCGTGCCACTGCTCCAATGACGTGAGACGCTGAAACGATGACGTCTTCAAGTCAAAAAGCAGGTGTTTTGCGGGCAGCTTCTGTCAGAAAGCCGGTGTTTTGGGGGTTAGCTTCTGTCAGAAAGCCGGTGTTTTGGGGGTTAGCTTCTGTCAGAAAACCGGTGTTTTGGGGGTTAGCTTCTGTCAGAAAGCCGGTGTTTTGGGGGTTAGCTTCTGTCAGAAAGCCGGTGTTTTGGGGGTTAGCTTCTTCCTCATGCTCTCTGCTCAAGGATGTCAAGCTAACGCTAAAATAGCTAACGCTAGCTCAGCAAGGTCACTGTCAGAAAGTAACAAGTTAGTCGCAAAAATAAGTCACATTAAGTTCAAATGAGGTGCTACAATTACCTGACTGCTCGCCGTGTCCGGCAGCAGCAGCAGAAAGCTGACGTCGGCTCTGGGTCAAAGAAGACCTGAGCAACACTTCAGAGAGCCGTCCGAGAGCCGCCATTTTCCTTTCTGGGAGACTACTTCTTCTTCTTCTTCAATTGATTTTATTGGCGGCTGGCAAACCAACTTAAAGGCGCATTACCGCCACCTACAGGACTGGACTGTGGCTTATTATAGCAGCTTATTATGAAAGAAGGCAAAACAACCAACAAAAACCCCCTAAATATTCATATTAAATTATTTCACTTATCTCAATATTTTTCAAGTAGTTCATTAGGAGACTGTACGTTTCCCCAGACATTGTTTTTCTTTCTGGGAGAAGCAGAGACCGGAAGGAATGTGTATAGAGGCGTCACGTGGGGGCAGACAGCTCAACTGCGTCACCAAGCAGTGAGACTGTGAACTACAGAGAGGCTCAGCACATTTATTATAAATAAATAAAGCATGAATAAAAACTCAGGTCCAGCATCTTATCATTCTGCCACTGGATGTTTATGAGCATTTTACATTAGAATATGAAACATTATACAACACCACCACAATGCAATGTAGTGAAGTATGAATTGCAGCCACAGTTGAGTTTCAGCAAATAAGATAAGATAGGGTGATAACAGCAGCAGGAGTACAAGAACAGATGCATAGATAAGTAACTTTTAAAAATGTAAAAACACGTACAATATACAAAATGAAGTATGAAAAGATGCTAAATACTAGGCCTATATATAAAGCAACAGGAATAGTAAAGTTCTTTAGAAAATAGTCACAAATAAAGCGAGGAGACAAGTAAGTTACAATAAAAATGGCATTTGAAGGAATGAAATTAGGTGGTGGTCAAAGTGTCCTGTGGCCTCTGGTAGCAGATAGTGTGTCTTATACAACAAAAAAGTCACTGTTGGCAATGTGCTTGACTTGTAGTCCAGTAGTTGTCTTGGTCCTCTAAGATCAGTGGTGATTGCAGAGTCTGACTCCTGGAGTTGAGATATGGGGGTCAGGTCCCACCCAAGGGGTCGCAAGATGAATCTAAGTGGTCACAAGATTATTACCAGTGAGGTGGAGAGAATAAGAAAAAACTAAATTTTGCCCAACAAAATCATGTTGACTTTTCAGACATTTCTCTCATTTATGCCTATTCTTGTGTGTGAAATACTGTATAGTTTAACCCTTCAAGCCTCTAAAACTGATCCAAATAAAACTGTGAAGGTAAAATCACTCTTTGAATGAAATGTGCGTACCTCATAGACGAGAGACACCTCAAGGCACTGACAACGGTTCGAAGGTTATGGAGTAGCCTGTTTTTACTCACAGACACACATAGGGGTGATTCAAACTTACAATGATAATTAAAAGAAAATTCATTTGTGTAATTTGTGTGCTGCAGTTGTTATATCACCTAAACTCCCCATAATTCCTACATCTCACGTAAACATCTTACACATTACAGTGAATCTAACAGACTCTTATTTCCTGCGTCTAATTATGGGACAGCAGACAACGATAGTTAAGAACTGGATAATTGTAGGTGCATTACAAAAACATTTTCTGTAATTGTAATTCGGAAGTGTTTCTCTTTAAAGAGGAGGACTTTCTGTGATCTCATGGTCAGAGTCCAACCTGAGAAATTCAGAGATATCTGGTCGATGACGGTAAGTGATAAATGTTCGCTTTGTTGGCAGAGTAGGTTTGTTCTTGAAATGCCTTTGTAATCACTTGTTTCAACATTTATAGAAATGTGTAGAAACGGGCATTAATCACTGTCATGCATGTACAAATGGCACCATATTATACACTGAATAGTCTAGATACCAATGAAGACAATGCTTTTGTATCATAATTTCAATTTAGTAAAGAATTTAGTAAAAATAGCTGCATATATTTGTGTATTATACAGTATATATAACGGCAGAATTCTCTTTTATTTTTTGAGCTGTTAATAGTTAACATACTTGGCTTGAAAACAAACAAGGGGGATTTAGTTGACCTCTTATTTGCCATCGCACACTGAGAATCTCAAAATGGCTACAGACTGAATACTTGTATTATCAACAATAAGCTTTTCTTTTCCGAATTACAAATGACAGCGATAAAGTTAGAAACATTAGCTTTTGCTAAAAAAAGGCCTTTTCCAAAAAGAATCTGATCTCTTTCAGTAATGGAATCTCAGTATCACCAGTTTGGCTCGCCTGATAACAGCTCAGTCCATGGACAGCACCAAATGACTAGGCAAACAGGTACATTTCATTTGATTTTGATTCAGTCATTTCAGATGTCACCTTAAACTATGAAAACATTTCTGTCAATGTTTATAGGTCTGAAGAGGATGTTGGCTTATGTCCTCTACGGAGTCGTGCTGCTGCTGCTGTTAATCCTGCTGTTGGTCACTGGGATCAGATGTACGACTTTAAACACTCCAGTGAAGCTGATTCTTTAATACAGTTTTCATGTAGCTCAGACACATTCTTTGCCTTATCATATCAAATTTTTTGCATCTCCAAGTCTCCCAGTTAAACACGGGAATCGCTGATGTCAAACTTCAGCTTGAGAGGATCGGCAACGGAGGATCAACGTCAGCGTCCACTTCAGGTCAGCAAATGGTTTCGAGGTCTGGACATAATGAAGCAGCCGTGCAGTTGATGCCCTTGATACATCTTTGTATTTATTTTGTGGCTTTCCAAACTGTAGGTGAAACAGCTTTGCAGGACGTCTACCTACAGCCACTTGTCCCAGTTAGAGGTAAACACGGAATACTTTAATATCAAAAAATCCGAATTCTGTGTCGTCCCCCCCCCCAAATCAAACTCTTTTGACTTGTGTCTGCATCACACCAGGAACATGTAGGGAAGGATGGGTGTCCTTCCAGAGAAGCTGCTACCTGCTATCCAACACCGGCTTGACCTGGCGCAAAGCAGAGGAGCAGTGCCGAACACACGGAGGACACCTGGTGGTTCTGAATAATGTGGAGGAGCTGGTGAGGTTTAAGCTTTCACCAGTTTGGTTCCATATATTTTAAGCGGATCTGTCCATTTGCTACTGAGAGCGAATGAACAGGGCTCTGATAAGAAGCACGCATAACAGAGCACAACATTTCTCAGAATTAACTGTTAACTAGCTATTTTTCAAAACTATTTCTAGGACTACATTTCAAAAATAGTTGAAATCAAATACCACTATTGGATTGGACTTGTGGAGCGCGAGGGACTCCACAAGGGACACTGGAGCTGGGTGGATGGAACTGACTTCAACTCAACCCCAACGTGAGAGAAACACGAAGCTGTAATTAAGAGAAAAAAGACCCAACGCATAAACACACGGTTGTGGGTGTTTTGATTATGTTACACTATATGCAACAAATGACTTGTTCCTCCTCCTTCCCCTGCTTGTGTTCAGTTTCTGGGATGAAGATCAGCCTGACAACTGGGACTACAGTGAGAACGGAGAGGACTGTGGGCAGCTTCATTCTTCTGCAAGACGCAAACGCAAGATGTGGAATGACGCAGACTGTCACCTGACATACAAGTACATCTGTGAAACCAGAGCATGACAGACAGTGGCCCTTTCGGAGCTGATGAACCCTCACCAACATGGCAAGCCTGATACGTTGGAAATAAATGGGTCAAATTAAGACCGATGGAAATTATGTTTTTGATTTTATAATTATGAGTGTCACAAAAAGGGCTAATGGTTGCATAAACAGAACGTGTGTGGGGCTTTATTGATTTGTAATAAAGACACACTCTTCAGTGTTGGGAAGGTGGGCATTTCCTTCATTAGAATCTGCTTTGGCGAAATCCATGGCTGCTTTCCTGCCACGCTCACAGATTCAGTTCTCACAGGGATTGTTGTCATCTAAATGACAGACGAGAGCAGCCGTGCAGTGAGGGGGAAGGGGAGGGAACAGGAGAGAAAAAAACAGGGATGAGACGACACACAATTTGTTATCCACATAGTTATTGAAGAACTCATTGATTTTCACATTTCAGTTAGAAAATCTGCCAGTTGATATGTAATTACGGCAAACTCAGTTGTGCGTGATAATAGTTCAAAGTCGCTGTGTTTGGAAGTGTCGTTCCTGGCCTCGTCACAGCTGTAGCTGTATACTTCAGTGGGTTGTCCAAGACGGGCCCGCATTCATCGTGCTGCATGGCATCACTGCAGCACTGGTCGTCGAGCTGACAGCATCTGCAACGTACACAAAGCATAAAGAGGTCATTACAGCACCATCCCTATGTCAAGATGAAGAAAATCACCTACTGCTGAGGTTCAATTTCATCATTTCTTCAGTTTTAGGAGATTTGCAGGGCTGGAATTAATGATTACGTACATTATTGGTTAATTTGCCGATTCATTTTTCAGTGAATCGTTTAGTCTATAAAATGTCAAAGAATACTGAAAAATGTCCATCACAGTTTCCCAATGTGGCCTCTTCAAATGTCTTGTTTTGCTCGAACAACAGTCCAAAACCAAAAAGATATTCAACTTACTATCATAGAAGACTGAGAAAACCAGCAAACACTCACACTTAAGAAGCTAGAACCAGTGAATTTCTGGCCTTTTTGCTTTGAAAAATGACTTAAACAATTTATTGATATCAAAGGTTTTGTTGATTGATTAATCGACAGTTTTTTTCCCAGCTCTAATGGCCAATTAATCCAAATAAAAAAAGATGAGAACATAGTGGTACCAGAACTATTTCCTGCTGAAGAAATACTCCCTATGAAGACTTCACAAGGTGTTTCAGAGCTTTGAGCAAATACACACAATATTACGTTTACATACAACAAACATTTTTAGCAAAAACAATATGTCAGGAACCTTTGACCTGCTTGTATCTTCTGATGCAGCGTCAGCAGGATCTGAGATGGTGGGTGTCGCTGCTGGTGAACTGACATTCAACACCCCACTTTTCATTTGGCAACAGTCGGAACTGAATAAGCTGCCTTTGTACGCACATGAATGTTAGGAAACATGGGGCATTTTCTGCATCGCAGGGTTTATATTTTTTGTCGTTTAAGTTGTTTTTAGTGTCAACTATAAGAAGAACGGAAATTTCAGTTCACCCTAATTAAGATGTCTGTCTGATTTACCATGAATTTGGAGTTTTTCAAGTTTATGTAATAAGCACCTGGACCAGTGTTAAAATAATTTTTTGGAAATCAGACGAGCCACTTGATGAGGACGGACAGAGACAGTCTGTTTTCCCCTAAAGAGACATTAAGCTTTGTCACAACTACAACCTGCATCTACTGTTGCTTTAGTGGGATTTTGCTACGGTTTGACTGAGTTTGCTCAGCGACGACTGAGCCATAACTGACATGTTACATTTTGATTTGCTTGAAGGTAAGAGAGTTACAGTCACCACAATGTCCTGTTCAGTAGGAGTGGGACGATCTGCTCATCTCACGATACGACAAGATACAATATGAGGTTCGTGATTCAGTACAAACAGGACGCAATGTAAGAAATAAAACGTAACTTATTTTTCACACAGTCCCAATGTTCAGACTGTTAAACTGTTTCCGTGTTGGGTTGTAACTGGTTGGTATTTGGCTAAATGGACATTGAAATGGTTTGTGTCAGAGCATTAGTGAAACTTAAGAAAACATCAGCACACACAGTTGAAGACTAAAAGTTGTAATGGTAAGTCAAAGGTCATGGAAAAGAAACAGGAAAGCCCAGTTTTGGAATAATGTTGATTTTATGTGTTGAGACTATGATATAGCTGGAGGATGCCTGCACCACCTTATTCACTGCACCACAGATTAACTGCAGGGCTACATATTTATTGGGAATGCTGATTAAGCATTTAAGGACATGTGTGCTTCTGTTCCGCCGTCCTCTATCTTTCATGTTTTTTAAAAATGTTAAGCTTTTTTCAAGAAGTCAGTGCAGCTTTGACAGTATTACAGCTAAGAGCAAAGCTTTAGCAATGTATCTCAGCTTTAAGCATTTTGAGGTGATGCGGGTCAGCTTCCACCTCTGCCAGTTTTACATTGGCAATAGCCTTTCAGCTCTCAGCACTCCCACGCATCTTCAGCAGGAAATGCAATTTGTTTTAGTTCACAAATGTAATCTGTTTCTTCAAATATCAAAATGTTCAGCTATTTAAGGACAGGTGTGCTATGAATCAGCTATTTTCTACCTTTTATACTCAGAATTTCTGAAAATTCTGATGTTGATTAAACGCACACACTCATATTGTTTTTTTCTATTTCTGTGGCGACTTCTACATACACACTAACTGGTATCTTGCTGTTTTTGTGGGGATTTGTACTGCTTTTTACAACTATTTATTGCAATAGGCGTGAAAACCACTGGCAATATTACAGAACGTCCACGCAAAGTGTTTCAGCTCTTGGCAGTTCAGCTTCCACTTCTGGCAATTCATTTAACATTTCTGCATTTTCAGCAATGCTTTGCATTATATTATTCTTCTGTATGTTTTACTTAAATGTAAAAACGTTAAGCTCTTTAAGGCGTTTATGGTTCTATTCAACTTTTCAATGTAACGTTTCAAACTCCCAAATCTGCCACTTATATATTTCTGCTTTCAGCAGTCTAGTGTAATACATTTTAAGCTTTCACAATTTTCAGGCATTTCAGATGTCAGCAATGCTTTAAATGATTTATTTCAGCTTTCAGCATTCATACGCATTTTCAGCAGGAAATGCAATTTTTCTAGTTTTTTAATTTTTTTTTAGTTTTTTTAGGTGAATTGACGTTTTGAGGTGGATGCGCTTTGGATGAGAGGACTTGCACGACAGGAAACAGCACGTGCAACATTAACAGACACCACAAATGTATCCTTGAGCAGCGTTACCTTATGCCAGAGCCTCCCAGCCCACTGTAGCAGGCGTAGTCAGTGTAGTCCGACACCGGCCGGCTGTCATGTACAGCGGATCATGACCCTGAACTGCCACAGAGCTTGGTAACCCAGCACTATGAGCCACAATGGAGACATCTCAGACAAAGCTACATCACATCTCAAAAACGACCTTGCACTACATCACATGAAATTAAAACAGTCCCCGATGCTGATCACTCAGGCATGCATAACTCTCAAAGTTATGGTGGAAATGGGAGGTTTTCTGGCAAAAGACGTGATTTAAAATTCAATAAAATAAGAGCTTTAAGACTTGTGAGTTCTCCCGGGCTGGGAGGCTGAGGAACAGGACGAACAGGGTGTGAGTCAGATGCATCTTGAAGGTGAAGATGTGTAAAGCTAAAGGCTTATATTGACTGCTGACCTTGAGAGGTGGTCCTGTTTGACCAATTGCAGGAGTCACCCAATATCTTACTCTATACATTATGCAACAAGCATGTATACACATGTATAGTATAGTGACCTACACAAGCATACATATACTAATGATTTTTACATACATGTTTGGTTCATTATTTTTGTGTCATGTCGTATCATATGTGGTTTCCTCTTGTGTTAACACAAAACACCCAACTTGAGTAATGTGCAGTGGAAATTCGTGGGAACTCTGGCAAGTGCTGGTTATTTGCACAGCTGTGTGTTGGAAAGTTGTTTTAAATTCTACTTCTATTTAAAGAAGTAAAATGCAAACTTAAGTCAGTACAGAGTGAACAGAAAGATAGAGTGGTGAATATTTGATTAGAAATAAAAAAAAAATATATATATATATATATATATATATACAGTATATACAAAAAGATCCAAAAGAAATGTGTAAATATAGCCTACTGCGTAACCTGTGAGAGGAGAATAAATGAGTCCAAAATGTGGAGTTTCGGGATCACCTTGTTCTGTTTCATTTCCTGTGGATTTCTCATCCTACACTGTGTTGGAACAGACTGAAATTACCTGAGAGCTTGAGAGAACCTGAGCTATTCATGTAGAACTGGATGGCAACAAAACAGGACAATTAACACAAAATTGAATAGGTCTTCCTCAACTATTCTTATACAATTTGAGAAAATGTTCCTATATTGTCCAGGCCTCCTTCATGATTGGAAAGCTGCTGTGCAGTGACTTTTAGTATCCCATAGGGAACCAGTGGAGCTTGTGGAATACTGTATCTGTTCCTGGCTGCTCACTAAAGGCAATGCTGAAGACAGAATCAGTCCAATGAAACTGTAAAAATAAAAGCGTCTTTGTGAGCACAGCAGTCAATCTCTCTCAGTCTCGCTCACTCTTGCTTTTGACTGCTTCTCCTTAGAGATAGCATAACATAACATTGACTGGTCTCACAGACAGATTATATGTTTATGTGCAAAGACTCACACTTGATGGTGGCGGCTACATGTTGAAGTAAACAAAATTCTCAAGTAACCAAACATAGGAACTTTGTCAGGTGACCTCTAATTTAAAGCTCCCACCCTCTTATCGCTCATGTTCTCTCACCTCCCGTCCTATATGAACAGGCTGCGCCAAAATCCATGTTTGTCTGACTGTAGCCATGAACGTGACAGCTCCTCTGCTGCTGCTTCTCACTGGTAAGACTGAAACTAAAACAGTCAATCAACTCTTTGAATAACACTGATTGTATGTAGAGCCTCTGTAAAAATGCTGTTTGTGAAATCATCTTTATTACTCTTTTGGACTTCTTTAATCTACCACAGTACTTCTCTATCAATCATTGTTTTTAGGGTTTTCCCCCGATGTGTTCACCATGCGTTCTTATTTGTCTGCCTCGCGCGTTTTACCAGCTTGTGTGGTCGGTGGTCCGCTGCTGCCAAAGGCCTTATGGCAGTTTGGGAAGATGATCCCGTGTGTCCAGCCTGGTGTTAACCCTCTGCTGTACAACAATTACGGCTGCTGGTGTGGCTTCGGGGGGACGGGGACCCCTCGGGACGAAGTGGACATGTAGGAAGCAGTCATTGGCCAAATTTGTTTTCCCATCAACCTTTTCTTGTTGTTTTTTTAATCGAAAGAAACGTGGGATTCATGCACTCCTTCCTCCTGTATTCCTAGGTGCTGTAAAGTCCATGATAAATGCTATCAATCGAGCAGAAAGGCTCCTGGATGCACGGCTCTTGCTGACCTTCCTTATGTTCTTGTTTATGATTTCACCTGCTCAAATCAACAAGTGACCTGCTCAGGTAAGACTGTGACCCGACACACTCATTTAGACATTCAATTTTAAGTATTTTAAATGACTTTCAAGCGCTTGTGTCTGCGATGACACTTAGACAAATGGCTGGATTTTTTAAGTCCAGACTTTGTCTAGCAAAGAAACCCTGGGGAAATGTATCTTAACACTGCCTCAGAACAAATCTCCGCCACTGTTTTCCTCAAGATGTGAAGTGTTGATCCTACACTGACAGAGCAGTTTAGAACGCTCAGGCACGTTGATGAATTTGAGTGCTTTAAATTTTCTCAATTCTACAAACTGTAGCTTTACCGTAAACATACTACATTAAACAAGGCTGCATTTGTGGCCCTGTGTGTCGGTACTGTATTTAAACCGCTATATACACATACATAAGCACAGCCAGGGACTGAGGGTTGAGTACCTACACTCCAAACTAGTACTGTGGAGCACGTTCTCACTGGCATTTACTGTGCATGACCGCACTATTCACATTACGTGTAAGTGTGCTGCACACCTTGTTATTATCGAGCAACTACCTATTCATTCCCTGACTCAACTCTGTCTCCGCAGCTACCAACAATAAGTGCCAGGCCGCTGTGTGTGAGTGCGATCGGGTGGCGGCTCGCTGCTTTGCTCAGGCCACGTACAACCCTGAAAACAAGAACCTGGATCCCAAAATCCACTGTGTCGACTGAGCTATACAACCCACGAAAACAACACGCAAGAGAATGTTGGATTTCCAACGTTTTTCTTGTCAAATTTTAATTTCTTCGTAATTTTCTTTTTTTAACAAAACTTGATTTAAAAGAAGTCTGATTTTGTACAAAGGCATCAGTTTGAAATAAAACAGGCAATTGAGATTCTGATTGCGGGGCCCTGAACCAACCATTCAATAATTTTCAACTTCTCCGTGTCCTCGTGTCTGTTTGCTCACGTATGAAGAGCTTCGAGGTTGCAGCTGTGCTTATCTCACTATTACACTTTTTCCAGTCACAGTTTCTCACATGGTTGGATCACAAATTGACAAGCGTTGTGCAGCAAGCTTACAGGATGGTAAAAAGCAGTGTCGGCAAAGGTTTTAAACTGATATCAGGAAGATATTTAGGTTGAGTTTTAACCAAAACAATGAAAACAACAGAAGTGTACAAGAACGAATTTTTATTATTTCAAAATAAGAGGCTGGATCGTGGTTCTGTGGTTTATATTGGCTTGTAGAGAAGAGTGGTCACATACTTCTTTTTGTATCGGTGTGTTGCGCTGAGAACCATCACCCCATCCTAAAAGCCAACGACAAGAAGAGTATTTAGTATTTAATCATCAGAGCCAAGAGGAAGAGTCTCCACCCCCCCTCACCAACAACCACTGGTGAGGATTCACCTTCTTCACCCCCCCCCCCCCCCCCCAAACCCCACCCCACCCCC
>CM022476.1:23979862-24086806 GCA_011952105.1 Coreoperca whiteheadi
TCATTTTAATTTTTTTTTTTTTACTATGTCTTTTTTTTTATTTTTATATTCCCTTATTGTATAGTTTTAGCTTATATTTTATATTTGATCTAGATTTTAGGCTCTACTGTTAGTGTTATCTGTATGCACCGGGGGTCTGAGAGTAACGCAATTTCGATTCTCTGTATGTATGTAATGTACATGTGGAAGAATTGACAATAAAGCAGACTTGACTTGACTTGACTACTCCCACATTCCCTGCCCTGCTTTGCGTCCACATTTCGCCCCCTGCACCTGCCGTTCTTGTTATCTCTAATTCATATTTGTATTGAAGCCAATGTCCTCAGCAAAGAGAAACAGTGGATTGCTGTGCCTACAAGCCTCATCTTATTACTCACAGCTACAACGATGCGACAGCTGCTGTTGGCACATCGGCTCAATGCAACTCTGTCTCCCCTCAGACAGCTCAAAGACTTGAGACGAACCTAAATGTGTTGCTCCGATCTAACGCTTCAACTTCTTTAAACATTGTACATGGACCAGAGACCAGAAAGCTGTAGGACAGGTTTTTTCTCATTGAAACACAGATGGGGTAAATCCATTGCGTAGAACACTAAAGTAAGCAATTATGATTATTATAATTATGCACTTGGATAGTCTATAAACTGGAAGTATATTTGAATAGTATATTTGATCTGAGCACACATCAGTAGGAGTATTTGTTAATTAGGTGGACGTGCAACTCAGAGAAGTGGTGAGGCCATTTCTCTATCTCATTAAGAATAAGTGCAAATATAAGTCATTTGTAGCAATACATAACATGTTTGCTGCTTGATCAATTGACTCAGAATCAGAATCAGCTTTATTGGCCAGGTATGTGTACAAATACAAGGAGTTTGACTCCAGTTTTCCGTGCGCTCTATGTACATACAAAAACAGTATGACATATAGTGCAGTGATGCAGAGTGCAAATGGTGCTAAGATAAATATGATTAATGTAACAGGTAGCTTATGTACATGAGGTAGCTGGACATACACAGTATATATCTGGTATGTGCAGCCTGAATAGATTTAAATATATTAATATATACATAAACCATGAGAGAAATGTACAGGTACAGTGGATGGTAATGTCACTGGTGAGGGGTGTTGAGTGTTCATCAGAGTGATGGCCTGTGAATAGAAACTGTTCTTGTGTCTGGTGGGTAGACAAGCCACATCAATTATAATTAAGTGTTAATGTACTATATATCTAGAGCTCTGACATGGATTAACCAACATCCCACTCTCTCTCACGCTCTTCTCTAATCTACGTTTTCATATGCTGTGACACACGTTGAATGATCTTTATACACTGCCTGCAAATATCTTACTCATTAAAAAAAAACATCACTTGAAGTATCTTATCCTGTGAGTATTCATAAATAGGAACCAAGCATGTCCAGAATCCCCAAACCTTCAGCATTGTATGACTCACCAGCACAGAGAAAACCAGCGCCACAATATTGATGGGCCATGCGGGGCAGAAACAGGTGAACATGGTGAGACAGAGGTAGTTCCTCAGAGGGGGGATCTCCTGAGCCTCCCTGTTCTTCTGGACGTCTGCGCTCCCGTCCAGCGAGGGCTTGGTGTTCATGACCGGCTCCCTCGAGACAGTAAAAGCAGAGAAGCGAGGCAACAGAGCTGAGACACTGGGAGAGTGGAGGTGGGGGCAAGGGAGGGGAGGCAGTGGAGCAGTGATGATGGAAGAGAGAAATCAGCCAGCAGAGAGATATGAGAGGGACGCAGAGGCAGGCTGCTGAAAAGTCTATGCAGGCTGAAGACTCGGGCCAGCAGACAGACTGAGGGAATGTTACTCAGAAACAACGTCAGGAAAAGGAGGGGGAAGAAAACGCAGGTCAAAGACTTTATACTGGTTCATATAGCTATAATTTAGAATTGTATAATAATGTAGTAAAAGATTATGACTAATAAGTAAATATTTATAGTAAGTTAGTAAAAAATGTATAGTAAATCAAAACGAATATGTATTAATTTTGCACACATTTATTGTAATTTAGTACAACATTTATTGTAGATTAGTTTACAAAAATCTATATTAATTTAGTACAATTATAGAAACACCACTGTTGTTCTCTTTACAGTGTAAACAAGGTTATACAATTATACAAAAACGGCAGAAATTCATCATGGGGTTTCCTCAGGAGCAAATGAGGTTTCTTCATGTTGGTGTCTGTTATATATACATAGAAATGTGGGAAAGCCTCTCCCCGGGTATGAAGTTCAGACTGTCAGTTCAACCAGTTCTGCTGGTTCAGCAGCACCATGTAATGCCAAAAATCCAAACTCTTCATGACTGTGAGGCTTTGCAAAAGTATTCTTATCTTATAGCCAAATTTGTATTTCTGTTAAGCTCATAGGGGGGCATTATGTGCAAAAAAAAGTCAAGCAGGACACATAAATGGAATGTTTTAAAATAATTTATTAGGAATTTTAAAAAGTTTTTTCCCCCCAAAGGAATAAACATGACAGGAAAAAGAAAATCAGAAAATGTTACAGTGTTGACAAGATTGTTATTTTCCAGTGAAAACAGCATCAAAGTAGGAACTACCATGGTAGCCCGCAGCAGTGTGAGCGAGTGTATCAAAATGTAAAACCTGGTACTTTGCAGATGAGAGTGCTTTGTTCTTAAGCTAACATTCAGAGGAAAACAAATTTATTGTGACCGGCCAATCTGAAAATAATTGTTTTGGTCTAAAAATAGCTGTCACATTGCTACAGTTTGTGACCTCCAGTGGGTGTGCAGTGATGAGGCGTGGGGGTGGGGGGGGCGACAAGTAAACAAGAGTTAATAAGATCCCCCCTTCCTGTTGGAAAAGACACCTTCCTAAAAGGTTCAACCATCCACACCTCGACATAGATGTTAATGTAATAACAAAAATAGTCCGAATAAAATTTCACATTTGCAACTGAGGAACCATCGCCCCAAAAAACAGCACATGGCACATTGGCAACCAATGTGCATAAAACCATATGACACGCTCACGCAAACATCAACACAACCCGCAGAGTGATTCAGTCATAACAGTGTTAACTGTGCATGAATGCGCCTGCATACTAGTCCTTCATTTTCCTTCACAAACAATCATCACATATTGAAAATCACAGTTAAAACAACAATACGACAAAGTAAGAAAACAGCATGTTTTTTTCCCCCCTCTCCTGATAGAGGAGCATTTTCACACCCATATATCACCAAAAGTAAAGTGTTCTTCCAGACTCAGCCTCTCTCCCGCTGAACCCAGAGCTGAAAGTGTTTCAACTCTGAGGCAGCTTTTAAATGCAGTAACAGAATCAAATGACACATCCTTTATAAATGCCTGGAGAGGAGTTCAGTATATGGCTGGTCTGACATTGACAGACTGACTGAAACATACTGAAATGTTCTTGAGCTCCACGTGAAATGTAACAGTCAAGCTTCCCAACACATAAGGATTGATGAAAGAACCAATCGTACCATTTCTCCAAAAGCCTCCCACACACAAAAATTAGCGGAGCCCCCCGCAGAAACCAGAGTCATATTTACAATATTTTACAAAATTGTACAGCTCATGTAGGCCTATTATGTAACTGTGACTAATGACCTTTGTCATCTGACCATTATTAGTGTAACAAGTCTTTGTTAAAAACCTACCAAGATATACACTTTGTGACACATTTTCAAGAAATTGTATTAATCACAAATGTTTTGTTAAAATTCAGTATGAACTAGAGAGAAATATACAGTTTTCCAGTACAAATTACAGCTCCTGACCTTCAAACAAGCTTCACTTGGACATTTTTCTCCTCTTATCTCAAACAGATCAGGTTCAGAGGTCAAATAACCCAATAAAAATAGCCAAAACAGATAAAGAAACAACACAGCCATCACAAAAAACAGCAAGGTGAAACATAACAACAGGAAAAAAAAAAAAAAACACTAAAAATACAGCATCTGTATGTGTTGCTATTACATGTAGTGATACACTTTTTCACTCCTTTTATGAACTTTTTCCTTCGTTTTTCTTCTCAGGAGATGGAGTTTAGTGAGGTGTCAGTAGGGTTGGCTGGGTTCAGGCTGACACCAGGCCAGGGTGGAGGGGTGAAGGTTCAGCTGCCCCAGCCGGAGCGGTGGACTGGACCCAGACAGGCCAGATCGTCTCCAAAGCAGCTTCAACTCCTTCCAGCTCTCAGTCTACAGCGCGGCACTGACACAAAACACCCCTGGATTACTCACAGGTTAGTAGGCTTAAAGCAAGATGACAACTAGCAAGAAGACTGACTTACACTCTCAGTGGTAGCCGTTAGTGAAGGCCGTGGCGATCAAAGGGCCCTGTGGGAGCAAGCATACATGTTTCAAGTTCATAATTTGTTCTCAGTCTGAAGACTTTCATTTCAACTGTTCTACAATCTGAATTCACATTGTATTCCCTTCTTTCAGGCTGAAGATGCTAATCAGTGAAGTGAGCTACTGCAGTGTTTAGTTGGAAAGAATAACTGCACACATCCTCAAGTCGTGAGCATCTCTAAAGCTCACTAATTCCCACCTCATATCGTGTTCGTTTATCTGTAAATAGAATATTTAAAACATTTTTTTTTACAAAAGTGTAAAAATGACTTGGTTGTGATTTACAGGGGGGTTATGTGTGCACAGTGACTCCCTGGAACCGGACATGGACAGACATGAGAGTGGTACTGCTCTTCTCATCTAACTCTCGGCAAGAAAGCGAATTAGCGCGTTTCCTCAACATGTTGAATTATTGCTTTAAAATGCCTCTGCTGCCCCAGAAAGCCCCCCACCCCACCATGAAAAAAAAACAGTATAGGAGTGAATGTTTGTGATGTACGTGATCAGTAGAGAGGTTATCTCACCCCCAAACTATGGCTGAATCCAGTGCTTGGGGCAGGGCTTGCAGCGCTGAGGTAACTGCTGACAGCTGACTCCTGGCTGGCTGTTCCATAAAGGTCTGCCATCGGCCCCGGGCTGCTCGTACCTAAAAATCCAGCTGAGCGAGATGGGTTGGAGCCTACAAGTAAAATAAAAAAATTTAAAAAACAATGTAACATTTTACCTACTAAAACGTCCACTTTGTCAAAATCAAGCCTTGAGGGCTTGTTACTTCAACTAAATAACTTTCAGGTAGATACTTTACAAACATTAATTGTACATTTTGTTATATAAGCTTCCTCTAATCTGATTTCTTTATATGTGAAAGATCATATGCATCCCCCTTTTTAAATTGGCTATAATCAATATTTTTATAATAAAAATGGGGCCAATGACTAAGTGTAGTATTAAAGGTGTCCTCCGACTCTATAGTTCGTGTCAGCTTTACTGCTTTGGTTCACTCTCACCGCTCTCATCAGCGTTGTTTTCAGCCGCAGCAGGCAGCTGTTTTCACCAAAAAAGCTTTAAAAAGTGACGTTGCTTGCCCAGCAACAAATGGCTGACAGACAAAGTTAGTGACTAGCTGGTGAACATAGTGGAGCATTTAACAGCTAAAGAGCCAGATATCTCCCTCAGGAGTTGGAGACCAAAACTGGAGCTAAAAGGAAAGTTAACACCGGACATATATGCTGGTTGTGTAGATACGCAACTGTTTGCTAACAAGTTCGCCCATTAAATCTGCTTAAAGGGTGATAATACAGTTTATCCGTGTTGTCTTTACACCTTGGTTCCGCTTCCCCCAAGTGGCCAAAAATCAACCATTTCCAGTTAAAATGACTTTTCTGAGAAAGTTTTATTTCTTCTCAGCTTTTTTTTCTCACAGGGACAATGTCAGAGCGATTCTGTGCGATATACCAGGGGGACTAACGTCATAACGCTGCAAGTTGCTATACTAAATTAGTTGGGCTGAAAAGTTTCATAATTTTAAAAATGATTGGTACGTTCTGTTGAAGTCCGAAAAAATAAATACAATTTTATTTAGGTCTTCGCATTGCCACAATCCGAAAAAAAGAAGGCTTTTTTAATATTCATACCTCTGACTACAGCTGCTGCTGCCGCTGCTGCTGCCATTGGTCCATATGCTGTGAGAGGAATGGCTAAAGAGACGGAAAAGAAAAGATCCAGGTTCAATGGCTTGGTATGCAAACACATGGCAGCTAACTAATAACATAACTTAAAAGTCTCACTCCAGTAACCCCAGGAACTTTCTGAAAATGTCAACCAAGCCGTGTGAAGCCTTTTACTGAAGTAGAAGTAAAAACTGTCAATGAGAGTACTGCTAATAACAGGGGTTGATGAGGTCACTGGAGGGAGCCTTGAAAGTGAACAGTAAAACCTTCCTCATTACTGTCAGCAATCCTGCCTTCAGGTAGAGACTGAGGAGGACTGACAAACACAAACATGCAAACCAAAGAGTGATCAGGTGTTGATGCTAATGTGGCGTGTGCCAAACTGACAACATGCTGCTTGTAAAGTCCAGAGGAGGGACTGACTGACCTGTGAGCTCAGGGGGGTGGGGTGAAGTCAGAAGGGGAGTCCTCTCTAAGTGGAACTCTAAAACAGAAACATCAGAGTGCTGTTGAGACACACACCACCACCGCCGCCAGCAAGGAGAACACGCACACACACAGGCGGGGAAACACCTCAGAGGTAAGGACAGGAGGCATGGAGAGTACATATAGGCATACACAGGGTTTGAGGAATGCAAACAGGAGTTAAAGCATGAAAGAACGTTTCATGGTCCATAAAGTGGTGTTAAAATCATTACAGAATAGCAAGAAGTGCAGCAAATGATACAATTTCATCACACAAACTAATAACTTCAATTCAAGAGTGTGCTTTGATTTCATCAATATGTAAAACATCTAATTTCAATGTCTAATTTGGGAATTAACTCCCAGATTAACTTCATACACTCCAATGAAATACACTGCCATGCTGACATGCACACACACACACACACACACACACACACACACACACTTGTACACAAGCTAAGCAGAGGCAATCCACTCCCTGATATTTACAAGCAGCCATTTACACTCACAGTGTTTCACGTGCTTCTATGGAAACATGTTTGTATTTGTGACAGTGTGTCTACTGTCAGTTCACACAGCTACACAGGTTAAAGTTTAGTTAGCAGTTCATAAGAGCGTTGACACCAAAATCATCCTTTTTTCACTTCGAATGGGCTACACTACATTTAACGATGTTTTTACTTGCTGCTCAGGGAATGAATACACATTGAGCTACGCGGCAGCATGGCTCTATGCCTGGATGGCACTGTCAGTCTGGCCACCACTTTGGTCCAGACTGAAATATAACTATTAGATGGATTGCCATGAAATGTTGTAATGACATTCATGTTTACCTTCTGACTTTGGACAGTCCCTGACTTTTTCTCTAGTGCCACCATGAGGTTGGAATTTTTTTACATGAATGAAACATCTTGACAACTATTGGAAGGATTGCTGTGATATCCTCTAGAGGATCAATTCTAAGGACTGCAGTGATCCTCTGACTTTCCCTCTGGGGCCATCCTCAGGTCATAATTTCAATGTGTCCAATACTTCAGTTTGTGAAGAAATACTTGCAAAACTAATCACATTCCCATCAGCCCCAGCTGTACTTTGCGTTTAGTGCTAATTAGCGAATGTTACCGTGCTAACATGCTAAACCATGATGGTGAACCTTCTAAACATGACCTGTTGGCATTGTGAGTGTCGTGCTGATGTTAGTATTTAGCTGCACCTGCAAACTAAATATGGCTGTGTATTTATCTCTCAGTTAATGTGACAGAAACAACTCAGAGTGTATCAGGAGCAGAAAGTGGGCTCTGATTACCAGGGAACTGGTAGGTATATCCAGGAGTGATGCCAGCATAGCTCCGACTGGTGTAAGTGGCTGTCTGGAAGCCTGGATAACCTGCGGAAACAAAAAATCACTGTTAACCTCCGGATCAGTGCGGTCACCGAGAACGAGACGTGGGCGGGGGGGTTGCCGTGGTGATGATAATGACACACATGGCATGTGAAAAACATTTGCAGAGTTAAAAGAGCAGAATCCGTGAGGTGTTGAGAGGAAATACCCGACACAAACAAGATTAACAGGTGTGTTTTCGTGCTGCCCCTTAACAGTGAAGCCTGGTACAGTCGGTGACATGCAGGTGGGTGATATTCTACACCTGTGGTCTGGATTTCTTCACAGGGACGGGACTGAGCAGCTTACTGTCTTTGTCTTCTGCTTCACTCTCAGCAGTGCACAAAACACAGCGATTTCCTTTACATACGAGCTGACACCTGGACAACCGACCTCAGAACAGCAGTCCCATGGACAACAATAATGTTATCTATTACGAGCGCCACAAGATACCACAACTTATTAGAGTTTGGTGGTATATCCCCTAATCTACACTGTCTACATTTTAGTCATTTAGCAGACGCTTTTATCCAAAGCGACTTACATAGGAGAACATTCACAAACTGAAGGCGCAGCTTCGGGAGCATTTTGGGATTCAGTATCTTGCTCAAGGATACTTCGACGCATGGCTGGGGGATTGAACTGCCGACCTTCCGATTGGCACCATTGACCGCTCTGCCACCAAGCCACAGCCATCTAAATCAAGGCCCTGAAATACTGAAGAAACAGGGGTGCCGTTCTCGGACTGAACAGTAGGTGGTAGCATCCGTGTGTCAAGCTTAGCTTCAGATGCACAGACACGTCCTGACTAGTGTGAGTACAATACAAATCTGTTAATGGGTTCGCCCCACTGTAGAGGATAATGTTCAAGCCAAATCAGAAGACCAGAATTGTTCATTTCATTCCACTAAGTCTGAATAGGTTCAGTTTATTCTTCACGGGGAGTACTTCTCCTAAATGTCTTTTCTCTAAAGACTAGATAATCAAGGCTGTCCGGTGGAGAGTTGCGAGCTGAGTCAAGCAGCCCAGTTAAGTGGTCAGCTTTCTCCCCGTGAGGCACCATGTGACCTTTAAGACAGCTGCAGCCTTAGTGCAGGAATAGTTATTGTCGGGTTCATGTGTGCAGCCACATCCTTCCTGTCCTAATCAATGCTACCTTACCCAGCATACCAATGCCCAGCATGAAGGCGTCCATTCCATAGGGCATCACACGAGAGCGCCCCCTGGCTGAGCCCGTGGGGGACATCACCTCCTTGGGCTGAGCTTTCTTGCACTCCACCTGTTTCCAGGCAAAAGACAAACCAGTACTTCTAGTTTCTAAATAAGGTGGTAGTTTTAGAGCGTTGTTCACAAACCAAGCTGCTCACCATTTTGTTGTTGATCTCGTGGAAGTGGATCTCGCAGACTTTCTCCACCACATCCTCGTTCTCAAACGTCACAAATCCAAACCCTGAAGAGGACAAGGCAAGTTTAAAGGTTAAAAAATTACCCACAGTATGGTGGATGCAGACAGTAGGCCTTTCTGCGCAGCTAATAGTCTCCTGTAATCAGTGCTGTAATAGCTGCTTAACACATTTGCCCCCCCCCCCTTCAATGCTGCTATTCTGCACTCATCCTTTCTTCCCTCCCTTCCTGGCCAGAAGGCCCAGGCAAAGCTGGTAGGCTGTCATAATCGATCAGTGCCAGAGTGGGGAGGAGGTGCTTAAGGAGGCTTTATCCTGATCCAGATTAACAAACTGGCTAATTAGACTAGCCCCGTTCGTCTCCTCCAGCTCAGCCCACAGGAAGGAGGTCCGTGGGGGTGTGGGGGGGATCAATAAATACCCTGGAAGGACTGGAGGAAGAGCAGTATATTGACGACGAGAAGGAGAGATGTAGGGAATGAACTGACATAGAGAGGGGTCAGTCCAGCCTCACCTCTATGTCTGTTGGTGGTCTTGTCGAACATGAGCATGGCATCGTCGACCTGGGGGGAGACAAACAACACAGTTTTTGAGGCAGCGCTCTCTCTCTTGCCACGCGGCATATTGCCTGACCTCAGCCCTTCTCAAGTTCTGCGGGGAGGCTCAGCAACAGATGGACAGAAAGGAGGGGGAAGAGGGCGGGGACTGGAGACGAGCGACAGGTTACAAAGAGGAGGCCGAGGGGGCAACGACAGGAAAATATGAAGGAATACTGTACAACAAGCCCTGGTGCTGTATATGACTAACAGACATAATGGGTGACACGAAAAGTTGGAAGTTGTGTTTGCCGCTAAACTGCCCCGGTCACAATCCTTCTCACAGAGAGCCCATAATCCGCCGCCTTTCTCCCCTCCAAAGTTTGACATTCCCATGGCAACTGTACAAAAAGTCCATGTAAAAGAGCTCGAGCCAACATCAAATATGCTTTATGAATAGTGGAAGAGCGCCAGTGAGACAAAGAGGGTTGCAAAGAGAGAAACACTGACACACAAAAAAAAGAAAAAAGTAGCCAGTCACAAGCAGAAAGGTGAATCCTGTGGGCAGGTGGAGACTTGATGAGAGGGGAGAGCTGATAGCGAGAGGAATAGCGACAGGTGGAGATATGTTGAAAGAGAGCACAGAGAGTTCTGTAAGAGAGAGAAAGAAAAAAGAGATTGGGTCAAAGTGGAAAGGGAGGAGAAAGAAGAGACAAAGAGAGAGGGAGAGGGAGAACAAAGAGGCCTGGAGGCTTTGTTTGTTGGCACAGTCAGCCATAATTCCTCCTCCTCTTCTCCCTTTGACCTCTCCCTCCGGCCCGGCCTCCCTTTATAGAGCAAAGACACAGGTGTCTATTCTACACACACACACACACACACACACACACACACACACACTCAGTTTCTTAAGTCAAAGTTGGCCTACTCTTTCTCCCTCTCTCTGCTGTTTTTTTCTCCCCCACTCGCTTGTCACAAGCTGACATGTTTATACTCCAGTCTGCACACGGAGGTCCAAATAAACATTTGGTAAATTAATCTGTGCTCTTGGTCTATAATAAGTTTACTGGATACGATCCACTGAGCAATTTGTCATAGTCATATACCCACACATATTAAATGCTGGCACACAGTGTGAGCATGTGTGTGTGTGTGTGTGTGTGTGGACCCCCAAGGGTCATTTGGCTACAGAAAGGTCAAAGGTGAGTGAGGAGTGTCAGTGTGAAAGGGGACCTGTTACTCTGATGCCTCTCAAGTCACTGTTTCCTTCCAGCCTGACATTTGCTCAACGGCTGCAACATGTTCGACTCTCTATCTCTGCCAAAACACTCTTCAGTTTTGCCATTTAGCTGACACTTTTATCCAAGAGGCCTGACAGTGACGACTCCTCAGATTGCCAACATTTTAAACCATCAATTGTAAGGAGAGCAAGGGTCAAGAAGACTGCAACACCCAGAGTGCACTTTGTGATTCATGCAAGAGATCTAAATTCGAGCTGGCACTAAGAACCTTAACTTAACAAGGCAAACGCACAGGAACCTATACAATCCCAACGTAATCCCAACGACGCAATCAAAACATCACAACAACGCTTGCGGTTCCCGTTAAACACCGCAAACTGAGTTAATTGCACATCATTGCTTGATATTACAAACACTGGACATTTTAATGGCGTGCCGCCGGACAATATTCCCTCTTATCCTTTTTTTTTTTTTCCCCACCGCTCATCTTCCCTGTTATCCCCTGCCCATCCCTCTCCGCGCTCCTTTGTCCTCACCAGGACGGGACACAAAAGGTCCAGTGAGGCAGTCTAATCAGGAACTTCCATGGATGGCTGGAGCCTACATTTCACCGTCCATCCCTCGATATCTCTCTCGGCAAAATTCATCTAGACGTTATGATTGAGGAGGGAGCGCAGGGAAACTCGAGGCCAAACCTTTGGCGCTGAAAATAAAGTGCCACCTAGTCGGAGACGCGGCAGCTAAAGCGGTTTTTTTTTTAGCCGTGAGTTTTCACCTATTTGACTTTGAGCTTCAAGGGCTTGAGGTGCAGATTGTCCACCTGTGATTTGCTGAAAAAGTGTATATAATTTATTTTTATTTTTTCGTCTAATTAGTTTTTTTGGACCAGATCAACCAAAAACTCACATGGCACTTCAATCGCACATATTATTGATGGTCAGTTTCACATCAGACCACACATTTAGGAGCGCGAACAATCCAGAAACTTCCAGTATGCAGATAACTTCTGAACAAACTAACAAAATATTTGTCTAGCTTTGTACAGAGGCATAATGGCCCCCGTACCCCCATACACACATACACACACACACACACACCCCCATCTATGCCCCAGTTCCCCTCTCTTACGCCTCCGCAAACCTCTCTCAATCAGGCCCTCCCTCCCTCGTCGGTGCCTTTGTCAGCCCATCATCTATTCTCTGCCTCACGTCTGTGAGAGTCCTCAGAATATAAGAACTTGGACAAAACTTTACATGGAAATATTAAACACATACGCATGCATTAAGAAAATGAAGGCTGTGTTATAAATTGGCAGATTTTTCAGATTAGTCGACTTGCATTTATTGTTACTAAACTCCACCCAACACACACTCACAAACACTTGTGCTAACACATACGGAACACCACCTCATCCCTCCTCCTTCAGAACAAAACCCCTTACCCACAGAATTACTTGGGGACAATGGGCAAGCCGGGTCACCACGGTAACGGGCCAGGAGGGGGTTGTGGGTAGGAGCAGCTGTTACATCAGATTAATTCAGATTCTGATAATCCCTCCTCCTTCTTCACCATCACCACACACTCACTACAAAACTCCCCCCCCCCCTCTCTCTCTCCTCGCTAACTCATCTAGTCCCCCAAACTTTGCCTGCTGCTCCTGGAGCCTCTCAGCCTCGTTATTTTTCCCTTCCTACCCTCTCCAAGCGTTTTCGCTCCCTCCTTTCTCGCCCTCCTCCTCCTCGCGGTAACCCCTTCACTTCCAGGCGGTCGCTCGACTCCAAGTGAAGTTTTTCTCAGAGAATTTGTGGTGAATCAGACTCGGCTGAGCTTGTGGGATGCAGTACTACGTGTTTCTAAGCTGTTGACTTGTTTCTGCACTAATGCCGACAAGACAAACTTACGTGGCTCCATTATAACTGAAAAAGAAATCCTTATTTCGAGTCTGATCAATATTGCTGATATTCCGCCTAAACACATTCACCACAGCGTGACGAGTCGACAACTTTAACACTCTTAAACATCACTCACCTTCCCAAACTGGTCAAAGTACTGTTTCACGTCCTCGATGGTTGTGTTCACTGACAGGCCTCCCACAAAGATCTTCTTGGTTCGAGTCACCAACTGGAAGAGGAGGAAAGGCACTAATGTGGCACTGAATATTTTTGTACTGTCTGTCTCTTATCGTCTTGTACGTTTGGATTAAATTATATATCTGTTAAAATAGCAGTTAAAAAGGGCATTGCTTGTATTTTGTCCTAAGAGACACTGCAAAAGTTACAATAATTACATACAATTGTAGGTCACTCTACTACTTTAATACATTGAAATAAAACCACTGTATTATTAGTATCAAACGCAGCCAAACGTACACGACTCAGTACGTGTTATATTTGCACTATTGCTGTAATTGTTACTACACTAAAAACTGAAAAATAAATAGTTTTAAGAAATATAATTATAGATTCTAAGTACAAAACAAGTTATTGCTTTTCTCGCCACTGCCCCCACAATTGCAGTCACAATAGCCATTATCCTCTCGTTAAAAGCTCATTTAGAGGAGAAACGGCAGAAAACTCCATTCTCTTTAGGTGGAACCTAAACTTGCAAAAGGAATAAAAACTTTGGGCATTTTGTGTTTGTAATTTTCTGATCAGTGACGCGAAAGAAAACGGAATTACACCAATATTGGAACGTTAGTGAAGATGAAGCCATCGGTTCAAGAGGCGTTACAACTACTGCTCTCAATAAATAATCAAAAGTATATGTTTATTAGGTAGGCAAAAACACTGAGTAATGTATTGTTCCGAGCAATTAACTGAAAAGTGTTTTTACAGCACTATTACAGTTACTATTCATTTATCTGTAAATTGTACTGCAGGGTTAACCCTTTTCACTTAGCCTACGAAGCCCAAACAGACTAACAATGGCAAAACGTGTTATCTCTCATTTCTTAATGTTACCTACATCTGTTTTTCGTGTGTGTGATGTTTGCTGACTTACAGCGCGCGCAATCTTTGAATAAAAAGCCCTGTTTCATGGTGTTGGACACAAAGCCAATCCTGGCTGCAGCAAACACTTGGCACCTGTAATTAGTTTGGTCTTTTGCATCACTTTTCCTTCATAGCTGTTTGTGACCAGATGGGAAAAGGAGCTTGCTCAGTCACCCAATGGGCAGGACAAACAGCCCAGTTTTCATCTACTGGCTATATATATACGCAGGTGATATTATACTTCATCTAAATCTCGTTTTGTTAGCTGACTGTGAGTTGATACAGTTTTCTTTCAATTTACTGAGGAATCAGATACGAAAAGAAACAAGTTGTCAGTTTACACCCATTAACACTGGACGTGTGTCTGCAATCCATTACAATATTACTACAACCCAAAATATACAGAATAATGCAATGTTTTCCCAGAAAGCATACAAGGAATACCTGTTTTGTGGTAAAAGGATACAATACAAGTTCTATATACATGCAAGTCAAACTGTAATATTAGAACATTACTGCAAATTTAAATATTTTTCTCCCAAGAATGTATTACTTAAGTTTCTTTGTTGTCTCTGCAAGAGCCACCTCTTTCTTTTTTTTTTATCCAGCTATGATTCATTCCTTCATTCCCACTGCGCACTGCATTATGGGACGATACTGTCCATGAACTTCAAAAATGAAGCAATGTCAGTGATTCATGTTGTTTTGGGATTTTTTTTTGTATAGTTCATTTTAACATTTCATCCCTGTGAAACACACATTGCACCTTTTGCAACTGGGACACATGATGGTTCACCAGCGCCAATGCAACAACGTACGAAGCAGTTGTTGTTTTGCAAATCTGTTGCGTTTAAGCCACCGTTGTAAGGCTACACACAGATCGCCCCGCACTCAGTACCGTGTTGTTGTTGTTAACGGAAGAGGACAAAGCATACTTGAAATACAGACGTATACAGATGTTTTAGGCAGGTCTAACAATAATGAGGGTCTCTAAAGGTGCGAAGAGTTTGCGTTAACACACGACCACATAACAGTTCAGTACAGTCAGCGCTGCTCGTGTTCATCAGATTACAAGGCATTAGCCCCGATAAGAGACCGAAACGTGCAACGCACACACGACTAACACAAGGGGACGGTTTGACTCACCTTGGGCTGAGCTCTGCGAGGGAATGCAACCTTTGGATCAATCTACAGGAGAGAATACAGAAACAAGAGATGGCTGGTTAGTGTTGTCATGACACAGGTGAACCAGCAACCTGTCCCTTGGTGTCCTCTGACATCACACCCTCATCTTTGGTTCTTTAACAACTCATCAGTGAAGGTTGTAATATATCCATGTTGTCCTCCTCTCGGCCTAGCACAATGTATTCACCAATCCTAAATCAAAGCAATAATGATGTCAGAGACACCTGTTTTATTTTTTTCTTTTCTCGGGCCTCACTGTGCTGGAAAACAGAATGACACCAATTATAATTGTGAAGGAAAATGTGGATGAAGTTGACATCAAATGTACAGTATGTTCTCAAATCAACGCACACTAAGATCAGAAGACGGTGACGTTTTCTCATTATAACCTGCTTCAGTCTGAACGCACTGCTGTCAGTTGTTGGTGTGTGTGTGTGTGTGTGTGTGTGTGTGTGTGTGTGTGTGTGTGTGTCTGAATGTGCACATGTGCGCATGTGTGACCTAGCGATGTAGTGGTAGATGACATAAAAAGAGAATAAATCTGACGTCCAGTTGGTGATAATTGAATTATTTATCCATTGAGGCGTAGGTGTCATTTACACTGGGGACACGTCGCCACCACCTTTTTGAAATGGCTGATCTTGTCCCCATCACATTTTTTAAAAAGCATAATTTGTCAAAAGAATTATTAAAAAAAAAATCAAAACAATGATTTGAGTTTGTTGTAAAAATTAACATGGTTTAGTAAAATAGAAATAATCTAGTCTCCTGCTCCAGTTCCATTCATGTCCTCACATATTGATATTTAAAGCTTATGAATCATGACTGGTTGAACTTGACTCATGAACTCTTGTGAACTCCGTTTCTCGAACGTTAAAAAGTATGCAGCATCGAAACAACAGGGCAGTGTAACTTAACATCTAAGGCTACATTTATTATCTTTAGCAAACGTTATTTGTTTCTATCTTGTCGTATTTTATGGCAGTAATATTGGATATTCGCTGGGCTGACTGACGTGCGCTGGCGCTTTCTACAGAAGATGTGATGGATGACATTGTTACGTGTTTTATGCAGATTTTCGTACTGTCGACTCGGCAGTAGCCTAGGCTATGCTGACCTCATCCTGATCCCCCCATTACATTTCCTAAAATCACATATGAAGACAGTATAAAACATGTTGTTTTTTTTCCACCTGAGCCCTTATGTCCCCACCAGTTTTCACCACAAAGTGACGCCCTTGCACTGAAGGGTCGGTTCACGGGAAATTACAAGTACAAAACACTTTGGTCTAGTGGCATCTAGTTGCAGATAGCTTTGGTTTTATTTACCCAGGGTTGCAGAGAGATCAGCAATGTCAAATTATGTTCGAAAAAAATTCTACATCTCTTTCCAGAAACAATGTCGCTGTCACACAACAAAAAGGTATCCACAAAACACACGGGCAACAGTTTTCATAGGAACTTGAAAATTGTTCAAATGAGAACTGTTCACAGTGAGCTCTGTGATTTCTCCAAAGTAACAGTAGCTGCAGATGTATTTGTCTTTTTTTTTTTTTTTTTTTTTTTTGAGCACCACAGATTACATTTGATTGACTACCACTGTATTGACACGGAGGCAAAAATCTTAAAGACAGATACTGGCAAGGAAAACCAAAACTTCCTGCTTGGGTCGTTTCCTCCAGGCGTAAGTGAGAAAATGTTCTTTTCATAGTTGAAACAACCCTTTAAAACCTCATAGAAGTTGCTGTGCGTCCGTTTGTGACGTTTACTCTGAAATACATACTCAGGATTAGGATTAAAAACAAGGACACGACCTTGGTTAAAAAAAAAAAAGTGCGTGTTGCGCGCAGCTGTGCTCAGGTGGAATGCGTGGGAACGTCCAGCGAACCCCTGCCTCTCTCGCCACCACCGTGTGACATGTGATCTCCCGGAATCTCACACGGCCACTACAATCACAAACACACCTCACCTCGGCGAGGACAGCCCGAGCCGGAGGACAAGTGTGTCGGGAAGCGAGCGAGAGGACCAAGGAGTGAGAGGGGAAGACGGGACAGGGGGGAGGGGAGGGGAGGGGGCTGTCAGCCAAACCACACCGACAGCAGACCCACCCACTTTTGTTTGTTTGTGTTTGTTCGTTTTTTGCCTCCCTCAGCTGTTTGACGGACGCGAACAAGCGGGACCGACCGTCACCATCCCGCGCGCTTCGAGGTGGATCCGGATCGTCCTCTACCCTGCAGTTCCTTACGTTTACACCCGGGGAAAGGCACCAGCTTTAGCTCTTTTTTATTAATCTCAACTCTAAAAATCAAAAAAAAAAAAAAACACAAAACAAACAAACAATGGAAATGGATACGTGATGTGGCCGAGCCCACGGAACGTCACCACGGTTAAGATTGTAAAGAGAGCCACACCATGCCACGAGGATGCAATCACAGACAGGCTGTAAAATTGGAATTTGAGACCTCTATATTAGTCTATACTGGTCTAATAGAGCTAGAGAACAACTAGACTACTCCACACCGTACTGCAGTTACACTAACAGATGGTGAGACAGTACAGCGCTAAGATTAGTCCGTAACCATGAGAGGGTAGAGTTGAACTACAGTAGAGAGCTAGAGCCTCTATGGTAAACCACATGCGTTTACCAGAGTAAGGGTAACAGTGTTGTTTCTACTTGAATCAGAGTCGACATCACCGCAAGTTGTCTTTCTCTTGTCTTTTTTTTTTTTTTTTCTCTTTTGTTCTAGAGAGCAGAGTGAGAAGACTATAAGGCTAAGACTGGAGGATCAGATGCAGAGTCTACTGTTTAGTCTCTATGGTGGCTAGACTACTCTGATAGTCACCTCCGGTCACCAACCCTCCTGATGTCCAACACTCCTGTGCACATTCAAAAACAAACAGACACACACACACACACACACACACACACACACAAACAAACAAACAAAATCAAACACATGGCAGCGCACAGCACATCCGTGGGGAGGAAATTGTGGACATTAAACAGATGAAGTGGCTGTATAAATTAAACCGGTTTGTTTCGTGGGGAAACAACATGTATTTAAAGCTTCACTGTGCAGATGGATGCGCAGAGTTCGACATATACACCGAGAATGGACTTCTTTTTTGAAACATAAAATATTTGCACAGTCATAGATTCTGGATTTTCCACTGAGAGAGAAGAAGCAGCTATGCTTTTGAGATGTTTTAATGAGGTAATTGAACTTTTAGGTGGAAAAAAAAAAAAACACACCAGACACATTATTATTCCAAGCAGAGTGTTTTATGTGTCATAAAACATGTCCTTCTCCCATGTCAGAGGCCTAACCTCGCCGCACTCGCAGCCAGGTAACAGGGAAGAAGCTGAACGTAATTCCAAGAGGGGTTTATGAAATCAGGGCAATCCCCAACTACATCCCAGCTATGCAACAGTTGGCCCGAGCGCGCTGCCTGTCACAGCCTGAGCTGGGAACACACTTAACGCAACATGCAGTTTGGGCAGCACTCAACGTCTCTGAGGAACAACTCAGGCTCTTTGACTCCAATCCTATTAGTTCGGAGAGCCACACTAATCACAAATGCGGTTATCCTGCACCCCCTCCATTCTTTCCACTCAGGTCAGCATGGAAATGGTTAACGGGGGGGCCACATATACATATATGCCTGATGCGACGCCGCAAAGAGCTGTGTGACTTTGTCCCACAAAAGGTGCAGTTTGCATCGGCCGTCACTGACTTTACAGATAGCAGGAAGCCGGGAGGGCACCCAGAGGGGCAACTAACAGAGGAGCAGTTACATAAATCACAGTAAAACCTGCCTTCCTGTGCTGGTCCAGACCGGGCCGCATCTGTCCTTCAACACAATAAGTACCAATAAATTCCTCTGCGGCACTGTATTTGCTCTTTAGCCTCTCGGCTGTGCAAAGCTCTGTTAATTCCAGTGCCGGAGCGGTTCACTCGGTCACAGCATGGCACATTCTTTCTGTTGCCACTGGAGAAACTTTTCTCTCCCCTCTCTAACAGGATAACCCGTTAGCATGAGAGAGAGGGAGAGAGGGGGGGCAGGGTGAGCAGCCTTAAAGGACTACTCTACTCACCATCCAGCCCCTGTGGCTGATCACTGAGCCCTCTCCACGCCAAACGCACACTCGCTGCGGCTGCCACGGCCCCCACCGAACGCCAGCGACACACCCAAACTGCCAGCCACAAGGGGCCCCGCCGCAGGCCACGAGGCTGCGCGGAGTTAAAACATGCACAAGTTAAGAGGGCAAACTCAAATTTAAACAGAGGGAATCGTCATCTCCGGGGTCTTCCGCGAATAAGCTTAATAAGTTGCTTATCAGACGATGTGAGGATGAACAGTCAGTGTCGTGACCTCCACGTTCTGCGACTGTTTATGCTGTCTTGATTTCTGGTATCCGAGAAATGATTGTAAATGATGTGCATTGTTATCTTCCTTTTTCTTTTTTTTTCCTTTTGTGACAGAGCCATTCTTCAACTGTGGAGGGGGGCAGTCACTATGGAAACAAACCCCATGGCGAGTTGGTGGCGTCCAACCATGATGGCGCTACTTGTCATAGCTGTCGTGCCTGCAAGTGACACTATAGCAGTGCGGCACTGGGGAAACCACAAAAAACAACAACAACAACAACACAAAACTAATTCGGTTTGGCTCCTCTATCAAACAACTTCCACCATTGCTAATTTTGGATTCATAATAACAGAAAATTCCCATTTCCGTGTAACTTTATACAGCAAACAACCTGCTTTTTCTTCTTCTTCCCCATGTCCTCTTAAGCACCTCCACTTATCCTCTAAAGATTCAAGAAGGTCGCATCGCTTAGGACACAAAAGGGGAAAGAAGAAATAGCCTCCCCTCATTTCAATACAGTGACTAACCCGCAGCCATCACCACTCCCACAGAGGAGAGAGGCGGGGGCAGTGGTCCCTATGGCGACCAACCGGCTACATTGTTCCCAGACTGGCCCACATTCATTACTGACAAAAAGGCGCACACACACAGTCACACACAGTCGCACACACACACACACACACACACACACACTGCGACACAGGTGATTAATACTTTTTCAGTTACAATTCACACAGGTGAAAGGGCCTGGAAGTGTCACGCTGACTTTATCATCGCTGCATTCTCAGTTTCATTCCTCCTGAGATCAACAGGGAGCTGTGGGGAGTCTGTTTGCATTGCTGCTCTCACACCTTGATGGTTTGAGGTTGCGTGTGCCGGTTCCATCGAGACATTTTTTTTTTGGAGGCGGTCAATTCCACCCCTGGAAAAGAAAAAAAAAAAAAAAAAAGAAAAGAAAAGAAAAGAAAGAAAGCAGAAAGAAAGTTTTGGTTCACTGTTCCTAGAGACCAACTCAAAGGTCGGCAGTGAGAGGAAACCTGTCAGGTTCCCCTTGTTTCTATGGAAATTGACACTGGGCAACATTTTCTTGCCTGAGAAAGAGCACATTCTCCCGCGGGTCTCCACTGCCGATTGACTAAATCGTGCAAAGCGCTCACATCTGAGGTGTAGCAGCGGACACGGACATGGTTTGAGAAAAGCATCAGCACAGTGGCACCTTAGCAAACATACTAAAATGTAGCAATGTTACGCCTCTCTAGCGGATTATTGGAAAATCCACTAATCAAACACTGAGCAGTGGGATTAGCCGGTGGTGGGAAGTAAATACAGAGAACTCACTGTTTTGGAGTCCAACTCGTGCCTGGTTTGGGCCAAAACTTTATCCACGCCGGCCTGATCAACAAAGGTGACGAATCCAAACCCTCTGCAGACACCAGGGAGGGGGGGGGGGGGTATTAATGACACAGAAACTGATGTTGACACGTAATGATATGTTATGAGCAGGCAGGAATCACAGCGGTCAGATAAACTTTCAGCTCCGGCGGAGAAGCCGGGCTCACAGCTCCCTCACCTCGAGCGCTTGGTAACCGGATCTCGCATCACCATACACTCCTTCACCTCGCCGTACTTGCAGAAGTACTCCTTCAAACCCTCTGAGAAGCAAAACAAGGTGGAGAGAGGACACATTAACGTGAAACGACAACTTCTTGATCGAAAATCAGCACAGGTTTTGGCTACAGAGAGTCCAACTTTTTCACTCTGCTGAGATTTCCCTCACCAAAGTTCAAATGTTTTTCAATTACATGTGTCAGACATGAAAGGTCCTGTGATCAGGACTCCAAAAACATAAAATGACATAGTAATTCAAAGTAAAATTCCTCATCTTATTACAAACGGAATGCTTTCATTTCACCCTTTTTTAAATGAGCTTTTTAAGAATCACTCATTCATTCTATGGTAGTTCTGAATGGGCGCATTCATTCTGGAGCAGGATCCCTATTCAAAACTCCAGAAAGAAATAAACAAATTCACTGTAAGCAAACAGAAATATAAAGAAATGCAGCTTTTCAAATAAGTTTCTCAGAGTTCCACCTGATCCATGCCAAGATTTTTAAACACATAGTGGCATTTTATGAGAGCTAGCGGTGGAAAAGGATTTACCTTGTGTTGTTTGCCAGCTGAGTCCACCTATGAACATTTTGCTGTGGAGAAAAAAAAAAAAGAGAGAGAGAGAGAGAAAATATAAGAGATGTACATATTCATTGAAGGAGGATTCGGTGAGTTTAAGAATTATGGGCTTACACAGTCAGGCAAACTTGTTATTGAAGTTTTGAAAGTGTAATGCTGGCGGTAGCGACAGAATTTGAGAGTGTATCATCTGATTTTAAATGAAGGCTCTCTGTGTGGAGGTGTGTGAGTCTGGCCGCAGACCAGAGTCCTCTCGCAGAATACCAGGTTTGTTTCGGAGGTGGGTGAGCAGCAGAGTTTTGTTTTTTTTTTTTGGTTTTAAAAGCAAGTTTTGTCGTTACCAGGGATCGTGAGGGGAGTCCGTGGTGGACAGGCTGCTCTGGCTCCCTTCCGTCTCCATTCCGTGTCCTCGCTGTGCGTGAGTGAGTGAGTGCTGCGTGTGTCCGAGCCGAGCCGAGCCGAGCCGTGCGGGAGAGCAGGCGGAGAGTGAGTGAGAGGAGCTGGGCGGGTTTGGCCCGGGGTGACAGAGAGGGGAGCGGGCCAGATGCAGGCTGGGACAGACTCCACCTCCTCCTCCACTCAGTCCCCGCTGCTGTCCCTCTCTCATCCCACCAGCGAGGCACGCGGTCCCGGCGTCAAGGCCCCAGCTGTCAAGCGCGCCGCTTCCGCTTCCGCCTTTCAAAATAAAAAACCCGGCGGCGCGTTTTCCAGAGCGGCAACGGTGACCACATGGGCTTTCATAATCATGTGTAGTACTTGTAAAGTCTTTATAGAGAAATGTAAAATAAATTTTTTTGTGATTAGTGATACGTGATTATAAAACGTGAAAGGCAATACTGGACCAACTAAATTCCATGTATATGAATGCCCAAAGTGCATGCACAATAAAAATTAAAAAAAACCTGGATTATGCAATTTTATTCTTTATTGCTAAAATAGTCCTATTTCAAAGTAATCTGGAAGTAATTAACTTAATGGATGGCAGTGCCTTGCAGTCCCTGTTAAAGCTTAAATGAGGTAACTAACTGTTATGAAACAATACAAGGTATCCAACCAATGCACATCCCCACTCTGTTCAGAATCAGCTTTATTGGCCAAGTATGTGTACACATACAAGGAATGTGACTCCGGTTTTCCGTGCGCTCTATGCACATGCACAGCAGTACGACAGGTAGTGCAATGGTGCAGAGTGCAAATAATGCTGAGATAAATATGATTCCCCATCAGTTAATAAAGACCTATAACTATTTGCTTTCCTGTTCTGAGTGATCTGTGGCTAGCAGTAGGCTATTCTTTCCTGGGATGGACTTTTAGTTCTGCACGCTGGCTGCATGCCTTAAAAATAAAAATGTCTTACAATGACAGTCTTTGGGGTGAATTTATAGAACAAGAAATGCACCAAAGTCCATATTATTTTATGTTAGAGTTAGAGATATGAGCAGCTTTAAATTAAGCACAATATGAGTTAGTCTGTGTATTCTGGAAAAGACAGAATCAGATTTCACGTCATTAAACATTAACACGCAAAGTCACAGAGTTGTCCCGTTCTGTTATATTCAGTGTAAAACAAATCCAATACATTTTATTCAAGACATACTATATTACAAGTATATTATTTATAAAATATATATTGTAAATATTTTGTATCAACAAAATATTCATACGTGATTAAAAAAAGTAGCTTTTTATAATTAGAAAAGGTTATTCATAAAGCAAAAACATAATTTACAAAGAGCTTTACCTGACTGAATTGGAAGTAAACATTACACTTGCAAAACATATAGTGTAAAAAAAAACATCATGAAAGCTAATAAAACATCATTAATCCTAAACCATAAGTCATTTAAAACGGATTGTGAGGTTTTCAACTACACCCCTGTACTTGCTTTTTCTAAGAGACGAAAATGAAGCTTTTATTATGAAGGCAGGACTTTCTAACTTCCTGTCACATTCTGGCTATTTTTGACGAACTTCACGCAATTTCCATTTTATAAAGTGTTATCAGGGACAATTTACAAGAACTAATTTCTAATTGTCTCTTAGCCGCTCTGAGGGGTCTTTAAAACATTTCAAACATCAGCTATGACGCGTGAACGATTACGATGAAAGTCTTGTAAAAAATAATCTCTGCAACACCATGACACACCACAAGCTTCACAACTACTGGCTTCTAGTAGCCTGTTAAATAATATCACATCAAAATGAAGCCAATATTTCTCTAATATGAAGTCATACTATACACCCACAGGCTCTAATAGTGTGTCTAAGGTACTTGAATGACAATTTATGGTTTGTTACATAATTACTTTGTGGTATTTTCCATTTTTCTTTAACTGTAACTTAGTTGATTTGTATCTGTGCTGGATGTCACCAACAACAATGCGTTTTTCTGTCTCAATACACTTTCCATACTGCACACCGGATTATGCAATGTGGTATAACAGGAGGTTTGTGTGCTGTGTGCTCATTCATTGCTGGGGTTTAAGTATTTAATTAGTTCCAAAGCCAGCTCCAGCTAATCTTCTCAACACTGACTCAACATGTGACCTGGTAACCAATGTTAAGGCCAATCAATAGCCTGAGCCACTCAGAGACAATGACAGCTTTGACTTACGGTGGGTGTAAAATGGATGCTGTCCTACCTGAGGCTCAGGGTTTGGTGCAAAGTTTGGACCGTGACGCCTGGAGATTAGGAGGGTTTTTCTTTAGCATAGTGACACCGCAACACACCTAAAGTGCCGGTTATGTCTCCAAAA
The DNA here is from genome assembly GCA_011952105.1 of Coreoperca whiteheadi. NCBI lineage: Eukaryota > Metazoa > Chordata > Actinopteri > Centrarchiformes > Sinipercidae > Coreoperca > Coreoperca whiteheadi. The sequence continues at coordinate 24,004,413 of CM022476.1, forward strand.
CACACACATATCCGTAATGCGATCAATCAGAGCAACACTGCAAGCTCAGAGTGCGTAACGCCGGATGTTTGGGCACAGACTGAGATTTGGGATTGTCCTCTCTAACATACTTTATCCTCGTGGAGTGCTGCAGCCAGTCTCCTGCCCGGACACAGGCCTACTCTATCCTCTGCAGACGAGCTGATCTGGAAGTGGGACAGGGGCTATTTGGACAGGAATTAAGGGGTGTGTTAAATTTCTGCATGCATGATCAATGGGGTTGAATGGCGGGGATGGGGATGGGGTGGAGGTAACACTAGGCTGAGGCAGAGACTGAGAGCCAGCCAGCGGTGAGAACACAGACAGAGGAAGCCAGCAATGGCTCACTAATGAGAGATGGACAGTGTGGATTGTATCTCATTACCAATCAACATAGCTTTGAGTTCTCTGGAGAGGTAAAATGCAAGCTCTAATGTGTACTGCATGTGGTCCATTTTGATAAACCCAGCTTGTGTGGTGGAGCATTAGTCACAGCGGTATCTGAGCTGTTGGAAATCCACACACATTGCCCTCTGTCCGTTTTGGTGAGGAGTTTTCTCTGAATAGTACAATGGGACTTAATTACAGGTCAGTGGCATGTCTCAGGGAGATAGAGGGAGCTCTGTTACCCTTCCAAATACAGTATAATGCCATCTTCCCAAGGGTGGGGTGGGTAACAAGAGCTCTACACAAAAAGGTGCTGATAGGCTGAACCTGAGAATAGTATAAGGTGATCCAGGCAGAGAAAGTGAGCGTTTTACACTGAAAGAGAGAGAGAGAGAAAAGATAAAGGACCACTCTCAAAGGTTTTCTCCCATTCAGTTTGCCCTCTTTCCTTTCCAGTCCGTTTCCAACTTCTCATTCCTGCCAACTTCTTCTTTGACAAAGAGCAAGACAGTGGATCAAAATTTAAAGAAATCTTGAATTTGGACATGAAAAACAGATTCAGCATAAGAGAAGTCTGTGCATACAGTTACAATAGAAAACCCTGACCACCGACACCACCTGTGGGGGCAGTGGAAAGTGCAATCATGCTCACAGTTACCTTTTGCTACAAGACAAACAGTCAGTGAGTCTTTGAAAACATTAACCGACATCAGTTAGGCCAAATGTATGTTACATTTGCTTTCTGTGACATTTAGACTTCCTGACCCTTAACACAAAACCATGAATGTAAAGGAAAGATATAGTTTCAAAATATCAACAGGTGAGTCAATAACACAATGGTAATAACAATATATTTCTGTAGCTCTTATCAAAACCAGATATTACAGAGTGCTTAAGGAAAATAAAAATATAAACCATAAAAAAACATTACACTTTAGAGCAAGTCATATGTACAAACATACATGTTACCATTAGTGGAAATTAACTAATTAGTAAACTAAGTACATTTACTCAGGTACTGTACTTAAGTACAATTTTGAGGTAACTTGTGTATTTTATGCTACTTTATACTTCTTTTCCAGTACATTTCAGAGGAAAATATTATATTTTTTACTGCACTACATTTACTTGACAGCTAGTTACTAGTTACCCTTCAGATTCAAATTTACCATAATAAACATATGATGAGCTTATAAAATACGACACGATGTTATATATTAAAGCAGCAGTTCTCGACCTTTTAGGCTTGTGACCCCTTATTACAAAGCAGAATCGAGCTGGGGCCCCTTATCACATTTCAGATGCCTTAGAGTTGTTAGCAGTTCCACCAAAGAGTAATTTCCACTCTAAACTTCTCAGATGGTTTCATTTAAATAACTGTTTGAGGCCCAAAGAGGTCAAACTCTCCAATATTTCACCAAAAGGCAAACTACTCAAACTACTAAATACAGCACACAATACAAGCTTTATTCTTCCCTCCTACCACACTAATTTGACAATTCTTTTTATTATCTATTATATCTTATCTAGGTTGGACTAAACTACCTAACTGCCAATTAGGTAGTTTAAAGTAGCTCCACTTCGCCCGTCTACAAGAAAGAAAATCCAGTTTTACATATTTTACATATCAGTCTTCTTTTCCTTTCGGCTGCTCCCTTTCAGGGGTCGCCACAGCGAATCATGCGCCTCCATCTAACCCTGTCCTCTGCATCCTCTTCACTCACACCAATTAACTTCATGACATTGATGTATCAGTATTAATAATAAAATATAATACAGAATAATGTATACGCCACTGGAGCCCACTGTCGGTGGAACGAGTACTTTTACCTTTGAGACTTTAAGGAAATTTTGCTGATAATACTTCTGTACTTTTACTTAAGTGAGAATTTAAATGCAGGGTTTTTACTTGTTATGGAGTATTTTTAGATTGTAGTATTGATACTTTTACTTAAGTAAAGGATCTGAGTACTTCTTCCACCACTTCATATTACATACATACGAATAACAACCCACAAACACACATGAATACACACGGGATGTAACATTTAAGTACATTTACTCAAGTACAAATTTAGAGGCACATGTACTGTATTTTCTTTTCATGCTACTTTCTTCTCCAAAAAGGGAAATATTGTACGTTTTGACTTTACTACATTTGTCTGACAGCTTTAGTTACTACTTTACAAATTAAGAATTTTTATAAATAAATATATATATATATATATATAAGATCTTTTAAAATATGATGTTTTGTTAGAAATTAAACTCCCCAACAGTTTATACAAGTACAGCTGAAATGATTAGGCAATGAATCAATTAGTCAATTGACCGAAAATTAATTGGCAACAATTCTGATAATCATTTGTCATTTTTCATGCAAAAACACATCATGGTTCCAGCTTTACAAATGTGAAGGTTTGCTGCCTTTTCTTTAAATATTTGCAGTAATTTTAATTTATTTTCAATAATTGTGAGGTTTGTACTTATGACTGGACAAAGCATTCAATATTGTGAAGGTGGCACTTTGGGCTCTGGGTAACTGTGATGGCTTTTCTCACGATTTTCAAACTTTTTACAAGCCAAACAATCAATCGGTGCCTGGAGAAAATAATCAGCAGATGAATCCATAATGAAAATAATAATTAGTTGCAGTCAGATACAAAATTGTTCAAAATGAGCTCCACCTCTCCCAACGACAACCGCAAAATCCTACTTTTACATTAATGCATGAGTCATAGTAATTTAACAATAATATAATAGTAGATCAGCAACAGGGGGCATTGTTCTGCATTGAGTACTTTAATACTTTAAGTACGTTTTCCTGATAACACTTTACTTGTAACATAATCTTTTTACAGTGCGGTATAAGCACTTTTACTTAAGTAAAGGATCTGTCACACATGGACACAAACTACCCAGAATAAATAAAGTTATTTTAAAGAGAAAACTGAACTTAAAAAGCTATCACAATGTTGATCCCTTGCTCCTCTCTCTGATGGATCTCATGCTCAACATAGAAACACTGTATGTACACAACAGCCCATAATATTAAGCAAATTTGGTACAGGGACACATCCTGAAACTGGGACGTTCGCCTGTATACATGACACAACAGCGCTCTCTAGCGGCACGTAGGACAGATCAAGCCATACATTTTTGCTGAGTTAAGCTGAAGTTGGTCTGAACGTGTATTTTGACATTTTTACCGACATGCTTCAGCGTAAAAGTTTGGAATATCCATTATTCAAGCAAAAGGGTAAGAAGAGCTTCTCTCTGCTTCACAAAAGATGTTTCACTGTGAAATCCGAAATATCCACACATATTAAATGAGCCGCAAAACTTCTCTGTCATGTTTTCTTTCCTTGTTTTCATGGTCTGCTTTGAGAGCTGTTCTGTTGCCTCTGCAGCCATGCATGCAACTGTAACATCATTTTTATTTATTGTTTTTAAACTGCACTTTGGTCTCTGTTGGGGACCGAGGTTGTGGGGACAAAGTTCACAGGGCGCATGCAAGGAGGAGGGGGTGAAGAGGAGGAAGGTTAAAAAAAAGAAAATTGACCTTTGAAAGCAAAACAGCAGGTGGAGAGCTAAAACCAGACAGCTCAGGACACATCGGGAGGAAAGTCAACACAGGGAAAATGAAAGAATAAGTTCTCTTGAGCTGAAGAAGGACTACAAATATAATGAGGCCCAGCGTTGCCTGCCTGGCTGTCATTTGAGTGTGCTAGTGCACATGAGAGCAGTGTTTGTCTGCGCGTCGGTAGCGAGGTAAGGCATCAGAGCAATGGAGGAGAGGGCAGCCAAGGCGAAGCCGAGCCGTTTGACCGCCCTTCAGGAGCAGCTGGTCTGGGCCCTGCTGGGATCTGGACTGTCGCAGGACGTCCTGGTCCAAGCCATGGGGGACCTGGAGCAAGACAGGGCGAGTGCCGGTGCCGAGAAGGGAGAGAGGGGGGATGGAGAGAGCTCCGAGGAGGGAGAAATGGAGTTCCCACCGCCTATATTCCGAGAGCTGGAGAAGCTTTCCCCAGAGGAGGCGGCCAAACTGAGGGCTGAAGTTGACCAGCTACTGCAGTAAGTAGATCCCAGCACTTCTCTGGAAGCTCCATGGCAACCGCAAAAATCACCTTAATTTCTCACTAACTGCTATTCTCACACAGTAGTTTGTTTGACTCCCAACAGGATCTGATTTGAAAATGCCTTAACCACTTCATCAACACTCTATTTGACCCCCCCCCAGCCCTCTCTCCTTTACCTCCTGTATATCAAAGCTAAACACCTGAGAGTTGAAACAACAGTTTACCTGATAACATCCCCTCTTTTCTTTTATTCTTCTTAAGCTTGGCTCCCCTCTCTTTACCAATTCCTCCCTCCTTCTCCTGCTTCTCTGTCTCTCGCTCTGCAACCTGAACTTCTGAGGCGAATTTAAAGAGGGTTCCTCCTTTGCTAGTTACTAATTACCCACCCCCATGATTATTCTCTGGCCATTTTCTTAATAAATAAGCTACATGCACAGGTGAAGATTAATGGAGCAGGGCTGGTCATGTGAGGCTATGTTTACTTAATGCATGAGTGAAATGTCTACCTGCAATTTTTAGGCCGGTTTTCTGATACTTGGAACACACATGTGCACGCCTTATCGGACACTTTATTGAGATGTGTATTTTTTTTAAAGTAGTCAAATACTTGCTAAGCAGCTGTTTCAAATAGGTTTCTTTACACTTTACTGACTAAAACAATACCTAAAAGCTGTTTGTGTGCTGAATTTGGTAAAGTTTTGTGTATTTTATCTGATTCCGACCTGACAGATAGAAAGCGGTAAATTAGGATTCATAAACCTTTTACGTGTTTTTCCCCTCCAGTGATCTGAAAGGGCTGGACTTTGCCCCTGTGTGCTTTCCCTTATCTCTCTCTGTCAATAAGCCTCTCTCTACTTCCCTGTGAATGCACATGCTTTATGTCTAATGCTGTGACAAACTGTGCCTATTAAGCACTTTCCTAGAAAGACCCTAACCCAGAAATATAGGGGAAAAGAAAAAGGGATAGACTAAGTTCAGTCAAATAAATAAGAATACACAAGAAGATAAAGTAGACAAGCACACACAAAACGTATGCCTTTGTCTAATAGGGGGGACCCCTGGCACGTCGCAAAAATGGTGAAAAGCTACATGCAGCAGCACAACCTCCCTCAGAGAGAGGTGGTGGAGTCCACAGGACTCAACCAGTCCCACCTCTCCCAGCACCTCAACAAAGGCACGCCCATGAAGAACCAGAAGAGAGCCGCTCTGTACACCTGGTACGTCAAGAAGCAATGCGAGATCAGCCAGCGTAAGTACACGAGCAGCTGCGGAGCTGCAAAGAGGCTAATTTCTGCTTTCAAACACCAGTTCTCTAAGAGTGAGAGAGACTAAAAGAGAAGTGGAAAAATGACCATTCCCTTTCAGAATTTACCAACGCCAAACACGGCCTTGCATCTGCGGAGGAGCAAGGAGAGGACACCAGGAAAGGGCGGAGGAACAGGTTCAAATGGGGACCAGCGTCCCTGCAGATCCTCTTCCACGCCTACGAACGACAGAAGAACCCCAGCAAGGAGGAGAGGGAGGGGTTAGTGGAGGAGTGTAACAGGTGAGACACAGTGTTGGTACCGGGACAAGTCAGTTTGGCCCAACCAGACCCAAATCGTGGGCTGGGATAGTGAGGTCAGCCTGGTGTCATAGTCATTAAAGCCACACAAAAAAAAAAAATGGGAATCTTCATGATTAAAATAGCAACAACCAAAGCTTTTATATGTCACTGTGAGCATGTTAGCATACTGATGTTAGCATTTAGCTCAAAGCACCACTGTGTCCAAGTACAGTCTCACAGCATGTCTGTAGACAGGCTTGTTTCTTAATAACTTTCAACTATCTTGATAATCCTAAAGCTATTATTTGACCCAAGACTGCGGAGCCTTTTATTAAGCAAGAGGAGGCGGACTGGAGTGTTAATTGTTACAGTTTAGGGTATTTCTGGTCCACCTAACCAAATATGTGATAACATTATACAACAAAAAAAACTCTAGGTGTCCCGGGCAGGTCTGCCTGTTGCACATGCTAACACCTACGGTATGTTTACTACCTGTAGGTGATTGGTCAAACGCACAAAGGCTTGGAGAGCATCTCTAAAATCCTTTGGTTAAACAGCGACTTATGGAAAACCACTGGGCCACACTCTCAAAGAGACAGTGGGTGCCTGTAAAACGTAAAGCCATGTGTCCGTGTGCGCTTCCTCCCTCAGGGCAGAGTGTATCCAGAGGGGGGTGTCTCCCTCCCAGCTTGCCGGCCTGGGCTCCAACCTGGTTACTGAGGTGCGGGTGTACAACTGGTTCGCCAACCGCCGCAAAGAGGAGGCCTTCCGTCACAAACTGGCTCTCGACACACCTTTTACCAACCAATCGGCCTCCTCTTCTAATCACGCCCTCCCACAGAGTCCTGAGCACGGTAATACCCTAACAGTCAGGGACATTTAAGAGTGAAATCAAAACTGCCTCCTTTCCTGTCTTTTTGATCCTTTGGTGTACAAACAATAGCCTCTTGTCGACATGCCTGAACTGGTTCTGCTACTGATGCTCATATTTCTCAGGCACCTCATGCTGCCACTTGGAGCCATCAAACCAAGGTTGTCCTATGTCTGTGTGTGTGTAACATTTCAACCCTGTCAGTGTCGTGGCACCCGACGTGTTGTTGTTTTCCAGGTGTGAAATACAGCCACCAAATCCTGTGCGACACCGTGAGCTCCGCCAGAGGTAGCGGAGGGGAGAGGGTGGGACGTCTTGTAGTCAGCCCTATCCAGCTGGAGCCCAGCCACACACTCCTCGAGACACATAACCCCAAGCAGGTGAGGGCACGGGCCCATGGTCCCCTGCTACATTATATTTTAGACTAGCTTCATGCACTGCTGCCATCATGGGCATGTTGTCCTCTGGTCTCAGGTGTCCAGCGGCGGCCCACTGCCCCCAGTAAGCACTCTGACCTCGCTGCACAGTCTGTCTGCCTCCCCTGCTTCCTCACAGAGCCTCATCATGGCCTCAGTGCCCAGCGTCATGAGCCTGGGGGAGTCCTCGCTTCTCATTGGTAACATTGCTCTCCAGTTTCCTTTGTTTTCTCATAAGAATAAAAAGAGAAATTCAGAGAACAATGTCTTTCCCGGCTGATTCACAGGTTTAACCTCCGCGCAGCCTCAGACCATGCCTGTTATCAACAATATGGGCGGCGCTTTCACCACTCTCCAGCCAATCTCATTCCAGCAGCAGCTTCATGCCTCTGCCCAGCAGCCAATATCACAGCAGCTTCAGAACCACATGGGCGCCAGTCCCTTCATGGCAACCATGGCGCAGCTGCCATGTCACAGTAAGGCTGCAGCAACAAAGTGACATGAGTTGAACGCGTTATGTTGCGTAAAGATTCATTCATCTGTTCCTCATTGCAGTGTACAACAAGTCGGATTCGCCCCAGTACCATTCGTCCAGTCTGCTGTCTCAAGCCATGGTCATCACTGACAGCAGCAGCCTGGGGACGCTGACCAGCCTCGCTGCTGTCAGACAGGTAACTGGCTCGGAATGTTAGGGCATGAACAATCCTATTTTGGTAAAAAAAAAAAAAAAAAAAATTGTCCATGATCTGTTTTGGCTAGATTCTAACAGCAGATCCCGAGGAACAGACGGACCCATCTTTACAAGAAGACTCTCTGCACCTGCAGCCGCACACACCTGTGCCAGGTACACAGATGTAAATACAGCTTTTCTTCTTCACGTCTAAATCCTACAACATCATTTCTGGGCTGTAGTCATGTCCCGTTACACATCAGCATGACACACTCGAGATAGAGTGCATTAACATTGCTGTAAACCGTGTGAGCTGTGACTTCGCAAATTTTTGGTGGGTGGAAATATCTGGGGTTAATCCCATTGGATGAATTTGAGAAATTGTAATGTTCTGCAATAATATTTTGCTGGAACTGATATTCACTAATAAAATGTTATCGCATAAACGCCACCAAGTGCTCAAAGACTTCACAAAGGAACATTTTAAATAAGTTTATTCGCTTTCTTGCAGAGGCAGATTCTAAGATTGATAGCATTCTCCTATCTTTTTATTCAATATGAAGCTTGAGTTGAGTAGATTAGTTTAGCTAGTTGCCAGGCAACCTCACGGTGACTACAAGACTCCCGAAGGTCACTACACCCAGCCCAGAAACACTCCGGCACATAACCACTTGTAAAACCACACCTGGTCATTTTTACACAGATTAAACAAACAAGATAAAGTGTTAATTCGTGAGCTTTAGAGGTGCTGGTAGGCTGATTTTTTTTACATTTGGGCAGAGCCAGCCAAGCTGTTTCCCTCCATTTCCAGTCTTTATGCTAAGTTAAGTGGCTACTGGCTCCAGCTACATATATTTAACAGGCAGATAAAAGTGGTTTTAATCTTGGCATCTAACGCTCAGCAAGAAAGCAAATACATATAGTTCCCGTGCATGCATGTATCATCATATGGGTAAATTAAATCCAGTGCATGCAACAAAGTTTCTACCATAACAGAACTGCAGCGTCTGACATGAAAGAAAATCTACATGTAGGTCTTTGGGTGTTATAGCTGGGTGGCAAACCAGTTCACAAGCCACTTACTACACTGGAGTGAGGAGCAGAGGAGGCAAAAAACTAAACAACCGAAAAGAATAACTACATTATCTCTGCTAAGCCTGTTAAGTAAAAGAACATATCCTCATCTTAGCTACTACTTTACATTAGTACAAGTTCAACAGAATCTTGTTGATTACAGTGTGTGCAATTAATAGTTTTGACCTGAGCTTTACTTAATGCAAACTGTACTTTGACGGTCTACGGTTTTAGTGACAGGCCGGCACATCTACATAGGCAGGAACCCAAAGCAAATGAACACTCACACCCTTACTGCGCAGCCTGAACGCTACATAGATGAACTAATGTTCTTAGCAAGGTGATGCGGTCTATGCACCAAATGTGACCGAAGATTAGAGAACTGCCTGCACTCTCTCTGGAGTTTCTATGCCCGTGCGCTGGAGCGAAATCAACTTTGCCTGTCCTCTCTCTCCGTCAACAGCTTCTTCTGAGAGCCTGGAGTTGTATCCCGCTCCTCAGACCACAGAAAGCCATCAATCTCACCTGCTCTCGCCTTCGCCAACAGACATCAGCTCCTACATTCCTACACAAATGGTCTCTACAGCCCAGTAGAGTGCCTCCTCACCGTCACCTGGACAGCGTTTTGGACGGACAGCTACCTCTGGGGGGGAATTTCCAGGAAGATCCTCGAGTCAGGTGCCACGGGGACAAATCAGTGTTGATGTCTCGAAGACACTCGGTGCCGCTGTGACACGAACAAGGATCGACACTAAAGAACATTTCACTTTTTGATACAGCAATCATCTGAAAAATCGACACCACGATGTATTTTTATTAAAACGTTTAGTACTCACAAACTGCTCGTTTAGTTGAAACTCGTAAACCGCACGTTACCTGCATTTGTTTTGTATATATACCAGCCAATCATTTCAAGCTTTGTGACAGACTGGAGAACAGACAAACATACCAAAGCGGTGGAAGGTTAGTCATAAGGAATTCAGTTCAAAGCGTCTTCCTCGGTGTTCATTTCTCGCTTCTTTTTCCTTTTGCCTTTGACCCGCAGGCGTTCCCGCTCTGAGCTCCCGTGCTCACCGTTGCTTTGAGCGTTAAGAGGGGAAGCCGCTGAGTCCCTGCCTCCCCGCTTCTGTTTCCTCTTCTTGACGACGTGGCTCTCCTCTCCCTCTGCCAGTTTATTCTTGGTCTTTACTTGTCCTGCTGCGGGAGGGGAGAGCGTGGAGGGAAGGGACGATGGGGGCAAGAGGTCTCTGACGGACACCGCTGCCTCCCTCAGCCTCGTGTCCATCTCACTGTCGCTGTCACTGTGGCCAACAGAGAAATGCATGGCGTTTAATTAGGAAACACACAAACGAAATCAAGAGAGTACAGAAGCGTATGAACCTCGAGCTGGGAACAGGCCGGCGCCTCGCGGGAGCTGGAGGACCAGCAGCGGGCTGTCCCGGGACTGATGTAGAAAACAGACGAAAACCTAAAAAAAAAAAACAGAGGAAGAAATGAGGAAACAAAAAGGTGGATTTAAAGAGAAGAACCCCCATAAAAAGCACCAAAATACAGAGAATATTTACCTCCATCACCATCTTCATCACATGTTGCTGATGCCACACAGGATGACGTTTCTCTCGGCATCACTGTAATGCAGCTGACAGGGACAGGCACATTTTTGAGTCGGGTGCAAAAACTATGAGCGCCGTTTCCCCGTTTTTGCACTAAAATGCCAAGCTTCTGCTACGTGGCCAAGCTACGCGTTACCTGTCGAGATGATGGCCCAACTTTTTTGCGACGTGTGCTCGAAACCCCTGGGTGACCCGGAGCTCGTTGCCATCATGATCATGGTCAGCGACAACAGCACTGTTGCAAAGCAAGCCGATATTCAAACATATATACTCATTGCAGGAAGCTTATACGGGAACTAGATTGGCTATTTACATTGTGTGGAGATGCAGGAACCCTTTTAGCCTAGCCCCCCTCCCCCTTCCTAATAGTGGGTTACAGTTAGTGCTTCTTTTGGCAGAAAGGCTCACCGCTTTGACTGCTGCACGTTGCCGTCCCCATCTGCAACAAACAGCAGCAGCGGTCATCAACAGGTAAAAGCAAATTAAATCCCGACTCAGAGTTTTAAATGGACTAGCAAGCGCGGGTACAGGTGCCAAAAGTTACAGCAAAGTTAAAGTGTATGTTTCTGATAGGCATGTAGCTTTAGCCAACGTTTAATTACAACTAACGTTACTGCCGGTGTGTCGGATATTAGGAGGTGGACTTCTCACGGGGCTGAAGTCGTATTTCTACCGGCGTTTATCTGTCTGCACAGAAACGCTCGCCTCGTCCCTCATTACTAACACAACAGAAACACGTTCATCACCTTTCTTCGTGTCGGTTCGCGTCTCCCAAACCGCCTCCTGACACCTTTTAAGCGCTTCGTCGTCACTACTGCTAGAGTCTCCAGGCAAACCAACCACCTTTCTAGCGGGGGCCGCCATGATAACAACATGCGCCAACGGTGTTCTCGGTTTTGCGCGGAGGCTTCTGGGTAATGTAGTCCCGTTCGTCCAGGGTGGCCAGATATAGGCTTTTTACTTCCGCTGTGAGCTTTTATTCATCGCTGTCTTTCTTTCATGCAGCGTTGAGAAACAAACTGTCTGAACAAGACCAAATCCGAGTAAAAATAAAATAAGTCCAGGTAGTCATATTCAAATCCTCAGTGTACTCACAGAGGAGGTCAAAGACGTTGAAAGACAAGAGCGGAGCAAAAGTGATGTCACTCCATAAAAAGTAAAAGCAATGCCATAGATTTTAGCTTTCCCATTTTACATTTGCAACACAGAGAAGTGGCGTTCAGAATTAAACGGAAATTTAAAAAACAAACATGATGCCATAATCTTGTCATCGCAAGAAGTCAGAATGGGGTAATTCCGAAATTGTGTTAAGAATATACCTGATCATTAAAAAAAAAGTGTATTGTCGTGGACAGGCCACATAACCAGATCACCTGCTGCATTTGCCATTCAGTTAATGTGCAATGTGTGCCTGCTGGAAGACAGAAAAGCCCTCAAAAATCCCTGATAATCAACTTCCAATGAGCACTCGGTTTTCAATGTGACTATGTTTTACAGTCAGCCATTTTTATTTACATTGAATCTGATACTACATGAATGTATCCTTGCTAAAATCCACCAATATAAAAAGAAGATTCCATGCATGAGGTTACAGAATGGATCAGACATGTTTTGTGTCAGTCATGTACTCTTTTTGTGCAGATATACAAAGTGTAACCACTTCTCAAGGCATTTAGATCAGATTTGTTGCCACTGACCGATACTGTATGGCAAAACATTGTACAATCTTCCCAGCTAACTAACCAGCAGTCCAACGGATGTGTTACCACATCTGTTGCGTCCAAGCTGACAAAGAAATTTAGGTTGTTTATGGTCATGGGGCAAAAGCTACGGCTGTCCAAGTGCGTGCCTGATATCACGCTTGTTGGTTATTAAGGGGCTACATAATGAGTCGTCACTGTTCTGTCAAACTGTAAAATTACAAATTTTATAAGAGTGAAGAAGAGTTTATGAAATGACTCAACACATGCTGTTTCACACAAAGCAGTACTGGAAGACATGTATAAGAGAGCTTGATGTGTTGCCGTACAGGTAGGTGAAGCACAAGGTTCTTACATTTAAAAAATAAAATAAAATAGACTGAACACCTGGATATAAGGCACACGGAATTGGTGTTCCTATATACAGTAAAAGGAAGCCCAGATCATGTATGTATTGAAAATGACTTCCAAACTGTTCCAGTGGTTTTGCATGATTTAAATGCAAATCACATAATAGTGTTCAAGCAATGCTGACCATTTACAAGGTTTTAGAATTCTTTGCTGCATTTCAGGTTGTCACTGATTTCCATTCATTTCTGTACAATATGAAAATCAAAAGGAACGGAACTAGCTAATCACAGTGCATATTTAGACTGGAAATGACATTGCAAGCAAGCAGGGACCGCTCTCAAACTCTTCGTCGTTGGTGTGTTCAATGAATTACGGACATCCCAACCTTTCAGGAACACCGCTGAGTAAATGGAATACAATTCAACAGCACCACGGCCTCTCAAATGACCATACAATCAAACAACACCTGTCTGACGCTGTCACCAAAAAAATAAGTATTGCGAGCTCAATGAAGGTAGGATTTATTGCAGGACTGTGGATTGTACAGGTGTACCTAGAGGACTGAAAAACTGTGTATAATAAAAGCATTACACAATTTGTAGTAAATGGGCTAAATATGCATAACCACTAGTATAGTCCTTACAACAGGGCAAAAACAGGCCAACTTCCATATCTACCCTACTGCCTCATTAAAATAGATCAAATATCAAGCTACATCACTCTGTACTGTCATGTTGTGTGCTACAGTTTAATAGATAAACCACACTGTTGGCCCATCTCAGTTCCTAAAGAGTGGGATTCACAGTGTTGTTGTGCCAAATAAACCGGGAAGACAGACCTCAAGGGAGTAAATAACCGTGCGATTACACATTGTAGGGGATAAAGCGGGCAGACCAAACTGTCCAGTAACTCCGATTCTGCAGCTGTCTTTTCGTGCATCCCAGTGTGTGGAGGATTCAGACTTTGATAGAACAAACGCTAGATTCCCCAGTCGACAGCCAAAGATGTTGTAAAAATGTTTTGTCATGAAAACGTAACATGTTATTAGCAGGATGGACATGACACCTGGCGTCATGAAAAGAGCTCATGCTGCTAAAGACAAGATTGGTTAGCCTAATGTTGAAACTCAAATATCTAACACAAACAGTCCCAACTGATAGTCGATATTTAAGGAAGAATGAAACTCAAACAATATCAACTAGTGCTACATGATCATCTATGACTAACAATACTGTAAAACATCTAGTTAACGCTCGCTCTTCCATATGGGAAACACAATTGTCACTTGCAAAAGGTAGTTCAAATAAACATCAACTGATTACATCTACATACTTAAGTAAACAAAGTTATAACTAACACACTCTATAGGCTTTGCCATGAGGTCTGTGACTCAAAGTGTCCCTTTCCAGCAGAGACGGCAAGAAACTTAAGGCAAAAGCATTCAAGGAGTAACATGATACTTATGACGAACCAAAAAGACAGGACAAAAAGGTTTCACTCGGATTTAACAGAGAAATAGCTAACAGAACATTCCTCGGAGTCCCAGAAACTGAGCTCTATGAGGTAACGATGAATGGATCCATGATTTCATATGAAGGCAGATGTGGTCCGTTGATTCTGAAGAATGTTGTCAACGAAGGAGAGAATACTTCTTTCCCCCCAAAAGAAGCTTTTGGATGGTTGTAATCCAGGAAATCAATCCCCTGGGAAGTATTGCACACATTTTTCCCTTGAGGCATTACAGACCACCATCGTAGGCATAGTCTGCCTTGTTGTGCATGATGAGTTTGTTGTCCACAAAGTAGAAACTGTCTGATCTGGTCTCATAAGGGTGCGCCACCATTTGGCGAACTGCAAGGAAAGAAGGACGGACAGACAAACAGACAGATGGAACATGAAAGAAACAAAGATGAAGATATGGGTTATTATGTGAGAATATGCATGCAACAGCAATAACATTAGTGGCTGACCAAAATACACCAGAACTCACTGAGGTCGTCTGGAAGCTTTGGAAACTCATAAATGTGTTCACATGTGTTGCGGCTGTTGGGAATGCAAAAACCAAAGTCAAAGTCAAAGTTCTTGAGAAGGCGTCCCTGGAAGTAATGCCTCTCAATCATACGAAAGCTGTTAATGGACCGGTCGCCCACTGTGAACTCCACACTGAGATTTAGACACAGAAACAAAAAAAGACAACATTTAGAACTCAGTTGAAACTCAAAGTTTCAAAACAACAAGTTGACTCTTAGGAGACTGAACATAAAAGTCTGATTATTATGCCCTCAGCTATTTTTAGTTAGAAAGTTATGGTCCATTTACTTACGTTGCACCAACAGTATGCAGTTTTAGGAAGGCTGGTGTAAACTGATATCGCACAAAACGCCCTGCACTGGTGTCTACATCTCCACTCTCCTCTTCACCTTCCACAGGACCTAGTACAGTGAACACGTTTAGCTGACGGGCATCCAATATTCACAGGATGGGCAAAAAAAGACAACGATTGGTAGTGTTTTCATTTGTTGAAAAAGTGTGAGAGGTGTAATAATGCATCCACACAATTTTTAAAGATACATTTTCTGTTATCTGCTACATGTTATTGCTCAACATGATATTACATTTGTTGTATTTTGAAATTATTATTCAAATTATCATTCTAAAAAAGCTGTGATAAGACCGATTGCATTGATATAGTATGGTTTGTAAGCGTAGTGTCAAACCAGTCAGATCAAGATGTTGAGGAAACACTGAGGTTTCCAAATTTGTTTCCAAAATCTGAACTTGTTATATGTATATGTTAGTAGTAAAAGGGAAGTAATACAATTAGCAGGCTGCTTAAGCATTGCTTCCACTTTCTGATCTCTTATGTAAAAGGTTTCTGAAGATAAATATAACCCGGACAGAGCATATGACAATGGGTTGAGCTATACACAGCATACCCCCAGGAAGGTCATTCTCATGCTTTGTGATACAGTGCTCGGTTGACTGTGCAACACCTGAGGGCTATAACTGACCTGAGCCTGGTGAGTGGCAAAAGTTAATACGTCACTTACCGCTGTTAGGAGGTTTAGCAATCTCAAACAGCACCGTTCCGGTCTCCAGATCTCTGATTTTGAAACGTGTAAAGTCAATGTTGAAGATATTGTCTTCAGGTTTGCAAAGATAGTCTGGAATGTGAAATAAAGGTGTTACAACAAACAGAAACATATTTTCCCAGAAAGCTAGTCTCTGATATTCACTTAGATTTACCAATACCCATATGATGGATTCTGAGGCAAGTCACAAAATACTTTCGGGCACAAAGGCTCACCCTTACTCAGAGAACTGAGAGAGCTCTCGACGAGCAACTAGGGTTTCAGTATCTGTTTTCTGGCTCCTGCACCTTGCTGTAGTGGTGAGTAATGCCACAGCACAGGCTGCCAGCTTTTCAACAAAGTGTGTGAGAGAGAAGGGAAGTAATGCCATTGTTGTCTAGTCCGGAAAAAGGCCAAAAACAATGGGAGGCATTAAGCATTGGTTGCAACTGTGGTAGGCTGGGTGTCCGATGACAGACCCTGGGGTTTGACTCAGAGGGTTCAAGCAGGGCAGGTACTAGTGGGGTGGGAGGTGATGACAATTCCAGGGGACCAAAGGGAAATTAAATTACTTAAAGCTGCACTAATAAAAAATGTTATATTAACGATGGATCAAATGACAATGTGTAATGTGTAAGGGTTCGCAGCAGCAGAAGCAGCAGGTAGCTGTTTTGGTGAATAAGCTTCTGGGAAACCCACTGTACACTATCTGCCAGCACCAAATTGCAGCCAGAAAGTTAGCAACTGACTGGTAGTTGGAGACTATGGATGTATTATTAAAACTGGATACCAGACCCCATGGTGACGCCTACTCATTCCAGTGAGAAATGCTCGCCTGGCACATACGCCAAAAAGGTTTTTTTCTAGCTTCCGGATTTACTTCCAGGGTATGCGACCCACTGAATACGTGCAGTAGTGTTTCTCCCGCTGGCCCTGCCCTGGTTTTACAAATATAAAACCGCCATGTATCAAAAAATCATAAAAGAAAGAGTCATAATTGACCTTGTTAGCAGTTTAAAGTGTCCTGTCCAGTTTTACAGACGTCTCTTTTATAATGGTAGCCTATGGGGAATATGCTTTTTGGGCTGCAGGGGGATTTTTAGTTGCAATACCGCGAGTGGCCACTGGAAAGAAGCTGGCTGAGCGGTGGCGCAGCATCCAGTTAGTATACATCCATGGTGGAGCCCAAAATCAAGCGAAAAGTTTAGATAATAGCTTAGATTTGTCCGGTAGGAAGAAACATAACTGCAAATTAGTTTTTGTTGTGTTTTCAAACACATTTGCCATAACAAATAATATCACAATATGTTGTGTTAACAACTGTTTAACAGCCATTAACGCAGATTTAAGGACAGGGGCCCTAAACAATATTCCCTCTGGGTGGCCGGAATTCCTTGTTAACGTTACGCCCCTGGGTAACGTTACATCCTAACGTTACTTCTTTGGTTAATGCCAAAGAAGTTAAAATACCCAACTCGAAACATAGTTGAGACATACAGCGTTACCTGTTTGACCAATTGAAAATTGGTTATTCAGCGTATTCATTACCATTGTGCTAACTTAATGGACTAAGCGGTCAACTAATCGTCACTTAGCAACCATTAGCATAACGTTAGGATAAATGGTGCCCGTTGAGCGGTGTGGTTTTTACCGACTACAATGAAGACCAAGTTAACGTGTACATTACATACCCTCCGTGACAGCCCGGAGACCCAGGACATGGTCCGGGGAAATATCTCTTCCCAGAGCCCGGAGTTCATCCTCTGTGACCACAGGCCACTTATCCGTTTGACTGCGCCTCGACTTCAGCTTCTTCAGCATTCCTCCACCAGTCTTTCGGTCCCTGTGGTTCGTCTCCGAGCCGGTGTCCGCGTCCGTCTGCACTTTGCTGACTGTCGGCGCCGACTTGTTGCTCATACCGGACACTGAAGCAGTGATGAAAAAGACTTGTTGTGCTGTTTAATTTGGAGAGCGACTTGACAAACTGCGGGTGTAATTTCAAGATGGCGTAAAACGTGTACGGGAGAAGGAAAAGTACGATTGTGATTGGCTGAGAACGATGGAGATTGTCATAGTTACCGACGGGGTACGCGTGGTTTATAGCCCGGGCCTTCCCGTTTCCTCTGGCGTTACTTCTAGTGTGTTAAGACTGCTCTCAGTTAAATCAGACTATTATAAATCCAGTCTACAAGCTCTCGCCTGCCACCCCTTCCGTTTTGTGGAATGATATTAACATTCAGGGTTTATGTTTTCAGTTAGTCTTGATGTGTTGATGAATAGATAACTAAAGAGTCGTGCTGCCCAGTGTCTAGTGTCAAGTACATCCGGCACCGCTGTTAATGTCCAGCGTGTGGCGCTAGTGCGATTCTCCGGGTAGCAGGCAGTTTTGTTGACGGAAGCTCCCACGGAAGAAGAGAGGAGCTGCGATGGTGCGGTGTAAGTCGAGGTGAAGTGTGCTCTCCACTTACCATTTGCTCACATTGCGTGTGTTTGCAGTTGATGTCTGACTAGGACCTCCTCTGTCGGCAGGTATTTACTGTGCGAAGTCAACGTGTCAGATAGGAGCCGCCTGTTGCTGCTGGATGACCGAGCTGTTGTGGCGGCAGTGAAGGCAGCGGTGGCCCGCACACACGGGGACTATGGGGCGGCTCTCTGCAGCAGATTCTCTGGTAAGCAGTGGTGGGAGAAGTATTTAGATGCTTTACTCAGGTAAAGTAAAACAAAAACAAAAAAAACCCATCCAAATTTAAAAATACTCCATTACAAGTAGACGCATAAAAGTGCAGGACATATAATCAGAAAATGTCCAGAAACTGTCCAAACTAAAAGTAAGTTACTCATGCAGCAGAGTGGCCCCAGTCTGAAATAATATTTTGTCGTTTGATCATTATTATTGCTGCATTAACGTGTTAACAACATTTCGTTGTTGCCCAATGTTGCTAGTCAAGACAGAACTAATTCTAACTTTTTTATATAATTGTGTAGCTTAATCTATAACAATGCATAATATTTTATAAACTGATACTGGTCATATGTTTTGTATGTAAAATCTCAATCTGCAAAATAAGTAGTAACAACGCTGTCAAGCAGATGTAGTGGAGTAAAAACCTTTGCCTGTGAAATTTGGTGAGTAGAAGTACCATAAATTGAAGTACAAGAACATTACTTCAATAAATGTCCACCGCTGCTTACATTAGGTGAGCTTTAGTGCTACGTAATATCACTATGTTTAGGTTTCCTGAAAACACATAAGATGCAGGTTCATGACCACATTCCTATCTCTTTAGAGGCCTTAACATGAGAATATTAAGGATTCCTCCAGCGCTTCAAGTCTACTGGCCTTGACTCCAAGAATTAATCACTAATCACACAAAACTTTCAGAATATTGTGTGTTAACTAAGCTCTCGTTGTTTTCTGTTTGGTTTTTATGTTTTTTTGTTTTGTGTTTCTTTTTAGTGAAATATCTGAATGCTTATACTGGAATAGTATTCCTGCGTTTCCCTAAAAGGTGTTACAGACTCCTCTGGTCTGCACTGCCTTTCATTACCAGTGTTGAAAATCGTGGGCAGAAAATCCCATGTTTTCTGAACTGTTTGCATGTGGGAGGTAAGGAAAACATCAACATACATTTCATAATGAATCAGACATACCTTTTTAACCATCTTAAATATTAATTGAACGCTAATTAAAGGCATTTGTTCTTTTCAGGAACTATTAGAACATGTCAGAAGTTTCTGATCCGATACAACACCCAGCAGCTCCATCGAATGCTCCCTAAATGTAAAAACGAAGGTAAGGAATGTAATTGAATGCCATGTATTATTATTCATACTGAACTCTGCTTTTACAGTCAGTAGTGGTCAATTTATTTATTTGCTCGTGTATTTCAACTCTTCAATACTAAAATCCTGATATTAACTTTAAATGTTTACCAACATTGAATATGAATCTTGCAGGATGCACTGAAGCATTTCACTTTATTTAAGGTCCTTTTGAATTTTATATTGCAGTCTTTGGTTTACTGGAGACCACAACATTGAATTCAAGGCAATGTATACATGATGAAAAATGCCTGGTTTGACTGGTTCCTTCTCTTTTGTTCATTTGCAGAAGAAAAAAAACAGATTCGCAAAGAAATCCTGAACTGCTCCCTAACAGGAGGAAACAAGGAAGCATTGGAAGATTATTCAGAGAGTGAGGAAGAGGACGAAGAAGAGTGACTTCACAACATGCAGAAAAGGGCAGCAGCGATGTAATTCTCCTTAGATG
The DNA here is from genome assembly GCA_011952105.1 of Coreoperca whiteheadi. Classification (NCBI taxonomy): domain Eukaryota; kingdom Metazoa; phylum Chordata; class Actinopteri; order Centrarchiformes; family Sinipercidae; genus Coreoperca; species Coreoperca whiteheadi. Next base: position 24,024,479 of record CM022476.1, read on the forward strand.
TCTGGTTGTGACTATTTTTGTTACAGGACTGATAGAAAGGGAGATGTGAAGCATTTGAAGACATACATATCCAACTCTGTGGAAATATGATTTACTACAGCTGCTCAGTGCATTTGCTACTAAAGAAAACTGACTGACTTGTATGCCTGTCTTCAACAGAGGGACACATTACACGATGTTTGTCACATAAATAATTTGGGTTGGAATTGTGGCCTAATGGTCAGTATGAATATCCTTTTAACAGCCAGGTCATGTCTGACCCTCAGAGGTACTATCCCTTAGTTGGTTTGGATAAGTGTCACCAAAAATAAAACTGCAGTTACATAGCACTATTGACTAATTCTGAAAAGTTTTTGTTTTAATTAATTTTTTTTAAATTTTTTATTCATACTATGTTTGTATGGAAGTCCTTAGAGGCAAGTGAGAAAAGAGTCTATGTCTTAGTCTGATCTATTGTTTTCTTTCCTGTGTTTATGACTTAATATCAGGTGGGGGGAAAAAGGTTTTGCTATGATAATCTAAGTTCTTTAATTATTTTCTTTTAATCTGTGAAACAGAAAAGGTTTGGCAGGTGATATTATTTGTATTTGTTTGTCAGGTGATATTATTTGTATTTGTTTGTCAGGATAATTTTGTTTAGTGTTTGTTGTTGTAATTCTCATTTCGGCCACAAGAGGCTGAAGTGCACCACTACCCCACATTCTAAATAGGACTTAAAGCGTTCATGTTCCCTTCCAGGTGAAGTGCCAATTCAAATAGATTTTCCTAACCAAAAGAAAGACGTTACATAACTTTCTAGCACACAATATATGTACCTTGTGTTTGGAGTACATGGAGAAATTAAAAACTCACCTGGCTGGAAGAAAGCATGCATGCATGAACCTTTTCGGGAGGGTGAGGCGACCGCCAATCGCATGTGTGCAAACTGCAATTTCAACCCTAGATGCCACTAAATCCTGACACACTGCTCCTTTAACTCATAGACACAGGAGAGAAAACAATTTTGATCAGACTTAAGGCGGAGACTCACGGGACGCGGAAGTGCCCCGAAGCACTGCTTCCTATCGGCGCACATGTTAACCACCTGGGCTGATCAGACTGTGTCTGCGCGCGGCTGGCACTCAGCAGCGATATTTGCCATTTCTTCCGTGTGCCACGAGCGAATCTGGCAAGAAAACACTGATAATCTATTATAAACTATATACATTGATATAATATATGAGATAAATGACCTGATTATGGTAAATAATATCCCATGCTTGCCAACCCTTTTGATTTCTCTGCCCCTCTCCCCGATGTTCTCCTGGAATGATTCCCCCACCCATGATAAAATATCAGGATCTGCCCATCCACAATATTTATTAGAAATAGTATCACTGTGTTTTTTACATTATGTGCGTCCGCCTCCTGTGTGTCACCAGCTTTAGCAAACGGATCATCGGAATTTGTTTTCTCACTTGCCTCTCAGGGCTTCCAAAGTTGTGTGCTACTCTGTATTTTGCTTACAAATTAAAGCACTCGTTTTATTTTTGAAGATAATGTGTTGTCATGGTTCATAGTGTTCTAAAATTAACTTCTGCACACACTTATGTAGACAATTCAAACTAACACAATTGATGGTATACAGCTGGTAAAAATATTTTATTAAAGATGCACAGATATCTCCTCTTCTATTGATATCAGATGGTAGGCTGTAGTATAACTTTAACAGTCAAATAATCAACAAAATAATATTTTTACTGAACCTATTTAACGTTACTGTTTTGTACCTACGTAGCCGGCAAAGCTGTAACGACTACATTTCCCACAATGCCTTGCTGGGCCTTTACTAAACATATTTTGCAGGCTGTACAAGAAACATCCGGGTCTCTCAGGTTCCTGTTTGGCGACCCGTCGCCATTACTGCAAGCTCGTAGAAACGGATATATTTTTGGGGTCAAAATCTAGTAATTGTCGCGTTTTCCAGCTTTTGGAAAACATTTAACGCCTTGTTAAGGGCATATTGTTTTCCTTAACGAGTAAAAACCTTAAATTCGGGGGTCTTGGCCCCGCGTGGCGAGCTTTCGTCCTCCCTTCCAACAGCCTCCATAACTTGAGACGCCGAAATCGTGTCTCTTATTTTTTCTCGGGTTTGTTTTATTGTCAAGATGTCGCCGTGATGGGGTCTCCGCGCTTGACAGAAATGAATCAGGGCCTTCGTCGCCTGACCCGCACTCACCGCAGCCCGCTTTCCTCCTCCGTCTTTCTGTTTGATGCCAGAGAGCTCGGCTGCTCTCTGCCCAGAGCTCGGCCTCAGCACAACTCACTGCCCGGAGACGAACATGGAGAAAAACCCCAACAGCAGCACCAGCACCAAGGTTCCGCCCCGTTCCAGCTCCACAGGCCCAACGCCGGGCGAAACTAAGCCCAAAACAGGTGAACCCCCCCCCGCAAACATCGGAAATGTCACTCGCGGTTGTCAAAACACAATGTCTGCACTTGAGCTAAACACTCATTGCCCCGGGAAGTGTAACCATTATTCACTATTGACATTGCCTTGCAAATCACAGTTTTTAGAATACAAATGAAGATTCCTACTTGACGTTGTAATTTATAATTGTTCTAAGTAACTGATAAAACAACCCCACTGCCCTGGGGCCTAGCAGTAGCGCGGAGGTTGTTTATCTCGTGGAGCTGACGTCGCTGTCAAAACATTAGACCCTTTATCAGCCAGAGCTGCAGCTAATATGTGCACACAACGCTGTATTTGTACCACTGCCCAGATTCTATACACCACAGTTTAAACATGCATAGATGCAGAGACACACTGACACATTTTAACAATCAACTTCTGCAAATCTCCAGCTAGTTTTATAATTTACATACCAATCTGATTATGTGACAGTTAAGTAAGGCAAGTCTTTGTGTAGAAGTTTTTTTTTTTTGTGTGTGAATACATTCGTCGAAGTGTGTTTCCTAAAGATGTGTGGAAGTTATACCTGGCTTCAAAAAACACCCCACTTTAAAGGCCAGAAAATGCATAACCTGTGCTATTTACACTAACCCCCACCTGTGCCTCCATTAATTAAACAGTGTTCTGCAATATGCTGTGTGTGGGTTACCCACAAGGACACCAATTTCATCAGCTGGAGTGAAAGTGTACAGATGGCCACATTTTTACCCATAGCACCAATGACAACAGATTTAATTGAAGAAACCAGGTTCAAAGTCCCCAAGATTATTTTTTTACCTTCACTTTCTGGCTAACAACTTATAAGTCAGGCATCACCAAAATTAAGATGCTATTGAATTGGAATATTTCTGTATTTATCTAGCGGATGCATTTTATTTTAATTTTTTTCAGAAGGAAAAAACAATGGCGGCTCCAAGCGCTACAACCGGAAGCGTGAGCCCTCCTTTCCTAAAACCGACAGTTTCCAAGGCCCTCGCCGCACCAATTCACAGAAAAGCAAGAATTTTGACAAGAGACCCTCTCAGAGAGGTGGAGGTCGACAGTATGGAGTTACAGGTGGAGGACGACGTGAGGAGGTTGGTATTCTTAAAGGGACAGTTCACCCCAAAATCAAAAATACATATTATTCCTTCTGCCTGTAGTGCTATTGATCCATCTAGGTTAGTTTGGTGTGAGTTGCCCAGTTGTGGAGATATTGCCCGTATAGATGTCCGCCGTCTCTTGAATATAATGGAAGCGGATGGCACTATAGCGTTGTGTTGCCCAACGCTCCAAATAAAAATACACTTGAAAAATCAACAGCATCTTTCCAGAAATCAGATAATCCGCAGACCGTGTTGTGAGCAGTTTCATGTAGGAACTGTGTTCTCCTGAACTACACCTGCCAACCTTAAACCTTAACACCGCGCAGAAGAAAGCGTGCATCTACTCATGGACGAGAGGGTCGTGTTTCTGACATCGCGGGATGTAAACAGAAATGGCATCCTCCTCAGCTGAGCGACAATATTAGCTAGCCTCAGTGGTGCTAAGTGAGCTAGTAGTATCTGTTGGCTATAAACCAATCTCCACAAGCTGAAGCTAGCAATCTCAGACTATGAGCACGAGCCTCTCGTCCATGGGTAGATGCATGCTGATGATGCATTTCACATCATCACACATTTTACCTTTATCAAAAATTTGCAGCTTCTGCGATTTGGACATTTCGCTAACTTTGCAATTAATTGTGCAGCCTTATGAAAAATACTGACTAAAATTTGAGTAATAAAGAAAACTTTGAAGCATCACTTTTCAGTTAAAATATACTTCACAGATTCTCATCCACCTCTGTCTCCTCAGGTAGCAGAGACACGCCGGGCCGAGTTTAGCCCGGCTCAATTTGCTGGACCGAAAAAAATAAGCCTGAACCACCTGCTGAACTTCACCTTTGAACCCCGTGGAGGTAATGGTGGCGTCGGAGATGGAGGCCACTCCTATTGGGGCCGCCGAAACAAATGGGGCCACAAGCACAAGCCCTTCAACAAGGAGCTTTTTCTGCAGGCCAAGTAAGCAGCCCCTCCTCACAATACTTAATATGAAATAGTGAGCCTGAAATGATGTGGCAGTTATCTAACAGTGTGTGTTTCAGTTGCCAGTTTGTGGTGACCGATGACCAGGACTACAAGGCTCACTTCACTGATCCAGACACTCTGGTCAACTGGGACTGTGTGCAGCAAGTGGTGAGTACTTGCCATATGTCGAGCTGTGTTACCATTGCATGTGTATAAGAAGCAAAGCTCACATTCATTTACATAGTGATGCACGGCATGACAATCCATTTGTGTACTTCTACAGCGCATCTACAGTCATGAGGTGCCGTCTTGCCCTATCTGCCTCTACCCTCCTTTGGCAGCCCGCATCACCCGGTGTGGACACATCTTCTGCTGGCCGTGCATGCTGCACTACCTGTCTCTTAGTGACAAGAGCTGGGCCAAGTGCCCCATCTGCTATGAGGCCGTTCACACCGATGACCTGAAGAGGTAAAAGAGAAATGGATAAAGCTTTGTAGGCTAACTCTGACGTAAAAGACAGAAGTAGGAGAGGAGCTAAATAGTTCTTTTAACAAGGAAAACACTGAAGCCTTCACTCAAAGGCAGTTGAATTTACTTTGGTTTGGTCGGGTTTCTTCACAAATTGGTTTCTTGTTGCAGTGTGGTTGCAATGGAGACCAGGCAGTATGTGGCGGGTGACGTAATCACCATGCGCCTGATGCGGAGGGAAAAGGGGGCTCTGGTGGCCATGCCTAGCTCTCAGTGGGTGAAAGTAGAGGAGCCTGTTCGCTTTGGAGGTGAGAGATGGCTTACAGTAATGTCAGTGAATTGCACCTTTTGCATACAGAGTTTTTATGTCCTCAAACTATTTGGTTTGGGAAGAGTCACTATTGTCTTTCGTAGACAGAAATACAAGAGAACCATTTTCCGCTTTTTAAAATTTCACTGTTATATAAATGTGTCACTCCTAAAGGGGAAGAACAGGCAACAAATAAAAAAGATGACCCATCGAAGGATTATGTTTAAAATACCCATTCAAAGTGTGGTATTGTGTTGTTTTCTAGATGCGTGTCTTAGCCCATACTCCAAGCTGCTGCTGACCTCCCCGGCGCAGGTCCTGAGCCTGGTGGCAGAGGAGAAGGCTGTCCTGCAGGCTCAGCTCAGCCAGGAAGAGGACGCCCAAGGCTGCTTCATCCAGAGCGCTCTTTGTCTTTTGCAGGTAACTAAAGCTACATGCCTGTCTGTGACACCAAACAACCACTTTTATTTGGTCTGTAGTCCATAAATGGAGCAACAGACAGTGAACAAATAAATCTCTGTATGAAATGAGTGCATTCAAAATGTATAAATCGAGCAGGCATGAAAAGAAATCATGAAATACGCTGATAATTGTTAACAAGTAGGTTTTTACTATGTCATTTAATGTAAAACAAAACCTACTTTATCACTCCGAGTAAGACCTTACATAGCTGTCTTTATGGTTTAGGAGCGGGAGGAAATGCTGCTGAAACAGCAGAAGGCAAACCCAGGAGACAGCCTTGACTTGTCCTCTCTGACTCTGGAAGAACCTTCTTCTCCTGTGGAGGAAGTGGTTACTACCACCAGCAGCACCAAAGTGAGTCTAAAAACGCATCTTTTCGTTCAACATTCTTGTTTGACGGTACTGTATCTATTGGTGATGGGATCAAATTATTTTACTTGCATCTTCTTCCCCATTGTTGTAGCTTCTCCTTTTTTCTATGGTATTGTGGGTATACTGATCAGTAAGAGGTGTCTGTCTCTTTCCTTTGTAGCCTGTGCTGCAGTATTCCTCTGCATTTGATGACGAGGTGGCGGAGGTCCCAGAGCACCCTGCTGCAGAGCTGCCAGGCTTCCCTGAAGACATTTTGGAGTGTGTGCTGGAGGAGCCTCCAGAGGCTATGATGGCCGCAGCTCCAGAGCCCCAGCTTGATGAGGAGAGCCCTGCCTGCCAGGCAGAGTCAGGCCGCCCCTCAACCAGTGTGGTGCACGGACCCTACTACTATTTCTATCAAGGTGGGTAAATCCAAGAACTCCTACCTAAGCCTTGTAGGGTTTCCCCTGCCCACCAAAATCAGCTGAAGTTGATTTTCAATTTGTGTCAAGCTTGGCTGCTGTTGGGGGAAACGTTAGTTTGAGGAAACTGCAAACTTGATGAATACATAAACACCAACTGATAGTTGACTCTAGCTAAAACAAGAAATGTGACAAATCAGCTGTCCATCAACAACTGACTAATCTGGTTTGGTTATTCAAAATGTGAACTGAACATACTGGAACATCTTGTACACATTAGTCATAGAAACAATGACCGATGTCTTGGAGTCTGTTTGTCTTGGCTGTATAGTTATTATTCTTCTCTTAAGTTTAAGTTTCCAAGTTGACTTTTTCTCATTATTTTTTCCTCCCCCTCCCATGTTTCTCCCTCCAGCTGACGACTGCCAGCAGATGTTCCTGCATCCTGTGAATGTACGCTGTCTGTTGCGTGAATACGGCAGCTTGGAGGCCAGCCCTGACTCCATCACTGCCACAGTGGTGGAGATAGTGGGGCACACAGTCACTGAGGTCAGCCAACAAGGAAACGCAAATCACATACTGTTCCGATAATTTCGGTGTAGTTGTTTCAGCAGAGAGCTTGACATCATTCGTTGCCATTTTCAGGCAGTATTTTCCTCCCCTAAACTGCTTTTACAATCTACTGCAACTGGTATTCTGTTGGTCTTAAGTTTAACAGTTTGAAAATGGCAACCAGTCACAGGCTTTAACAGATTCTTCACACATGGCTTTTGTTGCAGGAGATCCGTCGTCGGCATCGCTATCTGGCTCATCTGCCGCTCACATGCGAGTTCAGCATCTGTGAGCTAGCCCTACAGCCGCCAGTCGTGTCCAAAGAAACTCTGGACACGTTCGCAGGTTAGAACACTTTGCCTGTTTTCAGGATGTGAATTTACAGTTGTAGCAAGGATATTTCATAGATTGTAACTGTTGATTGTATAACATTTTCTCCAAACTACTAGATGACTTGGAGAAGCGAAAGCGCCTGAGGCAGAAGAAAGTGAGGGATGAGAAGCGCAGAGAGAAGCGGATTGAAATAGAGGAGAACAAGAAGCAGGGTAAATGTAAGTACAGCTGATCAGGCCACTACTCCACCTGAAAATTATACTTCCAGAAAAATGTACACAAATCACGAGACTGAGGTCTGTAACGTTGGCACTCATATGTCCCCCCAGATCCCGAGGTGCATATTGGATTAGAGAACCTTCAGCATTTCCCAGCATTCGGGTCTCCACCTCACAACAGTAGCCTCCCAATGCAGCCTGACTTCACATTTGCACCCCCCTCCCCCCTCAGCAGCAGTCCTTCCTCTGGTAAGAGCAGCTCCTTCCTCTGCAATTTATTGTTCAGTGCTGCAAATTTCATCTCCTACTGTTTACGGCTTATGTTTAAGCATTTGAACATTATGAGTAGAGCATACCTTTTGTTGTTTTTTAGATGTGATGAGATTCCCAAGTCTGAATGGGCAAAGCTCTTCACCCACTGTGGGTAGTGTGGAGGACGACTCCCACTGTATGTCCTTTGCACAGGTGTGTACGGCAAACACACAAATGCCAACTTGGCAACATTATTCATCGAGATTGCCTTTTCATAAGGAAGTGCATCATATAAGTAAAGTGCTACTGTTGTAGCACATCATTTATATACTTGACATGGTCTGACCCCGACTGTGTCCTGTATAGATGCTAAGAGATGGGAAAGCCAGAGTTGATGCTGGGCCCAGGATCACTCCAAAGAAAGGTAGCGCAAGATCATAGATGGTGTAGTAACTTCAAAATGTGATGTTACAATTTGAACAGAAAAATTGATATCCACTGTACTCTGGAGTTGTAGAGTTTGTGTGGACAATTATTCCGTGTTAACATTGTAGTACATGCGTGGATTAGATTAATCTAAGCAAACTGTTCAAAGAAGCGGTTGACACGTGCATAACTGCAAGCTAGCTTGTGATGGTGAGGTGCCGCAGTCAGCCCAAAATTCATTGGAGAAGCTAAAATAATGGCAACAGTGTCAGTCCACCTGGTTGCGAACCGAATACCAAATAGCCTAAACATGTTGATTCTACTTAAAGCAGGAGCCAAAAATAAGCCTATAATTTACATATGTCCTTGATGCAAAAGTCACTAAAGCTGTCGAAGGCAGTATGATTAAAAATACAGCTCTGTACTTTACTGATGTTGCCAATTTGTTAGCTTTATAACCTTCAACTGAAACTGTTATTGATTAGCCTTATTTCTGTTCCCCCGTATTTGAGTTTGTGAAGTGTGTGTTATTTGACAGTCAGTATATTAACACTTTTCTTTATATATATATATATATATTTTTTTTTTTTTTCTCATATTAAATTTGGAATCAAAGGAAAAATCTAATAATTGATCATTACACTAAAACTTGCATCAATAAACTAAAACAGCTGAAACAATGCATCACTTGTTAAATGGTCTGTTAGGCTGCTATTTAAAAATCACATACATTTTATTTATTCGTGGATTGCTCTGTACTTGCATATATGCCCGTGTCACTTGGTACAAGTAGCACATTCTGATAAGTGTATGAATGAGGTGACAGGAGCTTATTCATTATTTCCTGTAAAACCAGTTTCATGACTGTTGAGCAGCGTAACTCCCTGAAGGCTTCCTGAAATAAGTATTTTTGCCTTGTGCCATGCAGATCAGCTGCTAGCTCCCCCAGCAGCAGACAGCGACGGCGAGAGCGACGGGTCGGACCGAATCCCTGTGCCCAGCTTCCAGAACTCCTTCAGCCAGGCCTTTGAGAAGGCACTTCTGCAGCTGGACAATGGCCCGGCTTCTTCTCCGCAACCTGTGGTTGACCCAGGTCTGGCATTCATGAATTAACTGTATCTAGAAAAATTAAATCTTGATTTTTTTTTTATTTTATTTTTTTTAAAGTGTTTGATCATAGACTTGAACTCATCTTTGGTGTCTTGTCTTTCAGATGAGAAAGGAGGAAAGAAGAAAAAGAAAAAGCAGAAACTTCTGTTCAGCACATCCATGGTTCACACAAAGTAGACAACACTGAAGTTCATCTAATCATGTTTTTTCTTGAGTTGATCCTCCCACTGCTTGTGTTTTTACTTCCATGCAGATCTTTCTTGGAACTATAAGCTATAGAAATATGTTTTAGTGTGTAGCCAAAGTTCATTCTGCTTTTAGTCAGTGTTCTCTGGGCTTGATCGACTTTTGGGTGGCATGCCATCAGTTTCATTTATTTTCAGTTTCATGAATTTTTTTTTTTTTTTTGTCCAACTAGTTCAAAGCTTTGCAGCCACCTCCTGTCACACTGAAAGCCTTATGGGTAACATTTGGTTCAGATGCAAAGTAAAGCAAGAATATAACAAGCTAGTGGTTCTGTATGCTTCAGGCTTTTCATGGCTTCCAGATAACTGACTTGCATCACAGTGGTTGCTGTTTGTTGTCCAACTTTCCTAAAGTTGACCCTGAGCGTTGTATCAGGATCCATGAGTCATATGGATAAGAGAATTCTAGGGTGCTTTATATTAAAGTAGCAGTCAGCCAGCTGCAGGTACGATGCACCTTTTAAATCTTTCCAGGATACTCAGTGCTCGGACATTACCAATCTGGAACTTCACCTTAGAACGGATAGAAACAAATAAACACTTGAGTTTTCCCCACCAGTGTTTATCATAGGTAATAATTTGGGCTAGCACTTCATCACCATTCAAGAGGATAGGTTTTGAGATCAATGCCGCAGTATTTTGTAACAACAACGTGAACACATGATGTTCTATCTAATACCGTTGTGAGGAAGTGAAAACACAGTATTAAAGAGATTAGGTCTGTTGGTTCAACAGAACTCCAGTATATTCTGCCAGCTTAAACCATAAATACACACTTTCTTCTCATTCATCTCCTTTTGTAGAATGTTTACTAACTTTTACTCCCCCAGTTTAATTTCTGTGTTGAAAATGTGTGAAGTTAGAGAATTGATGACATTCAAGAATGCTTGTGAAACCTTGAGATGTGGATTGACAATTTGTTTTGTTGGAGGGTTCTTAAATACACCTTTAATTTGAATAAGTTTATAGACTAGTAAGCATATCTAGTCTGTTGAAATGAATAAACAATTATGCACAACCAAGGAACTGACTGTTTGATGCTGCAATTGCCAAGGACAATAAAGGGTCATGTTGTGTGAGGTCGAACACTAGAAGTCACCATCAAATTAAGACAGTGGCTGCCATCTTCTTGATGCAGTATTTGCTTTCCTCCACATGAGGGTAGTCTCGACAAGCCTGATATCTATAGTACAATCCATTTAATTATAAAGTTATCTCAGCCACAGAGCCAATGTTTTTTACATTGATGTGCCCGGTTAATACCAGGCTAGGAGCAGGGTCAGACATTAATGAAATGCATAAGGCTATTGAAATAGAGGAATTATGTGGGTTTCCTTGTTCATGTGACAATATGTCTCTACATTCAGACAGGCCTTAGACTTAAACCTGATCAAAAAGGTACCGATTAATTCTATGTACCTGGGGGTGGTATTTTATATTCTAAAGTTGCGTCGAGTTATCCACATTAAGCTCAACGTCAGACCGGAAGTCAGGGCGATTTGACTTTGCACCGAAGTTTTATTTTGGCTACTCACCAAATAAATGTCCTGTAGATCGAAAGTGCCTCCTTCATCGACGTATGTACATTTAGGCTTACGCTAATTAATTCCCCTGGTCTTCATGCCAACATTTAGTCCAGTTTCTGTTTGTGCTACACTTTATTTTGAAGGTGAGGACCGGTCCACACACACGTGGCGCCGGCTCGCTTGACCCTGGGCTACAGGCTCCGCAGCCGCGCGGCTCGTTCAGCGCTGTGTGGTCTAGCCTGTCAACAACACGGCAACCTGAGACGGGCCAGCCAGCCAGTTGGCTAGCTAACCAAACCAGCTACTCTGCTAGCCGCTGCGTTAACCAACCAGCGCGGCTCGTAACTATCCTGCGAAGTTGGGTGGATATATTGTGTTTTAAGTTGCTTCGACAAGAGAAGAGGCCAAATTGAGTCCCCCCCCCCCCTGTTTGGTAAGTTGTCTCCAGTTCGGATAAAACAGCGAGGTCCAGTCTCTGTTTCCATTTTGCGACGAGTTCAGCTTCTTGAGTTGTTAGCTTTCCGCTGCTAGCCAGCGAGCTGTCGACGCGTTCATCTTTTCCTCTTATTTGGAGTCGCTGCAGCTATTTAGACAGCTTGGACCCGACGTTTGCTCTGAATGCGTCTGTCTCAATAAATACGTGTGCATAGTTTGTGGGGTAATTAGGTGCACTCCTGTTCTGAGCAGGCCAACTCTGTCACTTGCTAAGTTGGACCGGGTACGAGCTAACACTTGTTGCAAAGTCCAGACTGGGACAGGCTGTTTAACTTTTAATAGCTATCCTAGAAAATCATCAAATTAAGTTAAATAATAAAAGTTATTTAGATTTATTTGAGTAGCTGTCAAATTATCTGCATTAACATATCTTAATTGATGATCTGCATGTATTGTAATTATGTTCCTTTTGTGTGGTACCTGTGTAGCATTGGACAGGTAATACATTAAGTCTAGCCCTTTCAGTCAACTGGCACATTAACAGTCATGTTTAATTGTGCGTATCCCTGTTACAGACTTTATGTATATATTGTTATGTACTTTTGATGGCAAGAAAACCTAAAAACATTACCTTAATCTACTAGATCATGTCCTTATTAATACTGATAAATGTTACAGACAGGTTAAACTCTTGTCTTCTGGGATGACAGCAGACAGCTTTAGATGTTGCATGTTTGTGGCTGGTAATTTAAAGCTGTGTTGTACACTATGTGAGTACTCCCTTAAGAGAGACCATTCCCCTTCTTTTAGTTGTTAATAGATCAGCTGACATGAAATTGTCTGTGAAAGGAAATTTCCTCTGTATAACTGGCTGAACCAGGTTACTAGCTTGATTTCTTTTGCTTGTATCACACTGCCAAAACACTGTGCTGGCTTCCCCTATGCCCTACCCTACTCTCCTTCTCAATGTGCTTCCTGCTAGAAATCTAAGAAATGTGTCTGATTTTCATTACTCCTAAAGACGTCTGCCAAATGTTTTGAGTATTCAGCATACGTACGCATCATGCTGGTAGTTATTCGATCTTGACTTTTGTTGTTTGTGGCTTTCAGTAATGAGTCGTAAGTGGAGTACTCATATGTCTAAGGCTATATAAGGAAGACACTTTCCTAATCCCTGCTGTGCTGCTCGACCCACCATCACAGTGAATGTTTTGCATTCCATCTTAGCAAAGGCGTTTCCTGTCAATATCCAAAGTTCAAGTTTGGAACTTCAATCTCTGCTACTCTCTCTGTTAATCTCTGTTGATACAGTGAATTTATGGATACAAATGATTTAATCAGCAGCACCTACGTAGTTGAAACGTATCAGTGTAACTGTTCAGTTGATGTGCATGCACATGAAAAGAGCAGACGGACATGGCTCACACAGAAAAGGGCAGCAAACAGTACTGTTTACAGTATTTATAGTTGCAACTTTCACTGATTGAATTTACATAGATATAAGTAGTATGTCGGGGATGGCAGGTGAGCAGTGATTGAGGGCACGAAAGGTAAACACATAGCAGCTTTCAGTGAATGAATTTCCTCGGGCATTCTGTTGTCTTTTATGTCTGGGCAGGTGCCATCAACTGAAATGTATGGGTGTGACTGTGTTTGCTAAAGTCTGTGTCACTGTAAACCTTGTCATCTTTGCTTCTATATGGAGGCGTGAGAACACTACCGTGAAGAAGCGTGTAGGCAGCCCCATAGTAGCGCTGCTGTGATTTGTCAACCGCAGCAGTCTTGATGAGTGAAAAGCTTGTGTGCTTTGTTGTGTTCCTCTCAGGCTCCTTCAACTCCTGCGTGATATGACATCGCTGCCTGGTTACAACAGAAGCCAGAGCTCAGACGGTTGACATCTGGTCAGGTAAAATATGCTGGGATTATTCGCAGCAGTTTGATCCAGCATGTCATTTTTCCAAAAGAACAGTTGCTTGTCTGTATAGCGAAGTATCTGAACACAGCAACACGTGGAAAGCATTATCAGATGTGAAGAAGGAGCCTCCTAAAGGGCGAACACAGAAGTGCTTGCGCTGTAATGTTTTCTATCTTAGTTTTCACTACAAAGCCAACTGATAAAACTGATTGTCGTCATAGCATGTCAAAGTCAGATGAACTCCTTATGTCACATTTAGCACTAATACCTCCTTTTAGAAGATGAGTACGTTTCAGATAAACTTCCGAATGTTTATTAGGAGAGGAGCTGAATCTGAAATGGCTGTCTGGCTTGGAATCCCCCATTCACTGTCTAAGCCTGATTTGCCTGTGTCACAACATGAAAAAGAAAACAATAAAATGTATTGTTTACAGTTGTCCAGCCCCTCCCTTGTCTCAGGATCCACCTTAAAGATACGCAGCCCTGATCGCTATTGCACCAGTAATTCAGCTTAGTGAATCAGGCAATAATTGTATTGACTCCAGGCTTCAATAAAACATTTTTCTGACATTCAAAATACAATCAGGCTATAATATGTATCACATTATACAACTGAACATTGTTTGTAAAAATGAAGCAACGCAGTCAGTTTGGCTAAGACATTGTAACACACCTTAGTTCTTGCTTTTAAGAAGAACTTAAGGCAACTTGCATTACAAAATCTATAAAAGAGTATGCAAAGTATGTAGCCAAACAAATAAAATGTATGTTAAATAAAGGAAACCCATTTAAATAGTCGTGACAAAATGTATTGTAACTTGAGCTCACCACCGAAACAGCTGAAACTTATCAACATGCAAATTGTGCTGAGTCCCAGTGAGCCAGCATGCACAATACCAGGACCCTGTAACTGAAGCAGCTAAATGGAATCTAGCCATCATTAATTTTATGATTTACACCTGTGCTTTTCCTACTGTGACACGTCAAAATGTCTTTCGTGAAAAAGGCCCATCAGTTTGAATGTCGATGATAAAAAACATTCAATTAATTGGTCAATTAATACAGTTAATTGATTAATTGTTCCTCGCCACCTTATTCAGATTTAAACACGTATACCTGCTTGACCTTGTCTAAATATCTTTCTCACTCCGGTGTATAATTGTGCTGCAGTGTAAGGCACTCCAAAGACACAGTCCACAGTAATTGGTACCTCAATAATAAAAATGTTTTTGTTTTGTTATTAGACATTTTCCATTTTTACTTAAAGGTGCCGTTGAAGAGGATGGCTGCTCAGGTGGAGGTTCAGACTGGGGAGGTAGGGAGGACAGTGGTGGGAGGACGGCTTCACCTGAGTCCCCTGACTGACTCCAGTAATAAGAGCCTCATCGAGATCCCTTCCATCAACCAGTCCCATATCCTCACAGAACCTAACAAACCCGTCCCAAGCCCCAAGCCACGGCTCACTCCCAAACCTTTTGCTGTGGAGAAAAACCCCACTATTAAGCCCATACTTGCCCCTAAGCCCCAAACCAAGCCCCGACCAGAGTCCACTCGTCTTGCTGGATACAAATCAGAGCTTCCATGTGGTCAGAAACCACAGCAACCAGTTGCCGCTGGCAAACCCAGGCCTGTGTCAACCAACCCCAGCCGTCCTGCCCCAACCTCCTTTAAAACGTCTAATAAGTTGAACGCTGGACAAACAACCAAGCCAGTAGTCCAGCCATTTAAACCAGCCCCTCCTCTAGACCCCGGAGAGCCCAGGAAACCCACTCCTCCTGTTCCAGCAGAGAGGCAGAAACCTGGTGCATCAAGCTTGGCCTATTCCACGAGCGTTAAAAAACTTACAGCAGCAGAGTGGTCTGGAAGCACTAAAACGGAGGACGAGAAGAAACAGATGACATCCCGCAAAGGCGGGACCTCCATTACCAGAGCCAAGTCCATGGGCTTTCTCGTTCAGGTAGGACAGGAGGAAGAAGAAAAGGAAAAAGCTAAACCTGAGGCAGCAGTGCCACTGCGACCCCAGCCCAGAGGCTCCAGGCCCAGACCTGTGTCAGCCATTTTCCTTGACAGTTCACCCAAGACAGAGTCACCAGTTCCTGCCCCTCGCTGGGCCGGGAGACGGCCGCTTTCAGCTGATCTCACATCCAAGTTTGAGTCTATCGGTCTTTCACTGCACCGTAAAACTCCCAAGGAAAATACTAAGGAGAACACTCCAGAAGAGAAGGCACTGCCACAGAAAAGCGAGCAGGAGAAACCCCCTAAGAGTGCCACACCACAGAGTCCCGATGGTGTAGCTGCTGTCTCAGACCAAAGCAAGACAGAAGAACTGACAGTGAATGAGACTGATGAGGATAAGCGTGCGGTTAGCATCAAGTCTCGAATCAGTCTCCTCCTCGATTCGTCGTCCTCTCCTGAGGCAGGTGCCACAGGCCAAGTGTCAGATGTTCACTCTCCAGTGCAGCCAGTCCCTGAAATCGAACCACCAGTGGGCGTTAAACAGCTCATCAAGCAGCTGACAGAAGACACAACACCAACTCAGAGCCCCGTTGTGAAACCACCACTGAAGCCCCGGCCCTTGCCCCTCGACCGGACTAAAAAGTAAGCACTGCTCTTTATTTCTCCTCGGCTTGCTTTTGTCCCATGTCTTTGTCCAGGAGGTCGCATTGTCATGCATGGCTTTTGTCCTGTGTGATGTATGTTCATCAGGTTTTCATCCGAGAGGTCGCCAGACATTGGCAGTGTTTCCCCCAGTGAGGCAGCAGACCACCACGAGATCAGCAGAGATCCTCAGTGGAGGGTAAGAGAAGGGCCTAAGCTTCCTAGGAACTAGTTTCTGTTATGCACAGTCTATGTTTAACAGGCAAATGAGAATAACAATGAGAAACAGTGTTACAGCTCAGTGCTGGGAGAATTGTTCACATGCTGTCCTTTTATTAATAGAGTTAAAAAGGGCACATGACCATAAAACAGTTCAAGTCTGTGAAATAGATTGTGAACAAGGTGGAGGTTGGCAGACAGAGCCTAAATGACTGCCTATATACTTAGTATTATAAAATTACACAATGCTTACATGTGTGTCGACCCCTGCATGTGTGTGTTTAGAAGAAAATGTCCCTAAAGGAAATGCCGCCTTGCAGCAAAAAGAACTGTACAAAGCTGTGAAACCACAGACAGCTGGCACATTAATCATCCCTGGTGGCTGCCAGTTATGAAACACGCAGAGAGGATATCACTGGGAAAAGGTCAACACAGAGAGGCTTTGATTACCACCTCTGCACCACACCCACTGTTATGAGGCCAACACAGAACAAGGGGATACCGTTTCTGAACAGTGACAGTTGTTCACTTTAACTCCTTTGGGTGCTGTATTTTCCCCTGTTCTGTTTTCAAGTCACATTTGTTCTGTTCTCCGGTTTTGTAGTAAAAGTATTTCAGTTCAGTTGTTGTTGTTGTTTTTTAAAGCTTTTATTGCTTTCAGATGGTTCCATAGTTATTGTTACATAGTATTTAAATGGTGAAAAGGAGAAAATAATTGTTAAATTAATAGACAATAAGTTGCAAGCCTGCTCTTTTCACTTAACAACTCTCAGTATATCTCTGAATTTTCTTAGATTGAAGAGTTCGCTTTCACCACCAGTGACCAGAGGACATTTGTGGATTTAAAAGATTCCCAAGAGCAGCTCACAAAGGCCTCCACACCTGAAGGGACTGACGCAGGACAGACGTTTGTTGCCTCTTCCAAGGAAAGTGGTCCCAGCCGTGATGTACAGACAGTGAGAGCATCCTTGTTTGAAAATGTTGTGGAGAGGCACAGTGTGCTTATGGTGGACGAGGGCAAGCCTGTAAACAAGGCCAAGGATTTGCTCAGAAGGCCGTCATTTAAGGGAGGAAGTAGCGAGGATGAGGGAACTCTGGTCACTGCCACCTACAAAGAGCCTGTGTCTCCATCAAGTCCTCTGCGAGTGTTACATGCCTTTGACACAGTGCAGGCAGTGGAAGAGAGCAAGGCAGTGAGTGAGAACATCCCATCAGCTCAGTGGGAGGATAAGGCCATGACGCTACGCTCCAGGCGCTCAGAAGGGAGCAGGCCAGTCGCGGAGAGGACTGGTTCAGCACAAGGTAATGTGATGCTAGAACAGCAGCCGCGATATCTGAGAGTCGGAGCTTTGCAGAAGTGGACAACCACAGGTCTCGAACAAGAAGCAAGTATGGAGAAAGGGATGCTAAAGAAATCTCTAAGGGAAGGACAAGTGACTTTGGATGAAGACCGAGACAGGCAGAGAGAGGCAGAACAGGAGGAAGTGGCGGCAGCCCCTAAACGCTTGAAAATGCTGCAGGCAGAAGACCAGCCGAAGCCCAGAGCCACTTACTTTGCTTTGACTGGACAAATGCAGGAGCCACTTTCTGCTGTAGATGCAGGAGCAAGCATAGGAGACACAACTGTGCCCTTCAATGATTTCTCTGTGAGGTCTGCACTGGGCAGCTCTCAAGGGAAGATTCTTCCAGTAAGGAGGAATCCATCTTTAGATGAAGCTTTTGGAAAAACCTCCCAGGATCAGTTTGAGGAGTTGATGATGAGGAGCCACATGTCACACGGGGAGGTCACAGCGGTACTGGAGGGGCAGACGGCAGAGGAAATGATGGAAGTTGAAAAGAAAAGAGAACTAAAAAAGGAGACAGAAAGACACATGGCAAAAATGAAAGAACTTGAGAGGGAAAAACAGAGGCAGCTGGAAATGGAGAAAGAAGCACATTTAGAATTTGCACGAATGAAGGAAAGGGAGATGCAAAGAGAATTTGAAAGGCAAAGACAGAAAGCCTTTGAGAAGGAGAAACAGGACTTTGAGGAGACACAACGTGCCCTGGAAAGGCAGAAACAGATGGAGCTTGAAAAGCAGAAACTGCAAGAATTAGCGAGAGAGAAACAAAGAGAACTGGAAAGAGACCGGCAACAGCAACTTGAGAAAGAAAAGCAACGAGAATTGGAGAGACAGAGAAAAGTTGAAAGAGAGAAACTGCAAGAGCAGGAAAGGGAGAGACAGTTGGAACAGGAGAGGCAAAGACAAAGGGAGGAAGAGAGGCAGAGAGAGCTGGACAAGGAAAGACAGCTGTTGGAAATCCAAAAGGAGAAACAGAAAATGGAGGAGCTGGAGAGACAACAGAAGCAGAAAGAAAAGGAGAGGCAGCAGCTCATGGTGCTCGAGAAGCAGAGACTTAGAGAGGAGGCAGACAAATTAAAACAGATGGCATTAGAGCAGGAAATGTTAAGAATGAAAGAGCTTGATAAAGAAAGGGAAAGACAAAGGGAGCTGGAGAAGGAGCGTCAGAAAGAGATTGAGAGGGCAAAGCAGAGAGAGCTGGAGAGACAGAGACAAAGAGATTTAGAAAGGGAGAGACAGAGACAACTAGATATTGAGCGACAGGAATTAGACATTCAGAGAGCGAGACAGCGAGAACTGGAGAAGGAAAGGCAGAGGAAGGAGGAGTTAGAGAGAATTAAAGAGATGGAGAGAAGACAGCTCTTGGAGTTTGAGAAGCAAAAGCAGGCAGAGAGGGACAGACAACAAATTTTGGAGCTTGAGAAACGCAGACTGAGGGAGAGGTTCGAAAGGGAGGAGGCAGAGAAAATGAGACAGACAGCCAAACAGCAAGACGCCGAGAGACAGCGACTAAAAGAGAGGCAGAAGAAAGAGGAACAGGAGAGGGCATGGTTGGAGTCATCGCCTCTCCGGCCTAAAGTGGTGGATCTGGACTCTGTTCACCGAAATGACCCGTTATCCAAGGCTACTTCTCAGCGCAGTGACCCTGCGACACGATGGAAGGAGCCATCTCTGAGAGCAGAAGAGTCTTACAAACCTGCCATCCTTGACATAGACTCTTTCACATCTCAAGCTCAGCCCTCCCCCTATAAAGACTTGTATCTGGTATCTGGTAATCAGGGTGTAGACGCTGGGCTTGGAGCTAGATTACAGCCGACGCCTGAGAGAGATGTTAGCTGGAAGGTGCCGCCACAGACTTCGGTAGGTTTCACGAGCCCAGTATGGACAGCGTCTCCTCAGGACCCTTGGGAGCTGCGTCCTGTTGAGATGTCCGTGGACAAACCTATGGCTGAACCCAGAAAACATGCCAACAAACTCAGCCCAGAGCGACTCCTCCTCAGGCAGGAGGAATGGCTCCCGGCTCCACAGAGGCACTGGTCTGTTGTGCTGGATGAGCCACTTCTCTTGGCCCCTTTTCCCGGGCCAGAGGCCAAAACTGGAGGCTCTCCAGGTGGAGTCCCCAGCTGCGCTACTACAGAGCAGATATGGTTCCCCAGAGAGCCACAGCCCCAAGAAGGGAGGGGAGAGGTCCATAGCCACAGCAGATCACAGGGCTCTCAGGTGAGTCAGGGATATTCATGAAACACTATCAGAGGCACAAAAAAATCATTTCTGTTTTCATTTTGTACAACTTTAGTTTTTTGGGGTTTTTTTTTAGAGCTCATCCATCAAGCTGGCAAATTTTAAAATTAGGGTTTGAATCAAGAGGATAGATCACAACACAGTACTCTCACCATACGATGTACATGATGATGTTGTTATTATTAATGTTAGTTTAAGCCATATTTCTGCCCCTCGGGGGACTGTACACTATGTGTGTGTCTGTTTGAGCAAGTGGAAGAGTGACCACGCACATGTATGCTCTGCTTCTCCCAGTTCCAGATAATTTTGCTACAGCTAGGCAAGGGACGAAATGATAATTTCATGTCACTATTATCCTGGCCAAAATAATTGCGATTCACGAGATTATCCTGACAGTCTTCAAAATATGCTTAAAACTCTTAAAATGGCACTAAAACATAATAGAATCACTTTACCTTACATTGTGTTAAGAAACAAATATTTTATTGCATCACAGATAGGACACATCTTTTTAGTGGGGAAAAAAACAAACCATCTTAAAGCTAGGGTAGATAAGTTTGAGAAACTAGCAAGAAACAGCTAGATTTTGAAAGTATCCAACCGAAAAACAGCTGACTGCAGATGCAGGTACTGGGGATTTTTACTGCTCTTTATCTGCCATAATTGTGAGACTAGCTTTGTAGCTTACGGTGCCGAGCGTCATCGGGTATGAGAGTGCCGGCTGGGTGCGGGCACGCAGGCGGGTCATATAGCAGCAGGGCAGGTAACCATGGTAAGCGAGGTAGAGTGGCAGTTATGTTATGGTCCGAATGCTGGGTTACTGCAGGCCTGTGACTACTACAGCCACTTCATTTTATTTGTTTTTCAGAGCATTTGATTTTTTGATTTGTATTGGTATACAAAGACAGTTTCAACAAATATGATAAAAAAAAAAGTTTTAGAAAGACATTGCCTACCCAACCTTTTTTAAATAAGGTAATCATAAAGGTCCCCCTGCATGAATAAGGGATACATAGATACATTTTTTTTTTTTTTTTTTAAATCAGGCTCTATTTTTCACTTCTCTTCCATGTTGTCAAATGGTACAGGCAACAGTTTCATCAGTGTATATATAATTTACCCCTGACTTAAGAAATATAGGAATGCTTTAACAAACATAAAGTCCAGCTGTCATTGGCATTAGGGTTTTCGAGTCACTCCTGAGGATATTCACGATTTTCGCGATAATGTAAATTCACCACGAATCAGCTTGAGTGTTTTGTTTTTTTTTGTTTTTTTTATCCCGATCTGCGCTATAATTGTATATCGTCCCAACCCTAGCTACAGCTGTATGTAATAGATATTCCTCCGGTTAAAAATTAGGTGTCCAACTTGCAGTTACACTGAGAGTGTTGATAAAATAAACCCATCAGAGAAACCTCACAAATTGGCACCTGGAAAAAAAAAGTTTAAATGTAGTTCTGAATGGGGGTCACTCAAAATAAGCATGTGGTAACGAGTATCTCACAGATTCACAATACACTAAAGCATCCAGCATGGTAGTCAACAGCTTTCAGGGAAGAGCTGTATGTGATGCAGATAGGTTCACTTTGGTTCCTATTTGTTGTTAGGAGCTGAACAGGATGCGGTCTCGCAGTGTGTCACGGCGATCGGCCCCTTCAAGTAGTGCTGTGGAGGGAAACCTTTCCAGGATGAGGAGTCGCAGCGCCCACAGACAGCAGGACCGCCACAGCTGGGTGAGTCAGGCTGCAGCTCGGCCTCTGCACCAGTCAAACAGGGTTCATGGGAAGATCAAACTCAATGAGTTTTAAAAATGTTGTCTGAGTCTTCAGTAGCTGCTTCAGTTTGATAGTTGGCTGTGATCCCTTTATTACAATCACCGTTTTCATTTGGACTGTTGCTCACACAGCTCTGTGGAGACAGGGAGGCAAGTCTGTGTGCACTTGAGTTTGTACTGTGAGACTGTGTGTGTGTGTGTGTGTGTGTATGTGTGTGTGTGTCTCTCTCGTGCATTGAAGACAGACCGTAGGTAGAAGTGGAATGCAGTTAGTTGACTGAACATTGACATCTCAGTGCTCCTGTGCTAGGGTATATACTACAATTTTGTCATTGTCATCATAATTGTATGTACTATGATTTTCTGCTATAAATCTATTCTGTAAATACGACATCTATTGCATGTCTGTCCGTCCTGGGAGAGGGATCCCTCCTCTGTTGCTCTTCCTGAGGTTTCTATAATTTCTTTCCCTTTTTGAAAGGGTTTTTTGAGTAGTTTTTCCTTCTGTCTAAGGACAGAGGCTGTCGTATGTTGTAGATTGTAAAGCCCTTTGAGGCAAAATGATTTGTGATATCGGGCTATATAAATAAAATTTAATTGAATAGTAAATACTCGGTGACTAATGTTGATAGCACGGCCTCCTAGAATCTCCTCCACCCATCCCACGTCACGTTTTAAGGAAAGTGCGGCCAAACACCGTCTCAGGCCTGTAATTCAGGATTGCATTAGTCAAATGGTTAATGAGTACATGTTCCCACTGCTCATTTATCAGAAGCCTGTCAGCATGGCTCAGGGAAAGCTGTCAAGTGAAATGGCCTGTAATGATTGTGTCCTGCAGCCAAGCAAGACACATAATATTAGTGTGACTGTATTCTCGGGTGCTGATTGGTTATACCTGTTATTCCTAACCTTTAACCTTGTAGTTCACATGTGTTTTTTGTTTTTTTTTACATTTTGAAATGGGTAGACTACAATTTCCCTGCACATTACATTCCTTAACTGTATTCAAGCATGTGCAGTGTTTATCAGATATGCAGGGTTGGGTTCAGATGGCTGTTTGTCATTGGGACAGTAATTGGAGGCCCAGGTTGAAGGCCTATACTATGAACCCAGAAGTACTGTATGTTGTGTATCATAATTGCACACTAGTGCCATGATACAGAGCACAGATGAAGTCACCATGAGTTTAAGATCAATACCACCATCTAGTGGCTGTTTGTGAGTGTCCTTCCTGGTGTCAGACTGGTTCCTCGTTGCCGTTGTCAGTGCGTGTGTTTTTGGTTTGAAAGTTGCTGAGTTACAGTCGGCTGAAGGTTGACATCGAAACTGTTTTCTTGCTTTAAAAGGTGGCAGTAGTGGAGCAAATTACAATAGTTTAACAAAGCACAAGAATACACACTGTTCGGTTTTTACAGCTCAGAAAACATTGCACATGGTAGCACCATCCACTAGATTTGAGACTTTGTCCCATAATGGTAAAACTGGTCCTAAAGGTACAATAGAATGTGTTTGCCACTGTCAATAGCACATTTTAGACACTGTACATTACTGTATTACAAGTATGTGATCACTTCTTGGACTGCAGGAAAGATTTGACCGCAGTCATTTTTATATTTTAATATAAATATAAAATCCACAGTGGTACTTCTATAAAGTAGCAGGTCATCAAAATGTGTTATTTTGGATTTGTAATAGGTGACAAAAACATCCCTAAGATTCATGTGATATAATCAGCTTGTTACGAGTGTATTACCAAAGCTAGAGCAACGTCGCCACAAAAAATAACACTTAAACACAGTGACATGGCTATTTTAGATGTTGAGATAGATAGATATAGATATATATACTGCATAGTTTTAAAAATAGTACCTCTGAGAAAAATCCCAGAAAGGATTTACCAAACTTAGAAATAGTGTTTCTAAGTGTGCCCAAATCCGCCAGCGTTGGCAGATATCAGATATGATTAATTTCCCAACATTGTATTGACTGGCGGAAGCATCATCGTAGTCACACAGATGAGATCATAGTTGAGTTGGAAGGTCTGAGGCTGGTGAGTGGGGCAGAGCAGAGATGGGCACCGGGCTGAGAGCTGTGTTGTACATGTGGTCATGCTGCCTGACTCCACACTGCCTCTGGGTAAGTGGCTGCACAAAACTCTTCCTGCCACTGTTTCTCTGTAAGACGCGCACATCTTACATCTTAATACATACCTAATGTAAGTGTTTATCATATACAGCATGTACTTTAGCTGCATCCTGTATCATGTCCTTTGTGCTGTCGCTGGTTGGGTTTCTGTCTGGGGCTGCGCACAGATTGATGATGTCAGCAGAAGACGGGAAGTGATGAGCAGCCATGAGTCACTTCCTAGCAGGTGCCGTTTAGTATTTGGAGGAGGAATCTTAGGGAAATTGGCAGCAGTAATAAGGTACATCTTGTGATATAACTCTATCTTTGTCTTGGCTTCTTTCTGTTAGTCTAATTTGAATCCTTTTATTAAAATCGGTAGAGGGAATTATTCCTCCCAAGGAAACTTAACTAATTTGCCATCTCTCATCTAAGCTAGCAATGTGTGTTTGAAGATAAATGAATACATGTTTTAACTAAAAAAACAATTTAATTTGACTAACGTTGCAACTAATTATGATTGTCATAATTTTTGGATTAGTTAATTAATTGTTGTCTATATATATATAAATGATGGAAAATAGTGCAATCTACCCACCACGATTTCCTGTAGACTAATGTGACATCTTCAAATTGCTTTCTTTATTCAACCAACCGTTCAAAACCCCAAAATATTTAATTTACAATGATTTTTCTTTTTTCATGACAAAGGCAGCGGATCCCCAGGTTTGAGAAGCGGGAAGCAGCAAATGTTTCACTACAATGTTTTTTGCCTAACAAATTATCTGAATGATTAATCACTTGTAAATCAATTTTCAGACTATTGACTAATCGAGTAATTGACACGTTTTGAAGATGATCTCAACTTAATTACCATATTGAGATGACGGAAAATGATCAAAATAGTAATATGTTTTGATACCATTCACGAATGAAAGTAATATTGCTGTAACTAATACTGCTGTAACCTCTGGATGTTTAATACGAGTAAATTAGCCTTTTAAGGCCAGTGTCCTTAATAGTCAAAGTTCCCACATAGAGGATGCCATTTTCAAGCTAAAGAGTAAGAGAGAGGGGTCAGTTTGTGTGCCGTTGGAAACTGAAAACCTCACAGCACACTTGCCTTTAGCACACACACTTCAAAGAAAACTTAATCAGATTACCTGTAGGGGGCATATGTGGACAGGGATTTAGCTTTTATGAGCCCTCTGTCCCAGTTTGCTCTCAGGTTAACTCTCTGAAGTGTGTCTGGAGTCGCCTACTGTGGCTTTATTAAGGTTCCCATTAACTGGCACCATACAACAGAGACCGGTTTAAGTTATTTCTATGTATAGAAGTGTTTTCTGGTCTGTCCTGCTGTTGGCATGAGTCTAACTCGGAGTGAGATTTAAACAAACATTCACTTGACTGTTGTGATTCTTGCTTTGTGCTGACAAACCGGTTGATTAAACGAACAATCCCATTTCATTGGTAGAGTCCCACCTGTCTTTTCACTCTTCTCTCTCATGCGTATCTAATCGATCTATTTATAGTTTACTCTTTTACATGATCATGCAGCTTGTGCTCATTCCTATCCGATTATATCACACTTTCTCTTCCCCACTTTCTCCCGAGCTTTCTCTTTCTGTTTTGAATGCATATCTTGATCTGTGTAAGATCAACATATGCAGTATACCTCGTCCTTCCTTCTACATTTGTTTCCACCGCTTCTCTGTCACAAGACCGTGTCTTGCCCTGCAACTGAATCAGGCGGGAGCGACCGAGCACTGCAGAACATATATCACCCTCCCCTCTCCCTCCAGCTCTGGATCAGGGACCTCCCCATTCTCTCTCTCTCTCTCTCTCTCACTCTCCGCTCCACACTCCCTCTCTCCACCCAGTTTCTCCTTGACGGTGAGTCCTATAGCGCTGAGTACAGAGAACAGTACTGCTGACGCATTTTCTCTTACCTGCCCGTACCTGCAGAAAAAGGCGAGGAGGGGAACATTTTTTCTCTGTTCCCCTTTTCTCCTCTGGATTTGACTTCTCCGCCATAGTGCACCCTCCTGATTCCTCTGTTTGGCAGTGCGTTGGTTGCACTCTGGTTTTCCTTATGGAATACGAATGCCTACAGCAGCTTTCCCTTTGCCACCAGCTGTCCTGCACCATTTCCCCTTGCAGCTTTTTGCCAGAAGATAGCACAGCAGCAGGCGCCATGGGAATGTAGCCTTGTTGGATGGATGGATTTTTCAACTTTTAACCTGGGGCTTGTTTTGGAGGAAGCACATCATCATCAGCTCTCAGAGAGCTGTCAGGTCAGCTGTATTTGAGGCTGGGATCAGGACAGAGAAGCTCTCACCTGGAGAATTGGCACACGTGTCACAGAGCATTGTTTAAAAAAACAAGACAATTCTCATACTTAGTATTGTTAGCACAGTCAATCTATATGATGGAAACAGATAACTGAATGTTGTGCCAAACACAAGTGGTATGTTGAGGATGTGATTCCATTATTATTGCTCGTCACTTCTGTACTTGAGTAGTTTGTACTTTGTGAGCTTGAAGCCAGAGAAACATGGCTGAGAAACCTGTTGGTAGGTAGCGCAGTAGTTTTTCAGGCTGTCTCATAGCGTAGTGCCCTGCATAACTAATAGTAAGTTCTGGCCTTACATAACCTTTACGTTCCCACTTGGTTGGAGTGCCAAGCATATCACAGCTAGCATATCTTGTGTGCATCAAAATAGACATTAGAAAGCTTCACAATTCACTTAAGGCCGACAGCCTGGAGCCTTGACAGTGATGAGTTGAAACAGAGTCCTAACGGCTCCAGTGGGACTGCACTGCAGAAAGGCCATTTAGAAGAGCGGCTCTGTCTTGTAACGGTCAGGAACTGACTGGCGTTTTCTCCGTGCTGGAGCGCTGTAAGCAGCACACAACACCAGCGTCACCACACTGGACTATCTGAGCTTTGCTGTTGTTCGGTCACCTTCCTCACTGCTGCAGTATCGACCCAGCAACACACATCAGTGAATACCTAGGACGCTGTCCCTGGACTGCCACCTCTCCAGCATAGGCAGACTCTAATGTTTCCCTGCTGCTGTGATAGTAAGAGTCACAACTCCGTTCACAGACTCTATTCTGACGCAGCGGGTCTTGCCAGCAGTGCGTTGTGATGGAGTATCTGGGGGACAAGCTGTCAGTGGCCCACTCTCAGGTGTCAGGATGGGTGGGAAATGCCCGTCGCTCCCTTCACAGTGCATTCAGCCTTTTATCCAGCTCAGTGGAGAGGGGAGGCAGGGGAGAGGACGGGACTGGAGACTTCAAGCGAACCAACTCCCTGCGCTCTCTGGCCTCCCGCAGCAGGGAGTCCATCCGCAGGTTCTCATTGCGCAGCCAGCAACGTCTATCCCTACGCAGGCGCACCGCACCCAACACCCCCACTGCTGTAAGACAACACGCACCAGCAAAGCACTGATACCACCTTCCACCAATCATAAACTAGAATCAGAAGTATGGGCCAGGAAGCAATGAGATTTGTTTCTTTGACTGACCACTAGTCAGTATTTACTAGAACTATATGCTCAGCAGTATTACTTTAACATCTGTTGAAGTTAAATTAAGCACAAGTGGAATTCAAGTCATTTTGCAGAAATGTCCATGCAGTTCTGTAATGTCACTGTGTTAACAGCTGCGCCGTCGTCAGCTATTTGGTCTCTAGCCAAACATGTCAAGAACTTCATCTGCCCCCCCTGCTGCTTCTCATCTATCTCTTTCTGTGCTTTCAACACTTCTCTATCTTATATTGCTTGGCACAATGTAAACCGTCCTTTGTCCGTCTCTCTTTGTTGAGCAAAGCTGTTGTACTGGTTCTTCATGTCGTCATCTCCTCTACCATTTGTGTTTTAGTAATAAAATTAGGCACAAGGACTGACAAAAGAAGGACAAGTGGGATTCCTATCAGACATAGGGTTAAAAATCTAAATTCTTGAAGACTACACAAATCTCATTCCTTGGCTTCCTATCACTTGTCTCCGCCCTGACATCTGACCTGGTCTGTGCTTAATGTCAATCACTGATTTAGAAAACCATGTAGGGATATGGAGACATTGCAGTGAACTCGTTCCTATCTTTAGGTTACGCCTGTTTGCTGAGCTGCTTTGCAACACCTCATGAGTCACAACTCCTAAAGATAAGAGGTGTTTTCATGACATCACCAACTGTGGTTGTGGTCTCTGGGAGCAGCATACTGGCTCGGTGTTAAGTGGAGGATTGACAGTAAGAGGTCAGTAATGGTTGAATGGGATGGAAGCAGCCAGGTAGCCAGTAAATGGGTGAGATGAGGCAGGGGATGGGGCTACCCATTTCTCTGTGAGCCCAAAATTGTTAGAACGGGTTTGTGTGTCCTGAGATGGAGCCTAAGTGGAAAATGTTTCTGGTGGTGTCTGAACTATTATGTGGGCCTGTGCATTAAAGACATTCAGTACTAGTGACGACTGCAACATACCTCCCACGTTTACACATGCTGTAGCCCTGATGTGTGTGACCATAGTCGTGTATTTGGCATTAGGTTGCTTTGAATAGCTGTCATTATAATAGATTTTCAGATAATAGAATAGATGAATGGTTTTGTCTACATTATTTGTGTATCTTTTGCATGAGACTGTGCCAAGTGACTGAAATGCCAGAAATTCAGCCAATGGAGTTGTTGAAAATCCCAAATTATTTTGCAAGATGACGGTTTTCCAAATCTCTAGACCTTTTAAGTACTCTGTCATGGGATTTGAGTCGTATCAAATGTTGTGTAACTACAAACTGCCAACTTGTCATGTCGACCAGCCTGGTGTCATGAGTGGTGGATACATGTTAATACAAGCAGTAAACACATGGAAGCCACCAGTTTAAGTAATTCAGCAGGTATTAAAATCTTAAACAATTAGTTTATTTTATATATATATATATTATATATATATATATACACACACTAGTACAACTATTTATAGACATGTAACTGCAGTGTATTGCTGTTTTGTATCTTCCCATCATCTTTGGGGTCACCTATTAGCCATGTATGTGGTTACTGGACGGCAGCGCTTCCAACAAATTGGAGATTCATCGATCTGTACAGTTCAGAGACAAAAATGTAACTCAAAGAATCGTCATGTTGGCAAAAACTAGGAAAACAAACACCAGGCTGAAAGAAATGAGAATAATCCTTTAAGTCAGGTCCAGTGCTCTCTGAGTTACATTCTTAAGCCAAGTCAGGTTTTTACATTCTTTCCTTCTGTACTTACCAGACGCTTTGTCTGTACGAACCACTTATGTAATGAAAGAATAACACAGTACCAGTGGGGTTTGCCTAGCAGAGTTCGTCTTAATGTAAGCCCTCTGACATGCGGCTAGAAAGTTGTTGACATGAGATTAGTGCTCATGGGAGCAGTTGTTTTTGAATATCTGTAGGATATTGATATTGATTACTGCTGTGTATATGAGTGCATGCAGAGCATATTTTCCCACTCCACCCTAGCCAGATTGACTAGCGCAGATGAATAGAGAATGGTGAGTGGTGACGTACTGCAAGTATAACAATTGAATGTGTTTTTAATAGCTGGTTATAGTCTCACAGTATTTGAGATGGTTATGTCAGATCCCATTTACAATAACCTGGATACGCTCACACCATGACCTTGAGCCATGTTAGAGTCATTGCAGCTGTAAGTTGTTAATGTTAGTTGCAGTACTGAGGCACGTGAACACCTAACCAGAGTTTTTATGGTTTGCAACATCTGATTTGAAGATAACACACACTTACCCATTTTTACTGTCAAGACTGCAGCACTGCTTGGGCTCCCAAGAAGACACACACATTCTTCCACTGGGCTGTTAACTGGGTTATAAGCGTGTGCCTTGGATGCTGTGTTTATGTAAACACACTTATTATATCTACATTAGCTGCTCACTCTGTGTTCTCCGCTCTGATGTAAGGCCATCTGTTAGGTGCTTCACAGCAGAGACCTTCCCAAGGAACAGCAATGCAATTATTCACTTTCCATTTAACAATTGAGGTTAGCACAATCCGTAGACGGCTGTTTCTCCATCCTGCGTGACTGTGTCATCGGGATACATGTGTGGCACTCCGCTATCAGTGTGTTTATTGTTAAGTATAAGTTTCCAAGGCCTCGTTCCAGCCTTCCTCCTCAGGTTGTCAGTCAGCCCTGTTTAGTGATCAGCCCTTTCTCTTCTTCATCCTTCCATTCATCCGCTCTTTGTTATGTTGTTTCCCCCGACACACCCTTCCTGTCTACGGGAAGCTGGCTATTGCTAATGTTATTAAGGAAAAGCCTTCCTCCTGACAGCTATAAATCATTGATACTGGACCTGTTGGTTCAGTAGGCCTCCTTCATCAACCATATTCACCATATTTGTGGTTGATGGCAGAGCCTAAACCTGTTAAGTGTCCTTTGAACAATCTTAGGGCTTAAAAGTGTTTTGTTTTTATTGTTTGGCCAATAAACCTGGCATTGTCTGTAGATTAATGCATACTGCACCAAAAAAGAAAGTAGAACGAGTCCAATTGAAGTGAGCCAAGGCTGTTAAAAGCCCATATTTTACTGAATAATAAATGGTCTGAGATTACGAATGAGCCTCTAAAAGGCTTTACAAATTCTGCTTTGAGCATCCTGCCATAAGTCTTTTATTTTAGCTGCTCTACTGGCGCCTCTCTTCAACATGTTCCAGCAAAGGCAATGTTCCTCTTCTATGCTGATCAGGTGAGGGTGTGTTCTGGGTGTGTTTTTGGTTGAGTAACACACACGCACACATAGGATCGTAATTTCACCAGAATTTTACAAGGTTGTAAGATTTTTGTGTGTGGCATTTTGACAACAGTGATAGCAGTGTACAAAGACAGGTAGAAGCGAGAAGGATGACATAATACCAAGGTCTCCAGCTGGAACTGAACTGAGGATGATGCAGTTACATGGTACGCTCACAGTGATGCCCCATACTGGGCCTTTTAAATCCTTTTAAATAAAGAGGGGCGAGATGTTCTAGGTCATAGAAATGGGGATAACGACGCACACTTTTGGAACAGACTTGAGACAGAAGTAGTTGTATGATGAATGAAAAAAGAGGAATTGAGAGAGAAATTCACAATCTGCCCACTTTCGTACCTCCACACACGGCTATTTGCTGCTTGATTGACTGTCTGTTTCTGAAAATACCAAAATTGTTGGCGGTAGCCCTCTCCTCATTCCACTGCCAGAAAGGTGTTTTCAGACACTGTTAAGGGCCCATTATGCTTTAACAGAAGTGCTTGTCAGATGGCCAAACAATGTCTGAGACCCCCTTCCCTCACACCTTTCCTACGTTGGAATTGAGGGGCACTGCGTCGGACAATTTCTGTAACTTTCCAAAACTGACAATCCAACAAGCTGATCCATTTCACACAGGAAACTGGCCAGGTGTGGAGAGCTGAGATGGTTGCCAGGGTTTTGAACTTCTTCCCATAAATATTGCCTAATGCCTTTCAGGAGAGACTGTTTGAAAGTGTGCACCGGTGTCCACATATTTAAACGATTATTACGTCTTTCCACGTCCATGACTCCCAGCTTTTCACCCCACCTTCTAGTGCAGCTGCTTGGAACAGCTTTAAACTTTTTTTTGCCTTCCGACGTGGTCCGACAACAAACCTAGTTCTTCTCTAGCATACCGGAACCTTAAGATGATCCACCAAGCACTTCATTTATAAGCATACTGGGGGTTGGGCGCTTGTGGCTTTGGTGGCAGAGCAGTCGTCCACCAATCGGAAGGTTGGTGGTTCGATCGCGGCTTCCCCCGGCCATGTGTCGAAGTATCCTTGAGCAAGATACTGAACCCCAAAATTGCTCCCGAAGCTGTGCCTCTGGTCTATGAGTATGTAAGTCGCTTTGGATAAAAGCGTCTGCTAAATGACTAAATGTAAATGCATACTGAGACCTTTTAACCCTGTAAATTAGCGTGAATTAATAGTTTATTTACTTCTGGGCCACAATCCGTTCTACATATTATTAATAAAAGGACCATCAAGGCTGCTGTTTTTAGAACAGCACCCATGCAATAAATCTATTGCTTCTGTTGATACTGTAGTGAATGAATCACTCATTAATGTAGTTCTATACTTACTATCCTAAATCTCTCTCTGTAGCATTTTATTTGAGGAAGACCTACTCATCCAGCTACATTAGCTTTCCCGATTAATTGAGCACTAGATAAGTGCAGTATGTGGTTGGTGTTTCTGCATGTTCATCCTACAGTACAGGATTAGGACTGGAGGTTTTGTCCATAGCGGTCAATGGAAGCAGGACTCTGAAGTGTGTGTATGTAAGGGTAAGTGGTGTGACCCTGGGATGTAAACTTTTAGAAGGGTGAGTGCTGTAAATCCTTGAGAAGAGGATGAACAGGAGTACAAGGGCTTTCTCAGATGCAGTGTTCAATGGCACTCTCACTGTTCTGTTTTCTTTTTTCCGGTCAGGAAAGGCTTACTGATGAATGACATCCTGCACTGTTCGTTTTTCTCACTCTCTTCAGCAATGTTATGCTCCCTCAATCCAAATGTATCAGAGTCACACTCGACCTCAAATGTTCTTTCTCTCTCATTGGCCCTCTTGCACTCTTTTTGGAGTACTGTTGTATCTCTGCTCTCACATACACAAAGAAAACAAGGATAGCATTCATGAAGCTCTAAGAATGAGAACTCTGATCTGGTCACTGTTCATAAAAACACCACTAGTGAACCGCTCTCATAGTCTAGGAGCCTGGGCGATTACAGAGCCAGGTGTATCACATTACTCTGTCCACCCCTCAGGCAACTTCTGAGGACAGAGGGATATTCTATTGTTTTTGCGCCTATGTAGGCCAGGGTTATCGGTTCATGTGCCGATGTGCTTCTGTGAGCACTGTGGATTTGAGACAGTATGTCCTCTGTACCAGCCTCATTAAAAGAGGCATGGTTCAGTAGGCAGCAAACACACACTCAATCACCTGCCCACCCATCTCCGTCTTTGTCCCCGCTTTGTCCTGTCTCCATTAACTCATCCGTCTTTCCATCCCTCATACCTTTCATTATCCGTCTGACTGTACCACTGCTGGCTGCTCAAGCTCGACAGGATGCAGCTCTATTAGCAACACTGTATGAGTGATGACATTAATTAATAACCAACTGCTGTATTTTTCTATTCATAATAATGGGTTACTGTTCTTGTCAATTAAACAGAATTTTGACTAATAAATACATTTTTGCTTTTCTTAGTAATAAAAATCTAAGTGGACTATTCATAAATATTCCTAAAACTTTATGGCTAGTCCTGAACCTAAACGTAACTAGGGTTCGGATGTCAAGTGGGAGCTGCTATTTAGGGCTGGTCCAAATACCATTTTTTGAGCTTCGAAGCTTCGGTAGCAATCAAGATCGACTATTCGAAGCTTCGGACCCAAGGGAGTGCGGTGTCGCATTTGGTGCAATATTGGACACGCGACGCGTTCGGAATGAATAAACTTCAGAACAGCGGGAGCCTGAAGGGCAGGGCTTACGTACTCCGAGAACGGACACTGCATTAGTGATACAAAAACAACAAACAGGTCAAGTATTTTCCAAGCAAAGTAAGTGCACATTTTAATCACGTGTAAAATGGCGGATGTATATGCCAACAATATGTGAGGCTATATAACGTTTATTACTTACGGAACTCAGGTGATTTTTCAAACATGTTGTGGTCGGCCAGTTTTAAATCGCATATTTTGCACACTGCCTTTGTCTTGTCCTCGCTCAATCTAAAGTGCTCCCGCACAGCTGAGGTCTTTGGCATCTTGTCTTCTCCTCCAGATGAGCTGAATCATGACACGCGGGCATGATGTTTACGTGTGGGCGAGTTTTCTGGGACACGTGACCTACCGCTAAAATCTCCCGTTTGAGTTTAAACAAGCTACTATATTGTGCAGTAGATTAATTTAGATTTCTAAAAACAGGTAAAAAGACTAATACAGTTTGTTTCTATTATTCTGTTTTTCCACAATGTGAAAGCAACGCAGCTTAACCCAAAATACAAGCGCAGTCCATTAAAGCACATGCAGGTGTGGCTCTACACAGAATATACTCCAACTGCAGGGAACACTTAAGTTGGCTAAAGCAAATTAATTAATTAATTATAACAATGTTACCTTCCTTCAACTGTCCCATCCTATTAAAACCGGAGTATTGTATTTCGCCAGATTTAAATGTACAATTAATATAGATTTTTTTTTTATTATTATTATTTTTTTTAACAAATATTCGAATCCCAAAATTGAAAATTAAATACCAACCCTCCGAACGAAAATTCGAATATTCTGGTCTAGCCCTACTGCTATTGGTGTCTTTTAAGCTAGTCTGTTATGTTACTTTATTCCTCCTCGTTCATTAATTGCTTTTCTCTTCCTCTTGCTTCCAGGTGCAGCAGAAGCAAAGTAACAGTGCTGAAGAGGAGGGGAGGGACTCAGAAACGCTGGTCCGTGAGACTGACAGTCAGTATGGGACCTGGGAGACGGGACTGCGCACTGATGACAGGTAAACACACGTTACACACAGTCTCCACTATCCAGAGATGTTTTTAGGTGCGTTCAGTGTGCTTACTTGCACACAAGACAAGTCAGTGCAGAAGGGCACGCAAACACAACTACGGTGGTAGGCACAGTAGGTCAAAGTTGAAACGGGTACGATCTATGCAATGTAATCCACGTTAGCAACAAATTCTTTAGGTGTTGTTTATCTTCATTTTTTACTTCCAAATAAGTGGTTTAGAATAACTTGATTAAACTGGACCTGGCTATAGGCTTGTGCTACAAAGCCACATGCATTCCAGTGTGTCTAGGACATGTACATGTCCCTGTGTCCGTACAATTAAGCTGTGCTCTAAAACATCAACTGATATAAACGGTTTTTCGTAGTTGGCTTCAGTGGAGCCTCACCAGTGGCACCACGAAAGATGGTATAGATTATTGTCTCCACATATAGTAATTGCATTAAAAAAAATATTTTATAGATCTCAGGCACAAAAAAAAAGATTGAATTTAAATTATCATTTTTAACATCAACTTGTGCTGAAACGATGTACAATAGACATAATTCTGTGATGCGGAAGTGTTATAAGTAAGTTAAAAGGAAACCAAGTAGATGGACGTGCCTCTGCCTTCCATACGCTATGTATGAGGGAAATACCTCCTTTTGAAAGTAAATGTTAGAGCAGTATAAATCCACTCCAACTCCAGCACTACCCTGTAAACCAGACAGATCGCGCCTCTGTGTGAGTAGTTACATTGCATTACATTGCAATCTGTCAGTGACCTCTTGTGGTCAGAAAATAATATCACAACATTAGCCAACACCGATAGGAATGGGTAGTTATTCAGTGTGTTAATTTGTATTAAAAAAAAAAAAAAAGTTAAATTGTAGTTTATTACATATATATAA
Source organism: Coreoperca whiteheadi (assembly GCA_011952105.1). NCBI lineage: Eukaryota > Metazoa > Chordata > Actinopteri > Centrarchiformes > Sinipercidae > Coreoperca > Coreoperca whiteheadi. The sequence goes on from CM022476.1 coordinate 24,059,767, forward strand.
TTTTATATGAATCACTTTTGTTTATCCCTGTTATGGTGACAAGGGCGGCTTGCAGTCTGTTTTTAGGTGCGTCATGTAAATCATAGCTTCCCACAGTCTCTTGACGGGAACAAAAGGAAAGATATGACTCAGGCTGTATTTGATTAAAACTGGTTACAGCGACCACAGTTGTTTTTCAAAATTGTTTCCTAACTTTATTTTCTTTTCTTTTTTAACCTATTTCAGCCTCACTCCTGCCACTCCCAGTTCAGAAAGCAATCTCAGCCCTTCACCAAGGAAGCCCACCCCCCCACGCACGCCAGGTGATCATGCCTCACAGTTTGATACGGACACTCTGGACAGCCTCCCTCCCTCGTCCTTATTGGAGAGCCAGTCACTCCCTTTCCCTGATGTAAGTGTTATACATATTACCACATGTGCCTTTGCCAGTCTCTCGTGTCTGATGGTGCTGATGCGTTGTTTTTATTTTTTTAAGATGTTCTTGTTTGCGCCTGAAAAAACTGATCAATGATCAGGGCTTTTCATGTTTTGGCAACAAATGTGTTTTACTCGTGTCTGGACGTCCAGGCCCCGACCGCTCTGTTAGACACCAGCGCTCTTCGCTCCAGAGCCCAGCTGGGGAAGAAACGAGCCCCACGGACACGGCCCTCCAAGGCTGTCCGCCAGAGTGCGGCAGAGGGAGAGGGAGGAACCACCGAGGACTGGCTTTACCGAGACTCCACAGGTTAGCACTTGACACCAAAATCTTGATAAGGCTGTATTACATCAGATGAGCTTCTTCTTCAGTATACACTAAACAGGTGTCGGTGAAAACGATGCACTCAGAGGTGTTCCCTTGTGACAATAATTTGTGTTCTCCGTATGACAGAGGCACAGGTTGAGAGTAAGGACGTTGACTCGGACTCTGAGGAGCGGGCCAGAGGAGCTGACGCCGCCGCTGCCGTCGCCTCTCAGCCACAGAGGATCGCACTGTTCACTGGGATGGACCCTTCAGCTTTAAAGGTGAGCCTCACGTGTGCATTTGTCAGATATATTCACAAAATGTGTACGTTAACCAGTCCTGTATAATGCTATGTATCAGTTACTGCTTACTGAAGTATTTCTTGTTTTGTCCTCTCTGGTCATGTATACATGTAGTGATATGTGTTTATTTTGAAAGTCTCTAAATGTGTCCCATTCATCTTGTCAGGCCCATCTGAAGAAGAGGGGCGACTCTGACAATCAAATCAGTGGACCTACTCCCTCTCCTTCCCAGAGCTCTCGCTCTCCCAAGTCCCCCTTCCTTCCCAGGGCGGCACGTGTGCTGCCCCCACCTGGTGGGAAAGAAAATGGGTAAGCGGCACAAGTTACAGACAACTTATTTTCTTTGGTGAACAGAACTTGTTAGTGCACTGCTTAGCTGTTTGTCCCTGCATTAACTTCTAACTTGGTAATGCTGTCTGTCTCTTATCTGTGTAGTGAGGAGGACTCCCCCCAGTGGTTGAAAGAGCTGAAGTCCAAGAAGCGCTTGAGTCAATATGAAAATGATAGCTAAGTAAATAATGAGGTGAGATAGTTTTTGAATCTTCTCTCCATCTTTCACTGTGTGTATTTTAAAAACAATTTTAACACAAGCTCATAATTATTTACATTTTTGACACCTGTTATCTTCTCATACTCCCCTCAAGGTTGCCTTAAGAGATGAATCTATATGAAACAAAAGCCTTAACATTCGACCCAGAGAGGTGAATCTACAGCTGCTGATGTATTTTTTTCTATTTGTCTTTTGTTCTCTTCCCGCCTGGGTTGATAAATGTGCATGGTGCCTTTTTTTTTTTTATGGAGAGTCTCTGTCTTATGGAAGAAGAATAACGAGCAAGGAGGGAAAAAAAACATCAGGCTGCTCTGCTTTATCCATTTCCTGCTTGAACCTGTGGACGCTCTTCTGTACCAGGAGGCACTTCACATGGACATTTTAATAGGGACCAGGAGAAGTGAGGGGAAAAGGGAGAAAAGGCAATTATTGGCAATTATTTCCTGTCAGATCGCATTTCAGGAAATGGTTAACTTGTGGGACCACGACGCCTCTTTGTCCCGGTTGTGCTTCATGACATGCTGGAGGACAATCCAGCCAATCCTCTACAAGATGTTTGTATTTAGTTTCCTTCCTCTGCTAATACGTACAAGTTGACTGTGACTGCGTCCGACGTATATGTGTTATCAGACAGTGGAGGTTGATGATGGGAGCCACACATGCATTGCCATAGGATAACATTTCAGACACTAATGCTTTTCCTTCTTGAACATAGAGAACAAATCACTACTGACTTGATTGTCAGCGAGAGTGTATATCATGTTAGTAACTGTAATCAGGAGATGTTATATTTGTATTATATCATTGATTTAACAAAGACCGAGAGCTAGTTTTGAAAACATTAAGGTGCATCTCTACAACAGAGGCTCCACAGCCTTTTACTTTGATACACTCCACAACCCTAACAGTGTCACGGTTGCTGCATACTGTATATCTTTTTGCCTAAATATCTCTGTGGGAGAGGGACGGGGGACTTTTGGCCAAGTGACTTTGCATCTGTCAATCATGAACACTCCTTATGCACAAATACACTCTTCAAACTTTTATGAAAACACTAATCAGTCAGTCTTCCCTTCTATAATGGATGGAATGAGTGTAGCTGTAAGTTCATTATAAGCCATACTTTCACCTTGTAGTGCTCACACACACTCCTCGATCATGTTTTGACAATGTCTTGCTTAAACTGACTGGCTCAGTGTGTCAGGGCTTATACTACTCCAGTGGAGATATGGTTTGTTCACTACATTGTTTAAATGACCCTACCCTCTATAAGAATCCAAACCATTTGCGCCTGCTTCACAACTTCACTGTGATCTTCCTCCTCACGTTTGCCATCCCCCCACTCACTCTGCTCTTCTATAAAGCACTTTGTCACTTGATGCACTCCAGCACTGACCTCTGCCCCTTTTGTTGGTCATGTCTCGTCTCCTGTATTGTTGGAGAGCTCATGCAATGCAAGTGGATGTGTTGACAGAGTCCCCACGATCGTCGCTGGTTTCTATGTACATGACGTTTTACTTTGTCATAAAATTTGAGGGTTTATTTTTTATGTCCTTCTTTGTCCTTTTTTTTTTTTTTTTTTAAAATAAAGATGTATATTGCACTGTGTTGTACTGGCCAGTGTCCTAAAGTGAATACATCCTTAATAAATTGTACTTGACTTGAGCTGCACGTGTCTACCTAGTATTTCTCTGGTTTACCCCTGTGAACATTTAACAAAAAGATAGTTTCTTTACTTTTTCCTGCTATTTTTTCCTCCTTGAAAAGCCTTAATAAAGCTGTGTGTTGATTAAAACCGTTTTAATCAAATCCCTTACTGACAGTCTTATTTAGTCGAGCAAGGTCTGTGAATGAAATCATTGCTGAAGTTAAGGTTTCGGTGATGCAACTGCTGCAAATTCGCTGCACACTCAAACCTGTGAATGGAAGTATTTGATGTTGCCAGTAGCACTAAACCACATTTGCGAGAAAGGTGTGAGGAAGTTTGGTGTGGTTGAGAGACTGGGTGTAGTCCCGGAGTGTGGGTATGTTTGTGTGTGTTTGTGCTGAGCGGGGCTGTTTGCTGAATCCTCTTGGCTCTCTGTCCCTGTGCCCGCACACAGTGCTCGCTGGCAGCCAGGCGGACGGGCAGGGCAGCGTGTGCCAACACAGCTGCCTATTGAGAGGCAGCGTTACGGACACAATGTGAGCGACAGACTTGCTGTATCAACAGCTCCCCCTTTTCTGCTGTTGTGGCCAGAAATAAACCATAAATACCCCCCCTGCCCCTGCCCTCTAATGGCTCAACCCCACCAAACCCCAAGTGGCACCAAAAAAGAGGGACACTACCACTTCCTAGCAGGCATACCCAGGTAAAAACCTCACTCTGGACACATAGTCGGTTTAATAATTCCAATGCAATGGAGTTAGATGCTGCTGCGTCAAGTGAAGACCCAGGTTAGAAAAATTTTGGTTTCATGGATTGTAATGGATGTATGTGTGAGTGTATACTTTAAGGGATATGGATGTAGTTTTTTAACAACCTATTCAGTTGATGTATCAGAATATTAGCCAAACGAATACAATTCTCTTCTTCAAGGGTGAGTTGTACATTGAAACTTTTGACACTGTGCTTTCCTACCATGTGCATATTTGTGCCCGTGTTTGTGTGCTTGAACATGCACGCATGATGGATGGTGCTTTGCCTGTGCGTGTGCTGCTGCCAAAAAGTGGAGGAGCAGTGGATCAGGAGGATGTCGGAGCAGCAGAGTGCCCCGGAGCAGCTGGCTGCTGGGAAGAGCCAGGGTGGAGCTGGAGCCACGTATAAGGTACTGGAACAGCCTTCTGTGCATAGATGAAAGCCTGGTTTGTTCAGAGAACGATTGCTCACTGGCTCACATCTACATAGGCTGACCTGAAGTGGTCCGACTGTTGGTCAAAAATCTCATCATTATGTAGCCCGGTGAACAGACATCAGAATACTAAGTTATTGTAAGTGATTCTGAAGTATTTTTGAGCGCTCTGTGCATTCTCTGTATTATCACAATGTGTCTCTTAGTGCCACTTTATGATGGCCTTTATCCCAATCACCCCCAGTGGGGACTGAGGTGAACCTGACTCCTCGCTATATTGTTGCCATGCTGGTAAATATCCACTTGTATGGTCTCCCTCTCTGTGATCCAGGTGGTGCTGTTTGAGTTCGAGAACTTCCAGGGCTGCAAGGCGGAGTTTTCTGCAGAGTGTAAAGATGTGACAGAGAAGGGACTGGAGAAGGTTGGATCTGTGATAGTTGAGTTAGGACCGTGAGTAACGCTCAGTTCACTCTCTTTTTGAGGTGGCCGAACTTCGCGTCTTGAAGTTCATTTAGGAAACACAGGCAGTGAGAGAAAAAAAAGTTGGGTCATGTTTCCATCTGTGTTCTCCTTTATCCTCTCAGCTGGGCCGGTTATGATCGCCATGGGTTCACAGGGGAGCAGTTTATTCTGGAGAAGGGCGAGTATCCACGCTGGGACACCTGGACCAACAGTCAGAACAGCTACTCCCTTTTGTCTCTAAGGCCACTCAAAGTGGTGGGTGACAAGTCTCGATACAAACCCGACACTGCAGACACAAAATCGTGCAGGGTTTCAAATATGAGCTGCCCACTCTTTACTTTCACAAATTGTATTTTGACCTCCCTTCACGCTATATATCATTGTTAGTCAACATCTGCTGGAGACATTTGAAGGACTTGGAAGTATCCATGTGTCTGTTTCTCCCCTATAGGATGGTGCTGATCACAAGCTACACCTGTATGAGAACCCTGGTTTTACTGGTAGAATGATGGAGATTGTTGATGATGATGTGCCCAGTTTGTGGGGCCACGGTTTTCAGGATCGTGTAGCAAGTGTCAAGGCTCTTAACGGAACGTAAGAACCTCCCTACATCACACTTTCATCCACATGCCAATTTCTCTCGTTGTTCTATATCACCTACCCAACGCCGAGCAAATAACTATTTATTGTCTAACAAATATTTTGAGGATATTGTGAGACGAGCATCACAGTTTGTCTGTTTTTTCCCCCCTCCCTCCAGATGGGTCGGCTACATGTACCCAGGCTACAGGGGGCGCCAGTTTATCTTCGAGCGTGGAGATTTCAAGCACTGGAACGACTGGGAGGCCCCTGCGCCTCAGATCCAGTCTGTCCGACGTGTGCGGGACATGCAGTGGCACAAGAGGGGCTGTTTCATTGTTCCTGACCCAGCTCCGGCCCCCGGCCCTGGCCCTGGCCCCGACCCCGACCCCGCCCCAGTGCCCCCTGCCCCTCCTGCCACAGCTGGAGCTAGCTGAGCAGGATCCTCACAAGCCTACCAACCCTCTCCCACAGCCCCCCCCCCACGCTGCCGACAGTGCCTGCCCTCTGCCTTACCCTAACCACGGCAAACGCTGCTTGCGCCCAGTGAGGAGTGCCATGTATGTTTCAGTGGCGAATAAAAGTTGTTTGACCTGGAGTTGGCCCTGTTTGTTGGTGATGTTATACTTCTAAGTCTAGAAAAAAAACACTATCAGAGATGTAAAACTGACATATATGTGGGAATAATGTAGCCTCCATTTGGCAAATACTTTTCCTCAAAATATACTGCAGATGTGTTTTGAACTGAGTTTATTTTCAAGTCATGTGTGCCTCGTTTATTGCTTGTGTTTCCCCATTTTAGTCAGAAAGCTCAAAACCTCATCCAGCCTTAGGAGCACATGACTTATTCAGTGAATATGTGGATAGGCCTCTGCTTAACAGCAATGGAAGTGATGTCATACTGTATGTATGCTTGCTATTAAAACAGAGTGTACTGCATTCCCTTCCATAGTCATCATTGTGCATTTGATGGTTAGCGATCCTCATGATGAATGAGCACCAAGTAAACATTAGGGACTAATGTGAATTATATTAAACCCATGTAAATATTGCAAAGTATCTTAACTATGAGTATGGTAAGTTAAATGTTAGTCTGCTGATAATAATGAGGCAAGATCTATGTTGGCACACTCCAAATAGATTCCATCTGCAGACATGATTACTTCTCATGATGACCATAAAACTGCACATGCAGGCTATTATTTAGTAGATGTTGGTGTAAAAATAGAAATCATTCCCCTCATAATTTTATTAAGAAGAGCCTTTTGTCCATATATTTCTCTACAGTGTGGAGTCTAAATCAATTAGAAACAGAGAATAGAGTGACACACACACCGGCATGAGTATATCTCCCTCTGTCTCCTGCAGTCAGGAATGAATTCTTGCAAAAAAAGCATGCAGTTGGCCAGCTGTGATCCTTAACTACCACACATCTGTAGCATATTAACATCTACCATACTGGATCATGAAGAGGAAGCTCTCTGAGAGGTCTTGAGTTAGGGGGTCCAAGTCAGTCCACACTACATAAAGATTCTGTGGATTTCTGATATATTCTTATAATTTTCACTGTGTATTTTGGACTATTTCTGGGCCTTAGTGTCACTTTCCGGCCCTTAAATCTTTCACCGTAGCATAAAGCCTTCTTGACATGAGCTCTAACACCCAATTCAGACGTACAGGAAAAGCTTGAACGACAATATGGAGCTGAACTGCTTACATTTTAACAGACCCCCGGATCCACGCACAACCTTGTATATTGTTCGCAAACAGTAGATGTAGGCGCAGGCCTGTGTTTTGAATCATCAGCTGACAGATGGCATTTGCCGTAAACAGCTCAGTTTTACTTGAGTCTCTCACCTCTGCAATGACGAGTGAAATGTACAAGCAGATATTTAAAATCGGGTTTTCATTAACTAGCGCTCTCTCATACATCTTCTCCTGTGTCTATTGAACTGAAATTAAGTGTAATAAAGTGAAAACAAACATAAGATATGCCAACAAGTTAGTCACTATCTTTTTTATCGGCACCTATTTGACTGTTTCTCAAACTGTCTCATAAAAGCCGGATCCACTGTGTGCCTTGTATGAGATCCAGTTAAATGATGGAACAGGATTTGAACGCACCATAATCAGTTCACTGAACCCTTTCTTGGTGTGAATTAATGAGGACTGACCGACTATAATTTATGAGGTACAGTTATCTGCATTTCAGACATAACATGGGTAGTTTAAGAACATTGATGCCTGAGATCCTCACAGTCTCCATCTAGGACTGGACTTTTATGTCAGTTCAATAGAATATACTGTGTTCACACTCTGTCATCATCATCTACCAATCAGATCTTCGAGGTAGCCAACAGACGTGTTTTGGAAATGCAAGCACAACTACAAGAACACATAGAAACTGGGATTTGTTTATTTCACATGCTTCACCTACATGCACTGATCCTTTTGCATTGCATCACAGAAGTCAGTGCAAGGTCAATTTGGCTCCCCTGGAGCTACGCAAGTGTTCATTTGCTTTCTTAAGGGTGCAGTACAGCCGTGCAGCTACGATGGTGATCAGTTGAGATGTAATTTGAGACTCTGTTGCTCACTGCCTGCACACAGATGTGGAGAGGGACTCAAACTCTAAGCTTGATAATAATAATAAATAAGAACATTCTATTTTTTTTGTAAAGGTCTCAATTCAAAAGTTTAGTTGGATTAAAATTCCTACTCTGTCAAAAAAAATTGTTGATTCCAATGGCCCAGTGTTCCACACGCTCATTGATCTGTGTCTTATAACGTTACATTGTCCATTGCAATTGAGCAGGCGAGAAGTGTATGTTATGTAATCACAGCCTAAACCAGTATTGTAGTAGCTAATAATATAGATATATCAAATAACACTGCTTGTAGTTTAAACTATGTCTTATTTCATGCCCTTTATGACTGATGTGACCAAACCTCATCCTGCAAAGCAACTCGTGACTGTAAAATAAATGTGGTGGAGCAAAAAGCACCCTCTGAAACGTAGTGACGTAAACATGTAAAGTCTCACAAACTTGAAATATTCAAATACAGTACCGGTAGTGCAAAATTATATGAAAAGCACTAAATTACATCATAAATCTGCTGCACTATAAAACCGCTCATCTAAAATCACAGTTTGTATCTGTCCTCAATAGTGACACATGCCCACTTTAGTCCAATTTAGTTTAAGTTATACATATTGCTTACTGCCTAAATGTACACTTAGCCAAAAAAAAATGTTGTCCATATTCACACAATATCTTTGCTTCAATAGAAGACAATATTGACTTTTGTCCCCTTGCAGGATGTTAGACATGCACATGTAACGTCATTGAAAGTAATTAAATGAGGAAATGTGCCATATTATTTGCATTTTATTTTTTTTTTTTTTAATGAACTTTTTTTACAGCCAACTGGACTATGCATGTGCAGTAAACAGGTTTGAATGAAAGCTTTGGAGCTGCGTTCTTCCAAACAGCAGAGGCAACAGAATTTGACACGAAACCTTAATAGTGTTTTCTAGAAATGAAATATCCAATAAACCTACACTTCTGGAAATATTCAGCAGTATTTGGACTGTTATTCAAATCAGACCGAATCTCTCCAGCCCAGTAAAACCCATGTTTTTTTTTTTTTTTTACAATCCTTCTCTCTCTCTCTCTCTCATTGTAGGTGTGGGACTCTTGGCACTGTTTGTGCTGAATCATGTGGATATCGAACAATGACTGGCTGGACAAAACTGACAACTAATGAAATAACTTTGTGGGAGTGTGACACCCCGGGGTGGGGGGAGGCTACGCAGTGACCCCTCATTTCAGTCTGCTGGGCCTATGGCAGGCCGATCTGCAGGTCGGCTTGGACACTGTGGGTACTGTTGGCAGAGTTTCCACCCCGGGGCGTCCCGTATATATTGAGCTCATCGTGCCATCACAAACACACTGGCACAGACAGGTACTGGTAAGAGGTTCATGTCCACCATGCTGTCTTTTATAAAGTTTCCGTTTATAATTTTTTTTTTCAGTTTTTGTTTTCCTTTTGCCTCTATGTTTTAGGTTTAATCTATACAAACTGTATCCCATGTTGCATTGCTGTTCTTCTGTGTTCAGAAGGCTGTGGACTACAGAAACATGTTCTGGAGGGATGGGCAACTTTTGTATAAATGTGTATGAGAAAGTAACAGCCAACAAAATCTATAAAAGTGGGATTAACAGCAGTTCAACCTGCTCATATTTTAGCTATAAAGATGTAAAACTTTTAAAATCATGTAGACATCCATGGATATTTATCAGAAAATATGAAATTATCATTTTGTCTGTGTTTCTTTTCAGTTTCATCCTTGCCGATCCATTCACTATGGCCACAGACCATCAGAACCCCGCATCCAAGCAGCAGCAGCCAGGCACCAGTGCGTTTAAGGTGAGAGGAGATGCAACAGACACGCAGAGATCTATTCAATTACCATTTACAACTTCCTCCTTGGAGTAAGCATTTGTGCACTTCCTATATGGATCCTCGCATCCTCCAAATATCAGACTGGCAACAGTTTTTTCACTCATGAAATTGAGACCGATAGCTCGACAACACTCACAGAGCTCTTTCTCCTCTTTTCTCCCATTGGGACGCAGCTGATTATCTATGAGCAGGAAAACTTCCAGGGACGCTGCCATGAGCTGACTGGTCCCTGTAACAACCTCCAGGAAGCAGGCGTGGAGAAAGTGGGCTCCATACTGGTGCTGTGTGGACCGTGAGTGTGGCTCAGAGACAGACAGAAAACTAGAACATGATTTAAAACCAAAAGCAGTGACGGAGAGAGTGGGCCGGCCAGAGAAGGAGGGACTTGCTCTGTGAACGAGTATGGGATGGCAGGGAGGGAAAAGGCCGGAAAAACAGATTCATGTGTCCCACACAGATTACACTAGTTTTATGTCCTGCGTTGCCCCTACACCAATCACAACCGTCCATCTCTTTCTCCTCTGTCCTCTCAGATGGGTGGGATATGAGCAGGCCAGCTGTAAGGGGGAGCAGTATGTGTTTGAGAAGGGGGAGTATCCTCGCTGGGATTCCTGGACCAACAGCAGGCGTAGTGACACCATTGTTGCATTCCGCCCGATTAAAGTGGTAAGAAAATACTCTTTTGACTGTTACATACCCCCATCAGACATCCAAACAGTTGCGTAGCAAATCATTCACTGGGTTAATGCTTTGCTCCTCCTTCAGGACAGCCAGGAGCACAAGATTGTCCTTTACGAAAACCCCAGCTTTGCGGGGAAGAAGATAGAAATCATAGATGACGATGTCCCCAGCTTTCACGCACACGGCTACCAGGAGAAGGTCTCCTCTGTTCGGGTCCAGAGTGGCACGTGAGTCCATCCTGTTGTGTGCTACTGCAAATAACTTCTACATGTCTCTCGTCACTATGCTTTGACCTCTAACTGCCTCTTATCTGTTTTCCCTCTCTGTGCTCCTGGTACACCAGTTGGGTGGGCTATCAGTATCCAGGCTACAGAGGCTATCAGTACCTGTTTGAAAAGGGGGAGTATAAGGACAGCACTGAGTTCGGAGCCCAGATGCCTCAGATCCAGTCAGTTCGGCGCATCAGAGACATGCAGTGGCATCAGAGGGGTGCTTTTCACCCCGTCAACTAAGCTTGTGACTCTTTCCTGTCATGAACCCTGACCTCAGCAGCCTTGCTCCCTTCCAGCAGCAACCCCATTGTCCTCCATTTACACCATACAGCATTTTGATATCTATTGCAGCTGTTGCAGTAGTGACATTCTTTGAAGCAAACTAATAAATCCTTATTGCTTACATTTGACTTGGTTGTGTGATTTACTTCTGTTTCGCCCTCTACTCAAGTTCTTTGCCAGACTTCTCACCAACATCTTAAAGGGACATCAACGATGGATTTAAAGTAGGGTCAGTAATACTGAATTATTAAAATGGTCCATGAAGGTACCATAAAAGCATTTCAGGGCTGTCAATTTTGCAGTTTCATATGCACTGGCCAACTCCGATCAGTAGGTTGCGCTGCAGGGGCTTGAAACTGTCGTCACTTCCTGTTTTCCGGCGACGAAGAGCCGAGGACACATGATGAAACAACACGCCACATTATTGAGTCGTACTTCACGTTACCTCGTTTAAGTAAGAAACGCTATATTTTAAAAGTATTTTTTTAACAGTATACTTCGCCCCCACATTCTAAATTCAGACCTCGGTTCACCAGAAACTGGTATGAAAATATAAATGTGACTACTTAGCTTATCTTAGCTAGCTGCTCGAAACACGTTTAGTGTTTACCGGCTGTTGATGGTGGATTTTGGTATGATTGGACTTACAATAATATTGTCAAACCTGATGATTAACATCATTGTTTCCCCCCAAATGCTTTAATTACATAAAGTAATTCCAAGCAGTTGTGTGAAAGGTTTTAGGGTTTGTCTGTATCAACTTTATCCCAATGACTTTGTGTTGTCGGTTTCTTGACAACCTCACGTCGTGCTTACGTTAGCTAGCTAGGGTTCATCTTCATCTAGCTGGCAATTAAATGAGCTTTGCTCGTTGCCAAACGTACATTCCTGTTAGACTATGATCAAAGACGTTTTAAGAGTCACTGTGTTAAACTCTTTAATTCGGCATGCCTCCAAAACATACTAGTCCACCAATAGCACTGTGGCCTTATACAACAACTTACAGACTTCCTTGTTAATACTGTCTGTTGTAGTCGGCGAGTTGGACGAAATGTCCAGTTGTTAACTGCTCTCCCATTTTTGTTGTACGGTGCATTGTGGGATAATAGTGTCCATTAACAACACCTTTAAAAATCAAGTTACTTTAACATACCAGCCGACAATATTGCGTAATCAAGACCTGGTCAGTGTCACTATGTGCTGTTCAGTTTGGACACAGTAATTTTGCCAGTTGTGTGACATTGTTGTTATTTAAAGCAGAGACTAAATTATTAAACTGTAGGGATGTTTTGTATTCCAGGGGCTCCTTTACTAAAATTACAGTGTAGGATTACTTGATAATGAAAGATAAAATGCCACACTAAAGCTGTACTAAAGCCCCTGCAAAAAAACGATGGAGCTGTGTAGGTTGGTGTTCATTACAACAAAGACTTTGACTTGAAGATATTTGGTAACATTTGTATAACTAATTTTTAACATCGTTATCCTTTCTTTAAAAAACCTCCTCCAACAGTCAATCATGCCTGCCGTGTGCAGCAGCTGTGTTGACAAGCGTGCCGTGCTGAAACGTCCAAAAACGGGCCACTCGCTGTGTAAGGAGTGCTTCTTCTGGGCCTTTGAGGAGGAGGTGCATCAGACGATTGTGGAAGCAAAGCTGTTCAAACATGGGGAGATAGTAGGAATTGCTGCCTCGGGTGGAAAGGACTCCACAGTGCTCGCACATGTAATGAAGCTGCTAAATGAGAGATACAACTATGGCCTTGAACTTATGCTTCTCTCAGTGGACGAGGGAATCACTGGTTACCGAGATGACTCATTGGAGACAGTGAAGAGGAATCAGCAACAGTATGAGCTGCCACTGAAGATTGTGTCGTATGAGGAGCTGTATGGCTGGACTATGGACGCTATAGTGAAGCAGGTGGGACTGAAAAATAACTGCACCTTCTGTGGCGTGTTCAGAAGGCAGGCGCTGGACAGAGGAGCCATCATGCTGAAAGTGGACAAGATATGTACAGGTAACTCCCGAATCCAAAAGGCGTTATTAAAATGTGAACGCAGGAGACACCTTTGAAATGTCACTGAGCAGTCCTGAGCAGGTTCCTTTATGCCGAGGAATAAATATTCTGTTAGAATTGGTTACAGTGGTTGGATGTGTGTGTGTTTTGTTTTTTCACAGGTCACAATGCTGATGACGTGGCGGAGACAGTTCTGATGAACGTCTTGCGAGGGGACATAGCTCGTCTGCGCCGCTGCACTGCCATCTCCACAGCCAGCGAAGGTGAAGGGGTTGTGCCGCGCTGCAAGCCCCTCAAATACGCTTATGAGAAAGAAATTGTTCTGTACGCTTACTTTAAGAAGTTGGACTACTTTTCCACCGAATGTATATACTCTCCCAATGCTTATCGTGGCTTTGCAAGGACCTTTTTAAAGGACCTGGAGAGTGTAAGGCCTAGCTCCATAATTGATGTCATCCACTCAGGGGAGAACCTGTCTGTGCGGGAGGGCGTGAAGATGCCTGTGCAGGGCACCTGCAACCGCTGTGGCTACATCTCCAGCCAGGCTCTTTGCAAGTCCTGCGTGCTGCTGGAGGGGCTGAACCGAGGTCTGCCGAAGCTGGGCATAGGCAAACACCACCGCCTGCATGACAAAATCCTCTCTCAGCAGCCCCTTACTGAGAAGGAGGAGAGAAAGCTGAAATCAGCAGACTTTTGACAAATATTATCCCACGTTTTATTTACCATAGGACTGTAGATATATAATGACATTTTTGAATAAACCACAATTGTTGTCTTTTACAAGACTAGTTTAATAATGATATAATCATCGATTGAATATTTTAATTTCGTAAAACAGAAACCTTACAGACCCATGAAACATCTTCAGCTCACAGAAAGTCCATTCACTACTGTTTTACAACTGCTAACCTGGATCACTGAGATACTGTGTAGACATACGTTCTAATGGTTTTAAGAATTTTGTGTTAACCCTGAGCTTATGTTCAATAATAGATGAATGGCGTGTGTATCCAGTTGTTTTTGTTGTATTTGGCTTTCTGTATTCACACATACCATGAGAAGATGCTTTGGTTCTATATTGAGTTCTCTATGTCATGTTTAACATGATGTTAAACTTTAGGAATCAGCATCACTTGGATTTCCAAATACTGGATATTTATACACACACACACTTTAAAGAAACCTAACTTGTGTACACATACAGTAAGAGTGCAAAATGCAGAGACAAGGACTAGGAACTTTTTTTCTTTTAAAAGTGAGATTGTTGTGCATGAATTCACTGCAGTGGAATCTCTCACTGATGACATGTTTTACTTCTTTATTTTATGCTACCTCTTATGTCCAAGTGCACCTATCTCTGGGGACGATATGATGGATTATGGTCACATTCCAAGGTTTTTATGAACTATTATTTAACAAATGCATTGTCCTATAGCATCTCGTTTCCCCTGTCTTTTCTTGATTTGGATGAGGAGGCTGCAGTAATTATTAATCTCATGAAATGCGTGAGTTGAGGCTTAGTGTTCTTGTGAAACCAGTGGCTTTCAAGCCAAGTAAACATGCTCCATGGTACTATTAAGGAGGTCTCACCAAAAACCCATTTCATTTTTCAGACTGAACAATTGTGAAAACTTATGAAATAGTCCCATGAAATAAACAAATGTCACTATGAAATAAAAGTCCAATGAAATAAAAAGCTATTTATTTATTTATTGAGCCATTTTGACTCTTATTTATTTCATGGGCATATTTATGTATTTGTTTATTTATTTTAATATTGAATGAAATGGCATTCCTTATCAAACACCTGGAAGCAGAAATGGGAGTTTGAAACGTTAAGTTGAAAAGTTGAATAGGACCATAAAGAGCTTAACGTTTTTACATGTGAATTGTTACTGTAGCTCAAGTATGCAGAAAAACATACAGAAGATGAATAAATTGCAAAGCATTGCTGAAAATGCAAAAATGTTACGCTTACGAGCGTAACAAATGATTGGTCTTCCTGCATTGCTGGAGAAAAAAATGATCACACAGCAGTAAACTAAATCAGTTTTAGAAACTAAAATCAGTAGGGAGTGGTAGACTATAATATGTAAATTTGGACGACATGTCTAAACTTTGTGGGTTTTTGAGTAGGTTGGACAGCGAGTAGACAGTGAGAGGGAGATATAGTGATAGTGAGTGACCGAGCAGTGGCTGCGACGGAGTGGTGGTATTGTAGGTATGTTGTGTCTGTCTGTCTCTGGCTCTGTGGTTTGTGTGCATTTGTCATTTTACTTGTGTATTTTGTTGTATTTGTTTGTGTGTGAAGAGGTGAGCGGAAGTAGGTAGGAAGGAGTAGGAGTACAGGTGAAACTCAAAAATTAGAATATCGTGCAAATGTTTTTCATTTCAGTAATTCAACTTAAAAGGTGAGACCATTTAAACATGGAACTGTTCACATGACTTTCAACTGCTAAACGTGTATTCAGCTTTTTGATATCTTTTTACAGTTTTTGAATTTTATCAGTTTAGGTTTGATGCTTTTTCAGTCCTTTTCTGAGTTTATAATGGGTGTGTATTGTGAACTAGAGTGGAGAGGGGTTGTAGAATGTTATGAAGATCTGGTCTTAAACTTGCTCTCCTGTCCACAATTCTTACTCTTCATACACAATTTCCTCATCAATTAGTAGATAAACTGATGGTGAGGTCATTTCGCCGACATCACCTACAGTTTAAGCTTTTTTTGTGTTTTCTTTGGTGGGAACTTTTGGCAATTAAGATTTCTGTCCTTTTTAACTATTAACAAATTTAAACCTTGAGCTGTTTCAGGTTTAATTCACATCCACCTCTTCTCTCTCTCTCTGTCTGTATCTGTCTCGTTTGTCTCCTTCCTCTTCAACAAACTCACTTTGTACGTCTTTTTCAAATATCAAAATGTTCATCTATTTAAGAGCATGTGTGCTACAATTCAGCTGTTTTCTACCTTTTATACTCAGAATTCTCTATTTCTGAGAATTCGGATGTAAACACACACACTCCTGCTGTTTTTTCTATTTTTTTGGAGACTTCTTGATAGAAACACTAACTGGTATCTTGCTATCTTTGTGAGGACTTTCGGGGGATTTGTACGGCTTTTCCCAACAATTTCTTACAATAGGCGTGAAAACCATTGGCAATATCACAGAACTTCCACGCACAGCATTTCAGCTCTTATGTTCCTTTCAATGCAGTTCGGCTTCCAGTTCTGGAAATTCATTTCACATTTCTGCATTTTCAGCAATGCTTGGCAATTTATTATTCTTCTGTATGTCTCTCTGCACATTTTAGATACAGAAACAATTCAAATGTAAAAATTGTAAGCTCTTTAAGGCATTTATGGTTCTATTCAACTTTTCAAACTCCCAATACTGCCACTTACGCATTTGTGCTTCCTGAGCAGTCTAGTGCAATACATTTGAGCGTTCACATTTTTAAGGCAAAGTCATTTCAGATTTCTGCAGTCAGCAACGCTTGGCGATTTTTTTTTTCAGCTGTCAGCACTCACACACATTTTCAGCAGGAAACGCAATTTGTCTAGTTTCAAATGTGTACCTCCATCTTCTGGCCGCTAGGTGTCGCTCGTCACCGAGCCTCCGGCGGAGCGCGCGCTCAGGAAAAGTGCACGTGCACGCATTGCAGCGCGTTCACGAGAGCTATCCTGACCAACTTCCAGGGCAGCGGCGGCGGCGGTGGGGAAGTTTGCGGAGGAAAATTGAGACTTCGTGAACCGTCGAGACGCTCGCCAAACATAAAACTGACACAGGCCAAAGCCAGGCAGCTACTATGGACGATTTAGGTAAGTTACGAAGTTGTTTTTAAAACGCGCTGTGCTTCCCTACAGCCCTCCGCGAGGAGCGGATAGCGGGGTGGAGGAGTGAACGTTACGACGAGATCCTACGCTGGAAAGACCGTTTCTGGGTCGGTGTAACGTTAGTCACCTTACTCTGGTAGCGCCAGCAAGTTTCTGCCACATATTCAGCAGTACAGTGTGGCTCAGTGAATGTTTGGCACATTTTACCCTTTGTGGTTTTTTTTAAGCAGCGTAGAAACAACTTGGCGGCTGGACATGGCTAGCCTTTAACTTACCACCACCCCCTTTTAAACTCTCCCTCTCTGGAGTAAGGTTAATGTTTCTGATAATAATGCGCCGTCCTGCGCATTTAAATAAACCACTTTGAGCAATGTGTGTGCCTGAGGGAGGAGATATTTGGCTGACATTTTGACACCGAGCTTTAACTTTACCTCCTCAACTTTTGCCCCAGGCTGTTCATTCCAGCTTTGAAGTGTCGGAGTCAACAGGCCTCCCCATTTAGACTGCTCAGCCCTGGCTCGGCTGACTTTATAATGTATCTCCAGTCTGATGGAGCTGACTTAACTGCTAGTGATACTTAAAAAACATACAATTTGTTGCCCCCCCCCCGTATATAAAATACTGTACGTGATTAGACACGTGGGAGCCACAAGTTAAATTATAAAGAACAAATAATCCACCTCCAAAGAAACACCCAGCATCTCATCTTACTATGTCAAAGGTGCACCTTCTACTTGATTGTAGGCACGAGGTGAAACGGCAGTAGTTATTGGTAAGTTCCTGACCTTGTGCTGTTATGCTGTTGATTCCTGCTGCAGGGCAGGTTTTATATATCAGACTGGTGTAGCTGTGCCAGCATCTCTCCCTGTCCATGCATCCCAGACCTGGAATAAGTGGAGCTGCTAGAGATTTGCTTTGGTTTGTTGATTAATTATTGTACATTAACATTTAGACTTGCCTTCCAAGTCATGTGGTAAAAAGACATAAACAATTTTCTTTGTGTATCCGTTAAGCGCAAGTGCAGAATTCTCTGATTCATTCTCACTGCACAATAATCAGATTTTTAGAATAGAAGGTGACCTCTGGGCAAGTTTAATTATTTGAATAAAATTGCTTGTTCAAATTTCCCCAGGAACAAGCAAGACTTACCAGCAATGTGATGGTGGTTGGTTTTAATATTCAACTTAGGGTTAATTTTACGTTACCTACTGCTGATGCTCAAGTCGGTTGTGATGCCATCTTGTCATTTACCAAAGACTGTAAATGAAGGATGCAACTAACACTTATTTTCATTATCCAAATATGTTGTTGTTGTTGTTGTTGTTTTTTTGATTGATCAAACATTTAGTCTATAAAATATCAGAAAATACTGAAAAATGCCTTCGAATAGCCTGTTTTGCACGACCAGTGGTTGAATACCCGGAGATATTTAACTTAGTGACGTAATCTGAGGAAAGCAGCAAATCCTCACATTTGAGTGACAGAAAACACTCGATTAATCAGCTAATCCTTTCAAAACTGCTACAAGCCTTTAATCTGCCCTATATCCAATACCAGCATTGATGAAAATCAATAACTTATACTGACTGTGTATAACGCCATGCAGCCTATCAGCTCCTATTTTTTGGAGCCTCACTAACCAGTCACCTCTTCGGTTCATTGGCCCTTGACCTTTGGCACTGAACCTCTGAACTTCTAATTTAGTTGTTATAGTTTTCACCAGCTGGTCAGTTTACTATATTTACCTTGCTAATTCAGAATAAATAACTTCTTGAGGCTTTCGCAGGCATCTGTGGGAATGCTGCTGTTGTACTGATCTCCCAAAGTAGAAAGGCAGTAAAATGGATTTGTGAATTGTTTAAGTGGAGAGGCGATGGGCCGCATTTTGAGTTTGGCTTGAGAATACCTCCAGGGCACATCAGATGCTCTGGCTGCCATGGGCCACTGAAAGGGCTGATTGTTGGTTGAGAGGGAGCCTACAGTCTCACTGAAGCAGCCTGAAACGCAGGCTGAAGGAGGGGGCGAGGCTGCTAAGGAATGTCGAACATCACTCCGAGTCAGGGTCCAAGGCCAAATACTCTCTGGGTCATGACTCACCTCCTACCACTACTCTGAGCCCCGTGCCTGCTGCCATTGGAGGGAGGGGGGATCGTGGGTCCTCTAAGTGCACCTACTTAGAGATTGTTAAAAACATCTTTTAGCTTTGAGGTCTGGTATCCTAACAATCACCGAACTGTGAAGTTAAATGGCTTTCAATTGCTCTACCCTAACGATTTAAACTTTTTTGTACACATCATGTAGCAAACCCCTCCCAAGTCCTCCCTAAATATGCAATAACAAACCATGTTAAATATTTGTAAATACTTTATGACTGTGGTTTACTGTACTTCCAGGAAACCCCCCACACCTAACAAGCCCCCACAGGTCCTTGCCTTGTGGCTCATTGATGACTGGCAGGTCTACACGGAGTTGTTTGGAAACCCGATCAGACGCCACTCTTTCCATCTTCTTTCATTCTGTGTATATTGATCTGCCCACATTGATTAACACCCAGGGAAGGGAATTCCCTTAGCATAGTGTGAGCACTCTTCCAGTCTGAGTCAGAGTTTTCCAGAGGGTTTCTCTGATCAGTCTTTTACAGCCAGGCCCAGCCTTACTGTCATTACTGATGGGGCCAAGGGGACGAGTCCTCCCCCAGATGTGGCCCTTAAGCCACATTTGACACACGGTGCTTTGGCTTGTCCTGCTCCTGTGTCTCATGTTTGTGGGGTATGAAGCCAAGCTCTGCTCTCTGTGAATTCCTCAGGATTGTGTGAGATTCAGGCGTGCTGACCTCACAGGGCTATGGAGGCCCTGCTCCATGTCTGCAGGTTAACACTGAAGAGATTGAATTAGTACAGACATGCATTATGCTGCAGAGTCATGCCTAAAGGGACAACAACACTCAACCAAGCATGACAGACTCGCCTTTTGGTTTTAAATTCCCACTAAATCAGATGTCCGGAGATTACCAATAAATCAAATCCAGGGCTAAATTACTGACAGGGCAAAGTGCTCAAGGGGCCCAGAACCATAGGGGCCCCAAAAACCCCAGTTTCACAGTGTGGCAATTTGATTAATTTCATATTTGTTTAGTAATACGTACATTTAAAGCACATTATAAACTTTTAAGGACATTATGGCAGCTTCTGTATTTTAATCTAATCTTGAGGCCCTGTCGTGCAGAGGGGCCCAGCGTCAAAATCTTGTTTTAGCATCTTAAATATTTCAGCTGATACTATACTTACATGGTGCATTTTCTTGAATAATTCTGTGTTTCATCAAATTATAACCAAACTAACATGGGGGAACCCAGGGTGAGTCGGGGGCCCTGTAGCAGGTTAATCCAGCCCAGATCAAATCAGCATTACTATGTACATATATTTAGGGCTCTAATATTTGATACATTGTGTGTTGAAACAAGAGCCTTGTATTGAATCATACATGACCGGTTACACGTATACATGTTGTTACACCATTAATATTTAGCTGTCACCTTTACAGACCATAAAGTAGCTAGTAATAGTCAGACTTGGTAACTTTGTAATGCTAACGTGGAGAAATGAGTTGTCTGTATGTAAGTAGGGCCATGTACACTACTGTAGACAAATTTAATCTTAAACTTTATTTACTTTCAGCTGAGCAAGTAAAACATTGAAGAGGAAATACTAAAGAAAGAATAGTGCGCATTTGTCCGCCGTAGCCTACCAATGTAGGGGCGGCCGTGGCTTTATGGCAGAGGGAGTCGTCCACCAACCCACTGAGGCACATGTGTATCTACAGGAGGTGTCTATGTGGGCTGAAACAGACAGCTGCACTTGCTAAACATGTCTTTTGTAAACCCAAACAGCAGTCCGGTTAGATTTACTGTAATGGTATCTGTTGATCACCTTGCAGAGGAAGGCCTTATTATCCAGGCAGCAGTAAGAGTTGGTTGTTGCAGAAGCAGCATGGTCTTAAATGTTTACAGCATTTGCACAGCATACCAAAAGATCTTAGAAGCTCTATAGTGGTTTCTGTGTCCCAGTGTTTTGGCAGCACAGAGTTAGTGTTACTAGGCTAGCTTTCATCACCCGATGAGAGCTGCAAGGTTAATGCATACCGCCCCTAACCAGTGGGCTCCCCTGCTCAGTTAGAGGGAAGCTCCTGACTGTAAATCAGTCTTGTTCCCGAGCTCCACACCCATCCTGTTCTGGATCTGGGGAAGAAAGAGCTGCATGGCTGACCTCATCGCTTAAGCAACAGACCCTGCCCCACATCCTGAGGAAACAGAGGAGAAAAACAATGAGTAGAGTCAGTGCTGGAGGCCAGCAAACACTGGTAGAGGTGGCAGCTGTGGGCCTTCAGTCTGTGATCCTGCTGCTAGAGCAGCGTCTTCACTATTTAATGCTGTTGTACCACATTGTTGCTTCAGGTGCTGTTTCCGCGCCTTCCCTGTTCCCTGGCCTTGTAACTTGGATCAGAGAACAGTGCTGAGTATTTTCCTGACAGGTCTGGGTAATGTAGTAGGAATCTGAGTCTCTGCTGGATTCTTCTAACATTACTCAAGCTGGGGACACCCAAGGGCATGTTCCAAGACAGGGGAGCTTCATGTCTCTAAGCAGACCTGGAAATCTCACTTCTATTTTCTAAACACTAAAATTCAGCTGTCATTCAGTTTTAATATTGTACCATAAATCTACACTCCCTTATGTTGTGTTACTAGAGCTGGGTGTCGAACCTCAGTGCCTTATTGGTAATGGCTGCAATGTGTCCGTATCACTTAGTATTGAAAACTGTCGAGTATCAAAAGCTGGCATCAAATGCTTGCTCAGTTTCACTCTTCTTTAATCAGACGGTATTTGATTTAGAGCTGCAACGATTAGTCGATCTACAGATGATTAATCTGCAACTATTTTAATAACTGATTAAAAATTGAAGCCATTTTTCATGCGATTGATGGATCCACCTTCTCAAATGTGAGAATCTGCTGCTTTTCTTTGTCGTAACAATATTTTAACCTGAAAATCTTTGGGTTTTGGACTATTGGTTGGGTAAAACAAGACATTAGATGTCATCTCGTTGGGCTCTAGGAAAGGGTGATAGACATTTATCACAGTTTTATTGACCAAATTATTAATTGAGATAATAACAAACAGATTAATCGATAATGAAATAAGCCATGATTTTAACTGTAATTTAGCCAATTTTTAACTATAAATTTTATTTAAGCAAAGTTCCTGTACGGCTGCTTCTGTTTATCCATCCATCCATTTTCTACCGCTTATCCGGGGCCGGGTCGCGGGGGCAGCAGTCTAAGCAGAGACGCCCAGACTTCCCTCTCCCCAGACAACTCCTCGAGCTCTTCCGGGGGAATACCGAGGCGTTCCCAGGCCAGCCGAGAGACATAGTCCCTCCAGCGTGTCCTAGGTCTTCCCCCGGGGCCTCCTCCCGGTTGGACATGCCCGGAACACCTCCCCAGGGAGGCGTCCAAGAGGCATCCGGGACAGATGCCTGAGCCACCTCAGCTGACTCCTCTCGATGTGGAGGAGCAGCGGCTCTACTCTGAGCTCCTCCCGAGTGACCGAGCTCCTCACCCTATCTCTAAGGGAGCGCCCAGCCACCCTGCGGAGGAAACTCATTTCGGCCGCCTGTATCTGGGATCTTGTCCTTTCGGTCATGACCCAAAGCTCATGACCATAAGTGAGAGTAGGAACGTAGATCGACTGGTAAATAGAGAGCTTTGCCTTGCAGCTCAGCTCCTTCTTCACCACGACAGACCGGTACATCAACCACATCACTGCAGAGGATGCGCCGATCCGCCTGTCGATCTCCCGCTCCGTCCTTCCCTCACTCGTGAACAAGACCCCAAGATACTTAAACTCCTCCACTTGAGCCAGGAGCTCTCCACCAACCTGAAGGGGACAAGCCACCCTTTTCCGGCTGAGAACCATGGCCTCGGACTTGGAGGTGCTGATTCACATCCCCGCCGCTTCACACTCTGCTGCAAACCGTCCCAGTGCACGCTGAAGGTCCTGATTTGAAGAAGCCAACAGGACAACGTCATCTGCAAAAAGCAGAGACGAAATCCTGTGGTCCCCAAACCAGACTCCCTCCGGCCCCCGACTGCGCCTAGAAATCCTGTCCATATAAACAATGAACAGGACCGGTGACAAAGGGCAGCCCTGCCGGAGTCCAACATGCACCGGGAACAGATCTGACTTACTGCCGGCAATGCGAACCAAACTCCTGCTCCGGTCATATAGGGACCGGACAGCCCTTAGCAGAGGGCCCCGGACCCCATACTCCCAGAGCACCCCCCACAGGTCGCCGCGAGGGACACAGTCGAATGCCTTCTCCAGATCCACAAAGCACATGTGGACTGGTTGGGCAAACTCCCATGAACCCTCCAGCAACCTGGAGAGGGTATAGAGATGGTCCAGTGTTCCACGACCGGGACGAAAACCGCATTGTTCCTCCTGAATCCGAGGTTCGACTATCGGCCGAATTCTCCTCTCCAGTACCCTGGCATAGACTTTTCCGGGGAGGCTGAGGAGTGTGATCCCCCTATAGTTTGAACACACCCTCTGGTCCCCCTTTTTAAACAGAGGGACCACCACCCCAGTCTGCCAGTCCAGAGGCACTGTCCCCAGCCGCCACGCGATGTTGCAGAGGCGTGTCAACCAAGACAGCCCCACAACATCCAGAGACTTGAGGTACTCAGGGCGGATCTCATCCACCCCCGGTGCTTTGCCACTGAGGAGCTTCTCAACTACCTCAGTGACCTCAGCCCGGGAGATCGACGAGTCCGCAACCGAGTCCTCAGCCTCTGCTTCCGCAATGGAAGACATGCCAGTGGGGTTGAGGAGATCCTCGAAGTACTCCTTCCACCGTTCAAGGATGTCCCCAGTCGAGGTCAGCAGATTCCCACCCCCACTGTAAACAGTGTGTGCAGGGCACTGCTTCCCCCTCCTGAGGCGCCGGATGGTTTGCCAGAATTTCTTAAAGGCCGACCGATAGTCCTTCTCCATGGCCTCACCGAACTCCTCCCAGACCCGGGTTTTTGCCTCTGCAACCACCCGGGCTGAGGCTCGCTTGGCCCTCTGGTACCCATCAGCTTCCTCCGGAGTCCCCCGAGCCAGCCAGGCTCAATAGGACTCCTTCTTCAGCTTGACGGCATCCCTTACTTCCGGGGTCCACCACCGGGTTCGGGGATTGCTGCCACGACAGGCACCGGAGACCCTGCGGCCACAGCTCCGAGCGGCCGCGTTGACAATAGAGGTGGAGAACATGGTCCACTCGGACTCAATGTCTCCAGCCTCCCTTGGGATCTGGTTGAAGCTCTGCCGGAGGTGGGAGTTGAAGATCTCTCTGACTGGAGACTCTGCCAAACGTTCCCAGCAGACCCTCACAGTACGTTTGGGTCTGCCAAGTCTGTCCAACTTCCTCCCCTGCCATCGGATCCAACTCACCACCAGGTGGTTATCAGTTGACAGCTCCGCCCATCTCTTCACCCGAGTGTCCAAGACATACGGCCGAAGGTCAGATGAAACAACCACAAAGTCAATCATCGACCTCCGATCTAGGGTGTCCTGGTGCCACGTGCACTGATGGACACCCTTATGCTTCAACATGGTGTTCGTTATGGACAAACCGTGACTAGCACAGAAGTCCAATAACAGAACACCACTCGGGTTCAGGTCGGGGGGGCCGTTCCTCCCAATCACGCCCCTCCAGGTATCACTGTCGCTGCCCACGTGAGCGTTGAAGTCCCCCAGTAGGACAACGGAGTCCCCGGTCAGAGCACTTTCCAGCACCCCTCCCAGAGACGCCAAGAAGGTCAGGTACTCTACACTGCCATTCGGCCCGTAAGCACAAATAACAGTGAGAGACCTATCCCCAACCCGAAGGCGCAGGGAAACGACCCTCTCGTTCACCGGGGTGAACTCCAACACATGGCAGCTGAGCTGGGGGCTATAAGCAAGCCCACACCAGCCCGCCGCCTCTCACCACGGGCAACTCCAGAGTAGTAGAGAGTCCAGCCTCTCTCGAGGAGTTGGGTTCCAGAGCCCAAGCTGTGTGTGGAGGCGAGCCCGACTATCTCTAGTCGGTATCTCTCAACCTCCCGCACCAGCTCAGGCTCCTTCCCCCCCAGCGAGGTGACATTCCATGTCCCTAGAGCCAGATTCCGTGTCCGGGGATTGGGTCACCGAGGCCCCCGCCATCGACTGCCACCCAATCCACAAAGCACCGGCCCCCTACGGTTCCTCCTGCAGGTGGTGGGCCCACGGGAGATCGGCCCCACGTCGCTCGTTCGGGCTGAGCCCGGCGGGCCCCATGGGGCAAGACCCGGCCACCAGGCGCTCGCATTCGAGCCCCAACCCCGGGCCTGGCTCCAGTGTGGGGCCCCAGTTGCGCCGTACCGGGTGACGTCACGGACCTAGTTTTAAAATTTGCCATAAGGGGGATTCGAACCGCTCTTTGTCTGGCCTGTCACCCAGGACCTGTTTGCCTTGGGAGACCCTACCTTCTTCTGTTTACGGCTTTAACATTTGAGAAGTTTGGGTTCTTTTGTTAAATAAAAAAAACATTATTCCTCAAAGTAAGGTATCTAAAAGAAGTATCAGAATCTAACTACGGTATTGTATTGGCTCTAGTTCAGAAAACAATACCTAGTAGAACTGAGTCAAGGAATAATCTGCAACTATTTTCATAAGAATCATCTATCATTTTTTATGCAAAAAATCCTAATATTCTCTGGTGCCCGTTGATGGCTGTTTCATGCTTTGCTCTTCTATAGGATGGCTTTAAGTTTGGAGCATAACTTTGTTTTCAGTCAGTATTTTAGCACAAGAGAGACAAGACAACCTTTCTTTGAGGGTCTTCCTCATCCTGCCCAATTACACTCCTTGTGGCACAAAAGGCCACTCACTGACTTAGGGTGCATGGCTATGAATGTGTCCTCAGTGACTGGGTGTTACATCAGTCTTTAGACTTTCCCCAGTCATCTGATTTACTGGTCTGTGGGGAAGTGCTTTTATTTTAGTCCAGCGTTCTCTCAAGGGGCGTGTCATCTTTCGGATATGGGGCTGCTTGGCAGGGTATTTTTAGGTGTGTTTATTTTGAAGTAATCACCCTAAGATGCTTCTGTCTTTCTGGCAGTATGCTGTTACACTCATTCATCCTTTGTCTGTATGGGTCTGTGTGTTCTACTGTACAAAACGGTGGCCATCTGTAAGCTGTGCGGCTTGACATTTATTTGAAGGTTTCTCTCTTGGTCCATCATTTAATCTGTTTGCTGTTGGTCCATTTTCTCTCATTCACTCACGTTTCTCTGTCCCTGGTTTCTTCCCTGACTGTCTCACTGGCATCTCCCCCTCCACCCCCCCTCCCTGGCCCCTGCCTGTCTTGTTTGATATAAATATCGTGTCGGGTTGTCCTCATGGTGTAGGGTTTCTGTGTGGGGCTGGGGCCAGTTCTGCTCTTTTGCTCCCTGGCTATAAACAGGTGAACTGTGGACCCTGGTGGCCTGTCACTGTTGCACCCCCCCCCCAAGCTCCCCCCCGCTTTGTCCGCCTGCCTGCACTGCACTGCACTGTACTCCACGCTCTGTGGGAAATGGGAAGTAAAAACATTGACATCTCCCTTATCCTGGAATTCAAAGCATGCTGTAGTTAGTGGAATGGGTCCTGTAATTGTCAACACATTATTTTCATTTTCTGTATTCATGCACATTCCTCACCAGCTCTCTACCTAGAATCCTGTGGTATTAGAGGAATGTGTGTTTTGCCTGAGTAGATTTTATTACAAAGCATTGTTTTGATTCCAGTTAAGACAGGTTGGATGTTAAATGATGTTTCACTGGATGAGGGCAACCCTATGTACCCTTCCCAGAGCCACCCTTCACGTGTCCCCACCTGATTGCCTTCTTTCTCCAAAGTGGACAGAGGAATGTGTGGAATTCCCCATGCACCTTTGCTCCCATCTGATAAACACTGCAGGACTGTGGCAGAGCCTTGGGTGGGGGT
>CM022476.1:24087115-24135301 GCA_011952105.1 Coreoperca whiteheadi
TGTCAGTATCCACATAACTTGAGAGTTGTTTGTTGAACGTAATGAAGATTAGTTACCACAGCGTGACCACAGATGGTTCCCCTGACAGAGTGAGCCACTGTTAAAGTAAATCTGTATACTGTCTGATGAATTCATCTTGAATTATTAGTCCCAGTCATGTTCTTTTTGATGACAGCTTTATTCCTCCAGCCTTGTACAATGGACTATTGAGTCAGGATGCTGTTAGAGCAGAATTGGACTTTGTCCATTGTGGCTCCTACCCCCCTGTCTGGAATGGAAAAGATTAGCCTGTTACTTGGCTTACAGTGCATGTTTGCATTCTTAATGCTTCTAACTCTTCGTGGACCAAACTTGTCTGAGACTGATGAAGGCTCTTTGTCCGTCCTCACGCCAGACTCAATGCTGCCCTCCTCAGGGAAATGAGGGAAGCAGGAAAATTTCAGTAGCATCTTCAGTCTTTATCCTTTCATGACCTGCGGTAAATGATATCAAAGAGATGCACTTAGTGGTCACCGAGAATGGTGTGTGTGAAATGCAGTCTACTTAGTCAGAGGCTGTAAAAGGATGTGAGTGGTAAAGTTTGGATTTAATAATAATATAATAATCATACTTTTCTGATGCTAAATTTAAAAAGGTCTGACTGTGTTACAGGTCTTTCCTAAAGCCCTGTTTTAGTCATTCTTTATCCTGATATAGAAATAGTAGAATCGTCTCCCACTTTGATTATAGTGCCATCCAATTTGGAGCTGCAACTAACCGTTCTTTTTTTATTATTTATTATCTGCTGCTGATTATTAAACAAGCTCAAACAATAGACTGGCCCTTTTTAAGTAGATGCAATTGTAATTTACACATTTAAAATCTTCACAATTTCCTAAAGCCAAACGTTACACCCTTCAAATCAGATTTTTTTGTCCTACCAACAGTCTAAAACCCAAAGATGAAAGGTTTTCTGTCACATAAGGTAAACTAAAGCACTAAAGCACTGTAACTATGGAATATTTGGCATTTTTTCTTGAAAAATGACTTAGCAATTAGTCGATTGGCGATTAATTGACTTTCACTTGGACTGTACAATATTTTTTACAAACAAATGTACATAAAAATCTACCCATGGGGGTTTTGAAACATACTGTACCTCTTTATTTCCCACCAAGGAGTTTCAAGGATTCATTGTTTAAATCAGACTATATTGTCTGTGACGATGTCCCCTGTGGAGATGCTACTCTGTGTTTTGTGGGTGTTTGCCTGACTCACAGATGTGTAGTATCAGCAGGTGGGAGGGGGGTATAATGAGTGCAGAGACATCATTATAGACAGAGTTTTAAAACTTGGCTGTGTCTACAAGTGTCTTGGAGGACCTCAGGCAGTACGGCTGTCCTCTGTCAAGGCCACAGAAAAACCTTCTAGGAATACATTACCGTAATTAAGAAGTCTTTTTGTTTTGTTTGACAGCGTTTATATTCTGCTAGAAGAGAAATGTGAATCTAAATCTAAATCCTACACTGTCTTTTATATGACTCATCTTTGTCCCCAAAAAAACAGTTGCGGTATTTTTCTGTCTGGAGGCTTTGTTTTATGAGTGACAAAGTCAACTTCAGTAAGACCTTATTTAGCATGTCAGCACCAGGTGCAGATTATTTTGAGCTGGTCGGGATATTTCAGCACATTTGCAAAGACATGGGCTACTCACTGAGCTTACCGCTTTAAATAGGCTTGTGCTCCCATGTGAACTTCTTTTTTTTGTTTTATTGTGTTTATGGCATTGTGAATGCTTTGTTGTTAGATCAATGTTGACACAGACGAGGGAGAAACTTACCCAGTCTATTCCAAGCCTAAGGGGGGGACCTGGTATGAAGGCAGTGTCTGCCATTTTCACTGAGCAATAAGGTGGCCTTATTATTGTTCAGTGATGTGCAGTTAGACTTGTTCCAAGTCTCTCTGTACAAAATCTTAAAGGGACAGTTCGCGCTTTGAGCAGCGATATTTAAAAAAAAAAAGGCCGATATCTCCAAAACTCGGCAACTCACACCAAATCAATTTAGATGGATAAAAAGCACTACAGGTAAGAGGAAGAATATGTATTTTTGACTGTTCCTTTTAAGCTTCCACGTTAAGTCTTTAAGTAAAATATTTACTTTGGTGCTGACGTGTAGTTGGATGCTGGAGTATATGGAGAAGCAGAATGATTCAGATAACAGGAAAATGTTTAGGATGCCTACAAGCAATCCAACATCACTTAACTTATGTCCCACTTCTCTTTGTGTGGGTTTTTTTTCCAAAACATATTTTTTTTAAATAACTTACGGACAGGAAATGAACGCTTTTATAACGGAACAGATTTATGAAAATTTAGACACTTTTTACTTGCGTAAATTGTATTTTAGAAGGCGCAGGAGCCTGGTTAGCTATCTGAACTTAAAAGTGCGGTGATTCATTGAAACCGACCGTTCCAAGCCCCTGTAGTGTAACAGTATGCAGCCGGTGATTGCGGTCTATTCTGGACAGGCTGAGGATGGATGGATTGTGTGATGTAAGAGTCTATTTTGTTCCTGCGTTCCACCGAACACTCAGCAGGGTAACACTGTACCCTCTCAACCCTGGACTGGATTCAGAAACACTTTTGGTCTGTGTGCTTCTTTGTTCCTATCTGTCTGTCTTGTTAAGTTCACACTCGTTCTCATGAAACAGAGACTAATCAAAGACATTCGTTACTCACAGAGGTATAATATACTGAAATGATAGATCAAGCTCGTAGACAGGTAGCTCTCATTGTCAGCAGGGTTGTATTTATAGTGTGTACTGATGGAAAAAATATGTAAGGGATTTCAGAGGGATATTTTATGAGGGCCTAATGGGTTTAGGTATGAAGCTGTGCTCAGTGATGTACTGTGCCATGCTGTGATGGTCATGTAGCCTAACCTAACTGTTGATGATCTGCGCTGAGGAGAAAGCTTTTTTTGATGACTGGTTGGAATGAGAGACTGACTCACTGCCATTGTCTGTTTACAGCCTGACACCACATTCAGTAGCCGCCTCCTTCAGAGCAGCCAACAACCCCAGTAAAGGATTCGTTGGTCTCCAGCCCAACCTTGTTTGCCACAACAGTTCAGGAATTTGTCTCTGATGTATTTGCTCCAATGACATGAGGATTACTGTGTTCAATTTTGATTGAAGATTGTTATTTAAATGAAATAAAGACATGGACAAATCAGCACTAAAAGCAAATATATTTAGTTATTTTACCAGCGCCATTGTAATGCGCGTCTAGTGAAAGTGTGCCTTGCAACAAAAATGTAGCAAAACTATTAAATCTTTCAGACGCGTTGCTGGCGGACTTGGAATCTACTACGTCCCACATCTCAAAGCGACCTGTGTTCTTGTCTGATGAGACCCCCTACTCCATCCCCACCGGAGGACACTCCTACCAGGATGTGTCAGTTCCACCTCCAGTTCCTCCTCCACCCTCAGCCGAGGCTCTGAACGGGTCCCTGATAGATCAGCCGGACTCCGACCACTCCTCTCAGCAGGTAGGTCTCTGTAGTGTGACCGTGGATAACCTAACTCATGAACTAATGTACAAGGAAGTGACACAGCACAAATTAGATTAGGTAGATATATGAAAGATGTAGAAAAAGGGTCCAAAGCATTTGAAGCCATAAGTATCGTATGTCTGTGTGCACATGATACTTCTTTTGTGATCTGATCCCAATCTCGGATATCAAATTAATCAGAAATGAAATATGTGCAGATATGTTCGGTTTTACACAGTTAACTGGGTCAAATTGAAAGCCAAGTGAAAAAACAGGTTTTCTCAGTATGTCTGACTGATGTATCCTCTGCAGTCGTTAGGTTCAGCCCAGAAGAGCTCATGGTCCAGGGACAGTAGCAGCTCTCCATTGTCTCACATTGAAGAGGACCACGTCTACAGGTATCCTGCCGCACACTTGAAATGTTGGATGTATAAAGTTGAGTGGAACATCTGTCATTTTGCCTGTAGTTGCCATTAGCAGTTGTCTCTATCTGTATCCTCTTCAGTTTTCCAAACAAACAGAAGTCGTCAGACTCGTCAACAGCAGCCATGACCTCTGCCCTGGGTAGTAACCTCTCAGAGCTCGACAGGCTGCTGCTGGAACTCAACGCAGTGCAACAGAGCTCCCCTTCATTCCCCACTACAGGTAGACACAACGTCTTCAGCTTTACCACTTCTGTTTGTGGTGAGCACAATTAGTTATACCGTTATGTGTCCACAGAGGAGGCAGCTCCACCTTTGCCATCCTGCAGCATCACCCACTACGAGAACGGCGGCGCCCCTGACATCACGGTGAGCCCGCCCCCTCAGGACAAACCCAAGCGGAACGGAACGAGGCTGGATGAGGCCCGACCCACTGTGGAGAGTCTGCTGGACGAACTGGAGGACTCAGTGCCTTCACCCAGGTGCACACAGTCTCTCCACTGCAGCCGGTCTCTAACCTAGCATGTATTTATGTGAATGACGTAGGCTTCAATGACCCTCACTGAGCTGAAAAAGAAAGAGGCATGTCTTCCGACCACATCTGAAAGCAAAAGCTGTTTATAGCTGTCTTGTGTTGGGCAGGAGCGGTGTTACTAGTTTAATTACATTTCTCAGTAGCATGGTGGTAGCGTAGCTGTTATCTGAATCTAATAGCTTTTCAGTAGCTTAGCTCGTAGCGTCTTATAGACTGGCGTAATAATCGCGGGACACAACAAATCGTTAATGAAACTCGGTGCCAACTCTTTTAATAATCGAATTTTATCGATTCGTTGTTGCAGCCCTAGATCGATGGCGTGTCCCAATCGAGCTAACTTTAGCTTTGTTTGCCCCATCTATGGACAATTAAAAGCAGTGCGTACAGAAGCCTATTTCACTCTTTATACAGTCCAAAAGACAGAAAAAATGTATTATGGCTTTCTTATATTTTCTGCCTTCTGGTATTGGATCAGATACCCTGAGTTGGGGTTTCAGAATCTATATTTGTAGAGAAAAAGATGGAGCGGTGCATCCCATCGTCCTAGACCCAAGCCAACAAGCTTACAGTAGGCCACTGGGTGCCGCTGGGCCATTGTTGAGCATCTGTGGCTGTCTTTTGCTTCCACCTTTTAGTTTCTTCTTCTACAAGGTAAGACCAGAGGAAAGCAAAGCTTTACTGTGGCAGCTCAAGTGGGCTTGGTGTGTAAGAACTCTAAACTAGAGAAAAAATGTTGGCTTCTTTTAGGGAATCTAGTGGGAACTTGGACAATAGATATTTTTAGTTCTGTTGTTAGTATGGTTTCCATGGTTGAATGTAATTACAAATCATATTATAATTCATATTTTCTAGCCCCTCCGCTCGCCACAGCGATTTGGACACACCCTCTCAGCAGCAAGCCAGAATTTCAGCTTCCTGTGCCACGAGAGAGCTAGATGAGCTGATGGCTTCTTTGTCTGACTTCAAGGTACAAAGGCGCATGAGTGAATACTGGAAAGGCTTCACTTTATCAACAAAACACAAGCTTCCATGTCATATTCCTGATGATTTCTCTGTCCTCTTCCTCTTATCTTGCTTATGCTTCTCTGTCCTCTAGCCCAGTTCTTTGGGCTCTCTGCTGGACCCAGCAGGAGCATCTTCCAGCTCTCCTCATCCTCCAGTCTCTTCCTCCATCACCCCAGTGGCTTCTCCTTTCCTTAGTCTGTCCCACCCGTCTGCCTGTGCCTCTCCTCTCTTCTCTTTGCCTGCTGGTCTAGAGCTTCACATAGATGAGGATGGAGGCGACGGTGGCATGTCAGTGCCCCATCTGAACCGCCTCCCTCCCCACAGTCCTATATCCTCACTTTCTGCAGCCAGTGACCTAGACCTGGACTCTGTCATAGATGTCTCCGCCACCATGCTGTCATCCCAAACCAAGTCTCTGCTAGTCCTCTCTCAGTCCGCTTCCTCTAACTCCAACCTGATGAGAAATAGCCCAAGTCCTTCCAATACCACCACCACCCCCTCACTTACCTCAGTTAACACCGTCCTGGACCACAAGTCCTCCAAGTCCCCTAGTCCATCTGTTGAACGAGTCTCACCCTCAGATACTGTCAGTAAACTCTATTGTGCTCCTAAGAGCAAGGAGTCTGCTTCTTTTCATGACCTGGATTTGAGTTTCTCCACTCCTCCTCCTCCTTCTAAAAACCTCACCCCTCCTCTCTCAGTTCCAAAGACTCCGTCACCCCTCCCTGATGCTGTCTCTATATCTCCACCACACGCTTCCTCAAAAACATACTCACCATCTCCAGTCTCTCCATTGATGGTCCCGCCCGCACTGGCCTTCACTAGCCCCAGCAGACAGCAGTTTGAGTCGGCACCCGCAGCCCAGAGAGCCAGCCCCCTCGCTGTAGAGCAACCCCCCATGGTAGAGCCTTCCCTGGACGAGGCACTAGACAAGCTGCTAGCAATGAGTTTTGCACAGAGTCACTCAGCAGCACATGTGGAGGAACCACAGCTGAAGATGGAGGCACAGTATCCAGGCAGAGGAATGCAGGAGGTGCACGAGGAGTTCATCCTGCCCATGGACAGAAACAGCGTGCAGCCTGACACTTTCACCAGCGCCACCAACACCATCACAGATGAATCAGTGGACGGAGGCACTGACGGGAATGGAGATCTGGACTGGGCTGATGAGGAGCTGTCCATGTCCTTCCATGATGGACTGGACGGCACCATGACGCCTTACACTGAGAGGCCGTACACAGATGGCAGCATGACCCCGCTGACAGAGGCCAGCTGGATGGATGAGTCCATGACCCCGTCTTCATGCCCTGGGACCCCTGACGTTTCCCTGGACCTGCCCCTGCTGCAGAATCCCAATACAGACAGAGTCTCTGCATCCGGACATGTATGCGTCTCCACTCCTGCTTGACACGAGACGGCCTTGTTTTGCTCCCATTTTGCCTTGTTCTTTGCTCTTGCTTATGAGACTGATGCTTCTGTACCAGCTGGCCTCCACTTCGAGGGTTTTTCTCATATGTCTTTTTGAAAAGCTGAAACATGACACCAAATATTTATCTCCTAGTTTGCTCACTAGTATAATTTATGCACCTTGTGATTTTAACACCGATATGATTGTTATGTTTGCAGTCAATATCATCTCTTAAGTCTCGGTTTGCACTATCAAGTAGAGCTGAATTCAAGTCAATTAATTGATCACTCGATTGACTGAAAATATATCAGCAATTCTGATGACTGATTTAATCAAGTAAAACAAAAAATCTTCTGCTTGTCTGTGTTTTATATTTCAAGTAGAATATCTTTGGGTTGTAGACAATTGGTGACATAAAACACAGCAGTCTTTCTGAACTTGTGAGGGGCATTTATTCTATTAGTGTTTTGTTTTACCTTTCATAGATTACATGGTTAATTAGTGAAACAAAATAAGACCTCCTCATGGGTGGTGACAAGGTGCTTTAATTTTACCATCCGGCATTAGATACCCATTTAACTAGGCAGACACCAAAACAGTGTTCGAGCGTGGCAAAAATATAGTTGAAAGAAAACCTTTTTGAAAATACATTCAGACCGAAGCTAGTGGAATAGAAGTTGGCTCAAAAAGGGATACGGCACTTACAAGTAACTCACTGATTGGCTGCACCAGTACTCAGCATTGCATATGTACACCACCATCCTACTTACCTTTTGCTCCAGTTTTTGTGTGAAGGACCCTAATACGACCTGCGTTTTGACATTGGTGTGGTTGCTCGACAGACTGGGAAGGCTGGGAGGGGAGGTTCATGGGTTAGGGTGGCATCTGACATAAGCATGCAAGAAGTGCATGAAGTGTGACTCTGAGCCCACTTACCACTGCATCCTGGCCTGTCAGTGATTCAAGAAATCACAGTTTGAGCGACTCACCTGCTGCCCCAGAGCTCTGCTATAACTGCATCAGCTGCGTTATGATTGGTGTGGACATTTGATAAGGTGCTCACCATTCCCCCTTAGATAAAATCAGTGATTAGGCGCACCAAGGAGACTCCCAATGTGCACCCCATGTACCGAGATGGTCACCTGCGCAGGAAGATGGGACCCATCATTGTAAACAAGAACACCTCTCAGGACCGCCTCATAGAGGAGCTTCAGGGCAAGCTGGGGATCGGCCGCTCAGAGCGCCGACGTAAACAGTCTGATGACTGGTTGACAGAGGGTGTCATTGTCTCGTCCAAACCCCAGCGTTTCCGTCCTGATGGCGCTGGCAGTGAGGTCGACAAGGTTGGCTCCAGTGTGCTCGGCACTTTTCCCAAATATTTATGTTTAGTTTTCTACACGTTTCCCTCTCTGTGTTCCCTCCCTTCTCTCTGTCGTTCTCTCTTCTTCTGTAGATCATAATTCCCCCAGAGTCACCTGTCCCTGTGAGGAAGGTGCTGCCACCTCTCTCCCCCCCGGCCCCTCGTCGCCCTCCTATTGTAGAAGAACCTAAGCGACCACTCCCAGCACAGCAGCCCTGTGTCCCTATACCACCACCACCACCACCACCACCACCACCTCCTCCGCCACCTCCCTCTCCCCCTCCACAACCTCCACACATCCAGGAGCCAGTTCACGCTGCACATCGGCGGATTATAAAAGCCCCACCTCCACCTGCCCCAATTCAGGAACCTCCTGCCCCCAAACCAGAGCCCCCTCCTCCTGTTCTTAAAACCCCAACCCAGCCTCCACCAGTGGAGCCAGTGACACCAATTGCACCCAAAGACCTGGTGTCTGTAGGCTGTCAAACAGAGTATGACCCAATCTTCCCTCCAATGCAGGCATGAACCCCTGTCTCTTATCCCTTCTGTTTCTCACACTTCTAAGAAGCATACCATGATTATTTTTCATCTTAGAAATATAACATAACTAGGTGAACAATATTCAAGTTCTAGGTTACTGTGTCAGCAGAAACTCAACTGTTTTCATAATTGAACCATTTCAGATTATGGCCCAAGGGAAAGGTGGCGTTCCAGGTGGACCTCCGACACAGGTCAACAAGCTGGACAACATGCTTGGTAGCCTGCAGTCTGACCTCAACAAACTGGGTGTGCAGACGGTAGCTAAAGGAGTTTGCGGTGCCTGCTGTAAGCCAATTGTGGGACAGGTTAGATGGTTTTGTTAAGATACTATATACGAAATATAAATATATGACCATTCTAATCGTTTTTAGAGTTTGCATACTAAATCCACAATCATCTTTTCTGATCATCTAGGTGGTGACCGCCATGGGCCGCACATGGCACCCTGAGCACTTTGTGTGCACACACTGTCAAGAGGAGATAGGCTCCAGGAACTTCTTTGAGCGTGACGGACAGCCGTACTGTGAGACGGATTACCATAACTTGTTCTCCCCACGGTGCTACTACTGCAACGGGCCCATACTGGACGTGAGTCACTGCTGTTCACATATGTGGTCACGTCTGTTGTCGATTACAGTCGGCCAACAATAAATGTTGTCATGTCTTTTCAGAAAGTTGTGACGGCGCTGGATAGGACATGGCATCCTGAACACTTCTTCTGTGCTCAGTGTGGATCCTTCTTTGGCCCAGAGGGTATTGTAATTTCTTGTATTGAATTATTACAATGACTTTTAAATATACAGTACATTCATAGAAGCAAAAACCACTGCGTTTTGTATTGATTGATTCAAATCTGTTGTCTCTTTCTGTTATTCCTATGAAGGTTTTCATGAAAAGGATGGAAAAGCCTACTGCAGGAAGGATTACTTTGACATGTTTGCACCAAAATGTGGCGGCTGTGCCAGAGCCATTTTGGAGAACTACATCTCAGCGCTGAACAGCCTTTGGCATCCTGAGTGTTTTGTTTGCAGGGTCTGTATCCTGCATTTCTGATAGCCGGAGTGTCTCCATAAGATATTGTAATGAGAATAATTTGAACAACAGCGTCTCCCTCTGCTCTCGCATGTCTTCGTTTACAGGAGTGCTTCACCCCGTTTGTGAATGGAAGTTTCTTTGAGCACGACGGCCAGCCCTACTGTGAAGTGCACTACCACGAGCGCCGTGGCTCCCTCTGCTCCGGCTGTCAGAAGCCCATCACGGGCCGCTGTATCACAGCTATGTCCAAGAAGTTCCACCCGGAGCACTTTGTCTGCGCCTTCTGCCTGAAACAACTCAACAAAGGCACCTTTAAAGAACAAAATGACAAACCCTACTGCCATGGCTGCTTCATCAAGCTGTTCAGTTAGGGAGAGCATTTTACACTTTGGGTCAGGGCTTAGATAAGTGTCTAAAGCATCTTTAGCGCAGGTAGGGGGGGAAATGGGATTCAGTGTGTTAGTATCGAAGAAGGTTGTCAGTACTCTGATGATGACATTGGAAGTGTGTATGGATCAGGTATGTGCATGTGATTGAATCAGCATACTGTCTCTGCCGGACTAAAATACTTTTAACTTGTCATTCAGAAATTTTGAAAAAAAATCCCTGTCCCCCTTAACAGCTGCGCATCTTTTGAAGCTCTTATGGGTTTTAAGTGGGTCAATAGGCCCAAGTGTGACGCAGATATACTCAACATTCAAAGGACAATGAAAATCTTGAAACCATTCTGAAAACATCAAAAGTTGACGTAAGTGTTTTTCAAATCAATTCTGATATGCAGACGACTGAGGGTTGTTTTTTGTATCCACTTTTCTGTCATTCTCTGCATTATTATGTTTTCAGATCGTTTAGGTTTTAATCTTGGTAGTTGGTGCTGAACTCTTACTGAACACTGTAGAAATCCATGAAAAACTCTGTGTGTTTGACATTGTTACTCACTGGTTGAGCGTGTCATTTTAGAAACCATACAAGAAGACATAAAAATCAGAAAACTATAGCAGGAAGCAGCTGACCTGTTTTTTAACATTACAATTTTTGCAACTGCTGAGGGTAAAAGGCTTTTAGGTACCTTTTTTCCCCCATGGCATAAAGTTGGACAGAGCAGATGGACTAACCCATGATATCACTGTAGCATTGATTGGAAATGGGCTGTGTCAGAATTCACAAATATTTTGTATGTGTGAAATTGATTGCACTGTCTTTAGACTTTTACAGAGGCGATCACACCGGCATATGCAGTTTTTAAGTGTGGATACCAGAATGTTACAAAACGGAGTTTCTTTTATAAATGAAGCAAGAATTGAATTAATCAGTTGTATACGGCTTCCAAAATCAGAAGCACACCTATGTAGGTTAGCCAAAGGCAAACCGTGCATGATGAACATTTTACTGTGATTCTCAATGAAGAAATTCAACACGTAGGCGGCCGCCAGTAGCTGCAGTATTCACTTCAGTTACATTTTTAAGCAAACTTCACGTTTTTGTGCTGCCAAATCATTCCGTGACTTTTCACAGAAGAAAAGAGAAAACAGTCTGAAAACAGTTTCTTGCAGTTGCCTCATACAGTGAAGTGGAACCACACAAATATATTGGGAGTATACTGTGCATCTCTTACACTACCGTTACTGTTTCTGAGTACACCTGAGAAGTGTTTTTGTAAATATCCAATGCAGCTACATTGTAAGCAACGCACTGGCATGCTTAGCATGTACATGTGTTTAATAACCACTCATTCAACGAGGGAGAGGGCTCGTGGGAAGGCATAGCAAAGATGCTTTGGTATTTTTGGTGCCGTTACTGTATTGAGAAGCTGATGAATGTTCACTATTTTGAAACAAGAAGTACATAATGCAAGAAAACATTGCCTGTGATATTCCGGTAACTCTATGCAACTGTGGATTAACAACTTTGTATTTCAGCTTCAGCATGTATTTTTTAAGTAACAGGCTGTCTGGGCCATTGTATCAGTATCGTGTCTAATAACACTGGCAAATTCAGCAAAATACTGATAACAGGTCAATAGTTATGTTTCCATGTTATTAGACTGTGAGTCCACTGAAAAATGTACGCTGTTACAATGAGAGCCTGGTGGTCTGTTAAAATACATCGTAGGGCTACGATGACTCATTTCCCCAAGTATCTGAGCAGCATCTTCTGTGTGACCACCAGTTTGGGTCTGCACATGGTTAGTCATGACATGCAGCAGATATATTGGGCCTTTTGTCTTGTTCAGGGAATCCTAGAGCCTTAAATCTTTTCTCACTCTATTTAAGATCCCATGTAACAGTTGTCTTTTCGAATCAGTTTAGTAGTGATTACTTAACCAAGCCATACCTTCTTTGAATTGTTTTTGTGTCTGTCGACTTTATTTTCTTTTCACTTTGAATGTCAACAGTTATGAATAGTGAGATTCCTCACCTCTAGTCTGATTACGCAAATAAATTCTGTTTTGGTATCAACGTGTTACCCAAGGGCTTCATTTGTCATACGCGTTCAGTCAGTGCATAATTTTTACACTTAAGCTTAAGGAAACAGAAACACCTTGGAACACAAACATTGGCCCCAACTGTAGAATACCCCCTTCATCCTCTCTGTACTCCAAGATTGAAGAAGAACATCCAAACAACAAATAATACAAGAGAAGAATAGCTGCGTTTGCCGTTTGAGTAACCTTCAGATTGGGAAAATAATGGTAAATCATCCGTTTACACTGGGAAACAGTCACATATGTTAGCAGTGGATCGGAGAGTAATTGTTTGCTCGGATTCAAGTTCAATACACTCATTCAGATAGTAAACCAACTGTTTACTATTGGAGAAACAACTGATTTTGTGTAGAATCCATAGATTTACAGCGCCGGTACCAGTAGGTGGCGGTAATGCCACATTGTTGTTTTCCAACCGCCATGAGACTTTGAGGAAAAGAAGAAACAGGGCGCGAGTCCCCCGCTGTGATTGGGCGAGGAGACACCGGTTAGCGTCGTCATACCCGGAAGAGTGACATGTTTATTGTTGCTAACGCTTCGGGTAAGTCGCGAGCCGAGCTAATTTGCTACGTCTCGCCAAAAATTTGTTAACTATTTGTTCCTTTCTACACCGTGTTAAGTCTTTGTACGAGTTGGAGAAACCCGAAGGTCTTGCCAGCGTCAGACTTCAGCCGCAGCCGTGGCTCTGTTATAAGTTTACCAAACTCAGTAAATAACCTCAACATGTACGTGTCCCTGTTTATCAGAGGACGACTCTTATTCCATCCGCGTTCAGTATTTGGACGTTTTTTCAATTCGGCATTCATGCAAGAAGTTTACCAAACTTTAACCAGTTTAACATTGGCTGGTTGTGTGTTGCTCGCTAACGTTAAGTGAGTGGTAACACAGCAGGGTGCCACAGCCCCGCGGCCCCCCTCTCATATTAGAAGACACAACACAAGTCAGTGAAGGCCTGAGTTGGGCAGCTTCTCTTCATGTGTCCTGAGACGATGGTTAGTCAGCAATCAGTTAGAAGGGGCTCCCCCAAATCCCTCACCTGTAAATATCAGCGGCGGGATTTCTATGTTTTTATGTAAACCAGCTTACCTCCAGGGTCCATATGTCTGCCAGGTCTCTTTATGCAAGGAGGAAACCGACGTCGGCTGGACCGAAATGGCATCCTACTTTGATGAACATGACTGTGAGCCCACCAACCCCGAGGAACAGTATCGCCAGAATGCACTACTTGAGCTGGCCAGGTGAGGCTGAGCACGCTGCAGACAAGTAATGTAATTCCTCTACACTGATTCATGGTGCACAGGGCTCTGGCTGACTGCTGCTCTGTGTGTGTAGGTCTTTAATGCAGGGCCTGGACCTAATTGACTCGGGGGCGTTCGACTTGTCGGACTGGGACCAGCGCCTTCCCCCTCCGGCTGCCAAAACTGCTGTTCAGACCCTCACCGTGGTCGTCATCTCTCCAGAGCAAGCAGGTGACGGACGTCTGCTCCAGTTCAATGAAACGTGTTTTACACTCTTATTGACAATCAGAAGCTGGTGATAGTACAGGGAGGGATCACGCTTCCAGACAGGCCGAGAGAAAGCTGCGGGACCACAAACTTCATTTGTTGAAATAGTTTGTACCTGAGGAAAGCTTGGTCCTTCACTTGCTCCAGTGAAACCTGCAATACAGAACCTTCTTCTTCTTCTATTCATTCTTTTATGGCGGTTGGCAAACGACCTTTTAGTGTGCATTACACCACCTTCTGAAATGAGTGTGGACCAAAAAAGCTTACAAATTCCCGTAAACAAAAGTAAAATAAAATAATAATAAACCATATAGTAATAATAAAGACACTGATACATTTTCATCCCATTACTATAGACACAATTGAATTAATGACTAAACTCTATATCCTTCTAATAAGCACAGTTTATTTTTTTCCAAAAACCTGAATATTGCTCTATACCCCACATGCCCTGAATTCAGTTGTAATATTTCCTTAATATTAAATCAAATCTGTTCCCTGCTTAGCCTAATACAGGACCTGGGTAGATTAGTGTGAATGTGAAGCATGCCGATGCAGGAAAAGAGCAAGCGTATTTTGCGAACCTTTTCAAAC
Organism: Coreoperca whiteheadi; assembly: GCA_011952105.1. Taxonomy (NCBI): domain Eukaryota; kingdom Metazoa; phylum Chordata; class Actinopteri; order Centrarchiformes; family Sinipercidae; genus Coreoperca; species Coreoperca whiteheadi. Next base: position 24,101,538 of record CM022476.1, read on the forward strand.
ATTAGAGGAATTTAATCTGGCTTTTTGATCTCACAGACAAAGGTCTCAAGTGTCCCGTGTGTTTGCTGGAGTTCGAGGAACAAGAGACGGTGCGAGAAATGCCTTGCAAACACCTTTTCCACTCAGGATGCATACTGCCCTGGTTGAGCAAGGTAAAGCTCACAAATGTGTAATTCAGAATTTCATCCTACACCAGACGTGACGTAGAAACGTTTAAGTGGCGACGTAGAATTCCTTTTGAATCTTTTGCATTGTTTGCAATCGTAGACTAACTCCTGTCCGCTCTGCCGACTTGAATTACCAACTGACAATCCAGAGTACGAGGAGTTTAAAAAAGACAAGGTTAGTGTGTGAATATGCATTGGATGGTATAAACTGATCCTCATCTTCTAACTGCGCTTTCAATACGGCATCAGTACCTGGCTGAACAGTGTTTTCTGTCCTGTAGGAGAGAAGAAAACAGAGAGAGCACAGGCTGGAAGACCTACATGGAGCCATGTACACATGACATGGCTGTGCTGTGGTGCACGTTTGTGGCTCGGTGACATTTTACGCAAAATTATGAAAGAAATGCATATTGCTGCGTTCGTGCCATGTCGTACAGAATGGAATTTTTTCGAGCATGGGCAACGTCTCATATTTGTAGTGACGAGGCAGAAATATCAGGAATGCCTGACATCTGCAATATGTCCCGAGAACTACACAACTATCAGGAAATTGTTGGCAAAATGGCTGTAAAGCCACCGTCACTGGCAGCGCCATCTGAAGAAAATCCAATTTTACAAATATGTAATACAATAAAGGTAGCTCATTTAGGCTTCTTTCTATTTACATGGTGTGACCGCAAGGCCGTTAGAGCAACTAAGGGTTTTCCTGTTTTCCATTCATGTGACATGACTTGAACGCAGCATAAGCAACAGGGTAATTGAAAACTGAAAATGCTTGTCTCCAAGTTGGATAAATGCTCTTTTCTCACTAGTTAGGATGAATATATTTTAAGATGAGTATGCTGTTGACAGCAGCACTGAAGCACCCTAACGCATTTCAGTTCAGTCTCTTTGTTCCTTTTTTATATAAATTTATGAGCTTTAAACACATAAAAAAAAACCATCTGTTCAGCTGTATTTGTCTAATCAATATGTATAGGAATATATCTTAATCAGACTCCTTTTTTGTTATTGTTTTCCCACAAACAGAATGTTTAAATCTGAGAGAATTTTAATATTAAAGTGCACTCCAGCAATGTAGTATAAATAGTATACACTTCCATTAATTCTGAGCACTCATTAAAGATGGATTAAAAAAGAAGAAATGTCAAAATGAAAGCAGCAGGGGCCAATATGTCCTGACTTTTGGTCCCTAGTATGGCTCAACCTCCAAAGATGCTGGATCCTGCACTTCCCATTATGTATTTTTTATGTTTGACCCACATCTTCCAAACTCTGTGCCCCCCAGTGTAACACGGGCTATCTGTACATTTGTAGTCTCCAAGCCAAAGGAATCATTTTTTCAGACTGCACAAAGCTCCTCTAGAGCCACAGAAGACATGAAACAACTGTTTCCACTGGTGAGTAAACTGACCTTTACGTGTAAAATCGGTGGAGTTCCCCTTTAACTTGTCCCATGATGATGTTTGAGAAAGCATCTCATCTCTTCTGGCCTAGACAGAAAAGCAATTAACATCACCAGTGTGGTCTGAATTGGTTTTGATGCTTCTACATGAGATGGCAGTCCCTTTATTATAACCGCCTTATATTATACTGCTTCCACACCACAGCAGTAATCTGGGAAAACTCATGTTTGCTGTGCACGTGTTACCACACAGTATTGGACCTGCAGCTCTGCTGACACCGCGCAGCTTGGAGTGCTGTTTAACCAGCGGTATGTATGCATGTTAGCCATACTTTGTGTCAGCTGCTCTGCCAAACACTTGCTATTTCTGCTTGCAAATAAACGGAGCTGCTTTTTATACAAAGCAACAACCACCCAAAGACTACTAACCATAGTTACAGGCTGGTACTAATACTATTCCACACTGTCTATATAAGTACTGTATGACTATGATGTCATTTTGCTGTGTGTTTTAAGCAGCAACTTGCAGCAGAAAATGTTGCTGTTTATAAGGAAACAAGCTATTTTTCTGTTTAAAGAACAGCCCATGCAAAACATCTGCGAATAATTTATCATTTTTATTTCATATTTGAATATAAATCTCTGTCAAATGAAAATACCTAAATGATAGACAAATCATACATATTTACAGAATTTATAAAAGGAAACAAAAATCATCTGTGTTGACTTGTTTTCTGGGATTTCTGTGACTCCTCCGTTACCATTCTCTTACATATTTTTCTTATCGAGGAAATATGACTAATACATTTTTATAGACATTTGTTTCTGTGTGTTGTTGCTAGAGTTCAAGACATGTACAGGTCAGGCAGCCTTTTGTAATACAGGATTCTCCCACGAACAAAGATACCATGTGACAGCTTAGTGAAGTGTACATATTGACTGAACGAAAAGAAAAAAAGGTTGTAAAATCCACCTTTAAGTTTTGGCCTGTGGAAGATGGTATTATGGAAAAGATGCTGTTACAGAATAAATCCAACCCTGATGTGAGGGCATACACAAGCTGCCATTTGTAGTCACACCTTGTGACTTAGTTACAGTATGGTGAAATAGGCTACAGCTGAACACAAGATACAAAAAGAAACGATCTGAACATGTTCCCCTAGCACAGTACGAGGGATAAGGCTAAAACAGTGCACTCATACCAATTCATACACCTACTGCCGACTCACAGAAAACCAATTAAAGCTCCATTGGATTCCAGTCTTTTTTGGCAAGATCAGGATTGCTGCAGTCCCAGAAAGAAAAGGAAGTTAAATCATTTGCACAAAAAGTAAAGAAAACTGACCTGACACATGATTATGCAGCTCGTGTGACTGCAGATCCACTGTCCTGTGAAACGTGGACACTCGCCAGGACAGATCTTTGTGGATTGAGCTGTGGCTCGCTGAGCCGCCATCATAATTAAATACTTTTCTCAACCTCAAACCATTGTGAGATGGAAAACATGTTGGAACTCTAGCTTTTACCACAGAACATCAAACCCACAAAAGATAAGAGGTAGGTGATGTGACCTTTTGAAAAACGCGTATTGCTGGCATCCAGTGGTTAGACAGTTAAAAATGTAACAACACTATGCAGAGGGCAGAATACTGTGTGTGTGTTATGAAACATACTTCTTACAACAGCTCACTCACTCAAACAAGAACATAATCTGAGTGTTACTTGAATCAGGCGGCATTAGTCAGCTTAGTTTGTAGCAGTCTGGCGTTGTGCTAATTCACAACTGTCACGATCAGAAATTGGCAACAGGAAATCATACAAGAAAAACCTCAATATGTGACACACTTTCACTTCAGTCTACAACCTGTATGGTTTTGTCTGGTTCTAACACTGTATTGACACCATTGTAACGCCATGAGGTTTATGGCACAAGGTCTGCAGCCTCCCCTGTGAGTACTGAGAAGGCTTCACATCAATTTATATTTAACAGAAAACAAATTGTCAAAGCAGGCTTCCAAGGGTCTGGGCCACACACACACACACACACACACACACACACACACACACACACACACACACACACACACACACACACACACACACACACACACACACACACACACACACACACACACACACACACACACACACACACACACACACACACACACACACACACACACACACACACACCCTTGTTTTACTGTGAGATGTAGGTCATTTCAAATGTCTTGGTGTCACTTTTTTCTTTAAAAAAAAAAAGAGCCCTGTGTTCAACTCCAACACACTGAAAAAGGCATTATTCACTCCAATGGAGCATAAATTATCAGATGGTTGATGGTAATTATTGCACCGGACATGACAGTCAATGAAATAAAAATGTTACAAAGAAATCATCAGATCATGCAACCTGTGGGACAATAACGGGATGACATCCAGGGAGACGACGTCAGAGAATCTCAGATAAAAGTGATTGAGATGCACGTGGTCCGAGTCATTACAACAGGACAGTAGTTTTTTTTCTGCAGCCATCCTGCACGCACATGTCAATGAAATGGATTATGATCTCAAGAGTGATAGTGGCTCAAGATACACGCATACGTATTTTGTAAAATTACTTATAAAATACCATCAAAATCTGCATAAAAATTATCTGTGCAATAAATTTGTCAAGTGAAATGAAGGATGTTTGCCAATCATTTGACAGATAATTTATGCTTGATTGATCAAAAAGGCCATTTGCTTACAGCCTGCAAAATATACATAACTGTTAACTATTCACTTCTCTAACATTCAGTACTTTCTACTTACTACGCAAATTCATAACTCAAACATAAAGTGTTATTCTCTCATTCAAAAAGTGTGCCGTGCAGAGATAAGCAAAAGGCCAAAACAGGTGGGTCACGCAAAGCATTGGGTAATTCATGGAGGAGTTTCTGGGGAGGGGAAAAACCAGTGACGCGCTATTATAAAAAGAAAAGAAAAGAAAAAAACTTCCATTCAGGAAACCTACTCTTGTGAAGAATTGCCCAAATCAGCAGCCACATTCATGGTTCCAGTAGTCAAACTGGCTCCCCACATTCAGCCCTCCTTTCAACACCGCTGCAGGAAATGTAACAGGACATTTAGACTGTAGTGGCTTGCACCGACGTTGGTAAAAAAAACTAACAAAAACAAAGTAAGAAAGATAGTACTGCATTACAGATGGGATATCCTGGTGTTGGTTCAAGATATCAGAACTTCCTCCACATGTTGCGCCTGTTGCCTTGCCTTCCTGTGGGAGCCCATGAGGCACCTCTGCAGGGACATTCCAGACCTTTGGGCCGCCGTGCAGAGCTACAACATGGCTATGCTCTCTGGCGTACAGTTGAGATGTGTGGAGGTGCTGCTTCCCCCGGGGGACTTGAGGCCTTTAGTCGCCCCGCCCAGTGTCGAGCCCCTGGCCCTGGGGCCCATGATAACCCCTGATCCGAGGTGGTGACTCTGCTGCAGGCCCGTCATCATGGTCTCGCTGGTGACGGTGCCAAACTCGTAGGTGAAGGTGCCGTAGAAGACCAGGATGTCCACCGTGAACACCCACTCGCAGATGGCTGCAGCGTGCTGCAGGATGAAGCTCTCGTGGATGAAGAAGATGCCGCCTGGGAGGAGGACAAGTTAAGGAGGACAAAACATCAGGTGGCACATGCATTAGCAAAAACAAATAGAGCACCTTTTCTGATTTTACTGAATCGACAGGAAGGAGAGAGAAAAAAATTTCATGGGCCTGAATCGAATCCATGATATGAGATGAGATACACGACAAGCAGCTTAACCTCAGGCTGCCAAATGTGAATATATTATACGATTAGGGATAAATGGCAATTGGCTGAAAGACATGGGTTTAAAAATAGGATACCAGCCAGTGGCTGCAGTATATTCACCTTGGATAGACTTATCATTTATCAGATAATTAACACGAACCTGAATGGTTCTTATCCCTGCCGCCAAACACACAAGGAGATGGCAGACAGAAAAAAAAGAGATGTCGATATGACTTTATGGAACATCTACAGCTCTGACTGGAATTTAAGATTGTGACTAGAGTTAAATAGACCCTTTTTCAAGGCAGACTCATCATAAAAGAGAAAAGCACAGGTGTAACCGATGTTAATGATGGCAGTAGGTCATTCCAGTGTGCCAGCTCGAACAAAATCAGGGCCCTCGAACTGGGAGACGGTCGTTATTAACGATAGTAGTTACACCTCTGATTTTCTTGATATGACTGTGTCAGGTGAAAAAGTGCAATTAGTGCTAAAAAGTTGTATGGTGTATCCATAAAAAAGAAGTCAAAATAAACAGGAAAGTTTTATTTAAAAATTAAAAAAAAAACTTAAGAGTTAAAAACATGTATAAAAACCTGTTTCGATATAACATACAGTGCAGTGCAGTGTACCCGCACAACAAGAGGGATGTCCCACTAGTGAGTAAAGGATACTGAGGACGAGGGATACCATGGCTCCTAGTGCCAGAGCCACTCGGAAATGGGCCATCCAATAGTCGAGGGCAGTCATAGCCATCCGGTAGGTGAGCACACACTGCAGGCACACAAACAGCAGCCCTGCTGGAAATGCCACGCCGGCCCCCACGTAGTGAAGAGATTTGGCGTGATCAACCTGACAAACAGAAACGTACAGTCACTAAGGGTTGTTTGGACTCGTCTGAGGTCCAATAAAAAGACAGAAGGCCACCAAAGTGAATTCAGGTCAGCAAATTAGCCACAGGAAGTTTTACCTGGAAGTTGCCCACCATGACCAGACCCACAGCGTTGGTGCAGCCGGACACCAGAGCGCTGGTGTTGACCCAACATCGGTGGCTGTGTTCGATCACCTGGGCGTAGCGCAGAAGGCACACCATGACCACTGCGGGACACGGGGGAAGACATGCACATTTACACTGCATCCATAGCACTAAATAGAAATAACACTGCACAATACAACTGTAAAAAAAAAACAAAAAAAACCAACTTTTTATATAAATGTGGATCAGTGGAAAACTAAAAACATCATGGTTTAGTTCATTCAGTTTTCATACTGAATGGGGAAATCAGACATTTGAAGGCTTATACACATTTTTTCAGATTCCAAAATGCTTGTCTAAACATAATGCTCAACAGCAGGAGAGATGCAATTAAGGGGGGGGGGGTTGGGGCAGAGTTGAGTGGTGATAAAACAAAACAGGGGGAGGAGGAGTAAAGGAGGGAGGCCACAGAGGGCACATGCAAGGGAGAGGACAGAGGGGGGAAGTGGAAGGAAAGCCGCATTCATTATTGATTAGAGAGCACAGGCTATTTCAGGCCCCTCCGTATCACTTGGAGGCTTGTGGCTGACGTCTGTGGGCACCATGGACGATTAATATAACACAACATGGACAGAGGAGACGGACATCAAACACTTTTCTCCTTCTGTTAAAGAGCAGAAGGCAGTGTGCAAGTGTACAGTAAATCGCAGATTTAACCCATTTTACCTAATTGCATATTGAATAATCAATTTTTTAATAATCAACGATGCATTTTTACAGACATTTGAAAAACAATGAACAAAAAACATTTAATTGTTGGTTGTTTTAAATACTTCCTTGTACACCGCAGTAGACTTTGGGTTTTTTGGACCAGGGATTATCCACAGGGAAATAATCTTTAAAAAGGAATAATTACACGTTTAGGGAAACATGCTTGTTTGCTTTCTGCCGAGAACTAAATGTGAAGCTACAGCCAGATGACAGTTAGCTTAGCTTGGCATAAAGACTGGGAACATCTGTCTAGGGTTATAAAATCTGCCCTTTTTTTTAAATCCGTACAGAAACCCAGAGTGTAAAAACGACAAGTTGTTGTTTTACAGCGAGTTATGTTCCGAAATTATTTCTATCCGGATGCAGTGACTTTCTGGAGTCTCCACTGGTTGCCTGGAAACCTCAGAGATGCCAAGAGACTCTGGGAAGTCACTGCGCCCGGCAAAGAAACAGTCCAGCACATAACAGCCCGTGATACCACATTTTTATTTATGAGCGACCTTTGGAGGCACTAGTAGGCAAATTCTGTTACATGTGGACAAAGTCAGGATTGCTGCACCCAGTCTTTATGCTAAGCTAAGATACCCATAGCTTCATATTTACCACACAGACATGAGAGTGGATTAAATCCTCTCGTCGCTAACTCCCAGCAAAAAAAGACTATGGCATATTTCCCAGAATCTCGTACTATTACTAAAGAACTCTTTAAATGACGGTGTGTGTGTGTGTGTGTGTGTGTGTATTGCTTTAGATCCAGTTAGAAAGAGGGCTTACCCATGAAGGCTCCAACGTTGCCGATCAGGCTGAACAGGCAGCTTTCAGGAGGGAAGGAGCCACATTTACTGTAGCGCATGGAGACAAAACAGCTGTCAGTGTTACAGGTAGGGGAATAACCTTTACACACATACAGTATATCAGTGTACGCAAGGCCAGTCCCTTCACCTTCATATGTTACTATTTCTACCAAGACATACAGCCATGTACAGTCAAAATGTACAGGAACAAATAAAGTAACTATGACGTGTGTTTGAACTACACTTCTTAATTCAAGAATGTAAAACTATTTGCTCTGATATTACATCCAGATGTAAAGCTGAAATTTAGATGACTATCCTCTACATACACTACAAGAAAGCCTGCAAATCTCATGATCCCTTTTTACAAGAGTGCTTTTGTCCTTGCCCATGGTTAGAGGCTTATTTGCAGATTAAACAAATGCAATTTATGCAAAGCGTGGGTTAATTACTGTCACAGAGCCACAACATAACAAGGTGCTAATTCATGCCTCTGGGCCTTTGCGGACACAAAATTACTTTTGTATTCGGCAGAAACAAAGACTCGACGCGCAGCGAGGAGGAGAGGTAGAACAGGAGACCTTATGAGGGGGATGTCCTGGATGGTGCAGCATGTCTTGGGGAAGCCTGGTCGGGGCAGCTCCTCTATGCATGTTACATTGTAGGACCTGTAGCAGGGACACAATGAGTTCAGTTCATTCCCTACTGGTAGCTGGGGAATCAGACTGTGCCCAGATTTAAAACACAAAATAAAAAATGTGGGGTAATAAGAGTTTTATGCCCATCTGCTCAGATCCAAAAAGGAAGGAAAAAAAAAAATTAAAAGAAATCACTCACCAGTTCTCCACAGGACAAACATGGTGATTCATCACAGCCATGGCATACCTGTGGGGCAAGGAACACATCATAATTTAAAAGCAGGAAATGGCAAATGTCAAACAGCGTGTTGAAATCCCTGATGACACAAGCTGAACTGATTATACTGGGTAAGAAAAAGGGTTATTCAGCAGGAAGGGATACTCACTGGAGCACATGAAGTCACTCAAATATTAACTGACAGCGTGAATATCCCCGTGTGCATATATTTCACACATTACTGTTTCAAATTTCCAGCTTTAATTTTTGATCATGTAAATGTGATGTCCATTTACACAACCCTAAAAATCTGTACTTGTTGCCCCATCTGTACACATTATGTTTCAATGTGACAGCATACGTGACCCAGTCAAGTGTTACTGTAACTCACACTATCCATATTCCTGTGATGGAGAAGGCAGACAGGCTGACAGGCAGGACGATCCAGGCAGTCATTGGGCTGGCAGTGAGCTGGCTTTGTCCCAAGCATGGGGCGAGAGGGGGGCTTCGGGGCAGGAGTGGCGACACGACAGGAGGGATCAGGTGGGGGGTGGGTTGGGGGTGCGGGGTCACTAACACACAGGGAAACACACAGGGTGGGGCATGAGAGGAAGAAAGGGGGAATAGCACAGCTCTTCTGATCCACAGGGCCCTGCAACCAGCAGCAACCTGAAAAAAAAAAAGTGTTATTGAATAAATGAAAATGACACATTCCGTCAAACTACTGTAACCATGAATCTGTGATGTCAATTATACCCTAGGAGTTACTTTGTAATAAGGAGTTGGAATTGACTGTTTTGTGAGTTTCCATGCTCCTTCCATGTGCATTTGTCTTTTTCAGTCAGTAATTTCCTACATGTCACTTAAAGCCAGTTGCATGTCACTCAAAATGCAACATGTATTGCATTTTGGTTAATCTCGCCTTGACATACAAAGCTGACTTCAAAGAACAAGAAGCAACAAAGACCAACTGCCTCGCATCTTCTGTTAAAGACTGCCGTTGACAGCCTGCTGACATGCTCGTACGTTCTGCGCCCGCATGGCACAGAGAAACTAGTTAAGTGGTCTATACGTTGTACTCCTAAGAACATTGCAGAAACCTTTTCACATCACTGTGAATCTCCAGATCTCGTAATACAAATTGAAAATGGGTCTAATAAAAGAATGCAAATTGTTGAACCGCTGCCGGTTCAACTTAGTGGACAAACTAGAATCTTAGCCTCTTCTTGGATAATCCTAAGCATTGTTGAACATAGTGGAAACTAATTTTTCTAAAAGAGAAACTCTTGCGCTTTGATTCTGAATGACAGAAAACAAAACCTGGTGTTTGCTGTAAATGGTTTAGAAAGCTGAAACATAGTCCAGGAATATTCGGTAAAATTTGTTTTTGCTTCCTTATCTTCCATTTCACTAAGTCCATGTTTTATGGTCACTTTTCTCTAAAATGATACCAACTGTGATTGCACAAGTACAGTGAGACAGAAAGGCACCAAGCACCTCTTGAAGCAAATGAACAAGCTGTAACAGGTACTGTCGAGGCAAAGTGCGCCCTTGTGTGAATGAAGCCAAGGTCAGCTGCGTGGTGGAGGGAAGCATGGGACAACACAGCGCTGTATCGTTTTACACAGTGTTCAGTCACAAGTGTGTCCTTTGCTCAGAGGGAATATACAGTGAACTAAGATGAACTCGTCCTAAACTAATCCGAATGAAAAGGAGCTCTTGTTCCCAAGAGAACTGTCAAACTCACAAATAAGGCACTGTTAAAAATTTGCGAATAGTTTTTAATTCTTATTTGATATCTGTCTTATGTGATTATTGTAGGGGTGCAGGAAACCTTGACACAACCATTTTAAGCCCTTTGATCTTTGCTCTATTTTGAATTAGTGGTGTTGTGATTAGACCTGTCGCGATAATTACTTATCAAGGTCAGCAAAAACTATCAAGGTTATGTCCATATATCGCACGATATTTCCCGTCGTGTTTACATGCATGTTTATTTGGATAAGAATGACACCAACATTTGATGCCAGAATAAAAAACAGGTTTTTACTACATTATAAAGTAGACCCCGACTGATATATCAGTCAGCTGATATTATCGGCCGATATTGGCTTATAGCAGATACATCTGCGTTTATGCGCAGATATAAAAAAAAAAAATATTTTCAGTATATTAGGCAGAAAGCGAGGGTCATGTTACTTCATTTGTGTAACTACAAAGTTTATCCATCAGAGTCCGCTGTCACTATGTACATTTAGTAACGTTACTGTACTTTGGAGGTACTTGTACTTTACTTGAGTATCCCATTGAATTTTCTGCTGCTTAAGCAATTGACTGATACTGAACAGTGCTGATATTTATTTAGCTATTTACATTATTGTTTATTTATTCTTTATTTTCTCAGTGTTCATTTCTAGAATTGGTTGATGTACATGTTAAATAATTTAACATGTTAAAGAATATTTAATTTAAATATTCTGTATTCAAGTTATTTGTTTAAAAAAAGCAGCCTTCTGAGTGCCTTTCGATAGGCATATCGGTGCACAATCCCCATAGAAAAGGTCTCTTTTCATTCCAGCTCAAAAATTCAATAGATCGACCGCCACATTGGTGATTGGTGAATGTCTCCCCTCTACAATCGGTATCAGTCTCAAAACTTGGGCATATTTAAAAAAATAATAAAATTCTCAATCAGTAATGGTAATCAATCACTTACTGACAGTGTATCAGCTGCTAGCTCATATTAAAGCCGTAAGCTTCCTGGTTATTCTTTAAAAGGTTTCACCATTTCCTGTTAGTTTGCTGATGCAGGAAAACCAAGGCTTGACCAAGTTTTACTTCTGTAAAGCCAGACCTCAAGAGGGTCCTGGCCAATTTCCACATTTCCTCTCCTGCATCATGTTTCAACTCTGTATATGAATAAATAAAAATTTTAGACTATTTGAGCTGCAGCAATTAATCGATGAGTCGATCGACAGAACATTAATTGCTATCCTGATAATCCAATAATTGTTTTGAGGCATTTTTTTAAGAGAGAATGCCAAAATTCTCTGTTTCCCGCTTCTCAAATGTGTATTTTCTGATTTCCTGAGTCATCTATGATAGTAAACTGAATATCTTTGGGTTTTTCGGCTGTTGGTCGGACAAAATAAGACATCTGATGATGTCAACTTGGGCTCTGGGAATTTGAGATGGGCATTTTTCCCCATTTCCTTACATTTTATACACCAAACGACTAATCAGTTAATTGAGAAAATAATCAACAGATTCATTTATAATAAATATAATTTGTGGGCTTGCAACTTAAGCAAGGGCAATTTGTCGATATTTTTACGCAGTTTCCCCCCATCTTTTGTTAATAACTTTTACCTGGGGTATGCTACTGGCCAAACACTTAATCTGGTTCATCATTGAGGTAAGAGTTTATTAGAAAATAAGTCTATTTAATCTTTTTATTTCTGCAATTTGTCAATTTTAGACAGGTTTATTCCCGGCCACCCCATACACTGTCATGTGCAACTCAAGTCAACAATGTTTGAATTTATTTCCTTTGTTTAAACTGTGATATCCTTTTCTCATGTCATTTTCCATAAAAAAAAACAGACTAGATTTGCATATGGGTATGTTCAAATGCAGCTTTGTTTTACAGATCCATGTTGCTCTCCTGCACTCAATGTTCAAGCCGTTTCCTCTTATGGTTGGGTGTACATGGCAGTTGTTCCCTCTTCTGAATGTATACAGTCAGTAGTAGAGTGTTTGCAAAGGCTTTTGAAGTGCTGTCAAATATGGCACTCCGAGTAAAGGCCAGAATACACGCTGCAAGTCGCGGTTGTTTTACAGCGTGAAGCTTGCAAACCACAGCTAGGAGAAAACTAAAAGGAAACTATAAAGACCTGCAGCCTGCAGGACACACATGAAAAACAGCCAATCACCTGACATTGTTGACCCACAGCAGTCAAAAGAGGGAGGGTGTGAATTTCTGTTTTGATACTTCCACTGGGGGTCTCTGAAGCCAGACATGTACAAGTTCTACACATAATCACTTTAAGAGTTTGCTAGAATAAAAAATAAAAAAAAGTAGGCTGATGTGTATTGTTATGCATGCACGCGTTACTAAACTACGGGTGACAACTGCCTGGGCAAGACGGCGACCTACGGCTAGATTTTCGGGCCGTGGGAGAAATCCATCTGGACTTGAGTACGTTATACGAGTTCTCACTTTGGGGAACAAACTGAAATCACCATCCATAATTAATATATCAGCTCAAAAGGCACAGTGTTGTTCTTGACTTGGCTCAAATAAAATAACTTGGCATGAAAATGAAATTTGTGGACAAGTAACTTGTAAAGACTTACAAATCAAATATTGTCTTTTTGAGGTCCGACTTTCGTTACTAATTCATCTAATTTATAATGTCTGTTTCTATTCACACTGCTGCAATGGGCCAGGTGACACACAGAAAACTACTCCTGCTTATTGTTAGTATCAAAGCAGCTCAATTTCCACCCCACAGTGGCAACCACACAAAAGGTAAACGTGTCGCGACATTTTATTTAGGAAAGTAGATCAAATGATGAATAACTGGTGAAAGTTCATACGCAGGTGTAAGATGCAAGGCATTAAGATATACAGTATACCTGTTATTACATTTATTTTAATATTCCTAACTAGCTTCTGAGGAGCAGCTAAAACGCAGGACACTGACATAATCCAAAGCAAAGCTGTATGTCTCTGTGCGTGTGTGCGTGCGTGCGTGTGCGTGTGTACAGGGGACCATAAACCCCCCCCACCCCCCCCGCAGCCATTCAGAGGAAATATTCGCCACTGTACTTGTTCGTCTCGATGCAAATGTGATAATGTATCTTAATAAACCTAATTATATTTATCCACAGTCGACTACAGCGACCAAACAAACAAACATCCCGTGAACCGGGTAACGACACCGTTAGCATCGCTAGCTCCAACATAGCTAGCTAGTTAGCTTGCACTTTACCAGTTGTCTCGACTTGACGCTTGCCCGCATCTTGATTTCCGCTAACCTAAAGCGATAAGCTGCTCAACAAGAGACAGTTAAAGGACAAGAACGCCGACGCTACTGGGACAGTCAGTACGCAAGAATGGGTCTACACCTACCTTCAACCTGCTATGCCCACCTCAGACCTCAACAACCTTGGTTTCCCTTTAAAAACAGCGTTTTCTTAGCAGATGAGGCTAGCCGCATAAATAACGTCCGGTTGGGCTTTTCAAAATAAGGCATCATGATTGTTTCACTGTCCTTTTAGGATATTATAAATTACAAAACAGCATTTGTTTCTTTTTTACAAACGTATTCCTTACATGGCTCTGTTTTAATGTGAGTGTATGTAGAAGACGCTCTGCAGGGCTACGAAAATGTACTTATGGTATTCACACAGACAAAACAGTATACCTTGGAAGGACGCCCATCATCTGAGTATGTCCCCCAAGCTATAAAAGAGATTCCTACGCATTCTGTGCCAGCCGGAAAAAGAATCACATTACATGTGAGTGTAAGTTACACCAATAATTTCACCACGTGTTCAATCCAGTTTATCTTGATATGGTTATTTGTGAGATAAATATGAGGCTTTTATTTTCGCACAATCGCATATCTACTGTAACTAACTTGATGCAGCTCCCAGTGTTGTCAGGCCCTGCTGTGCCTGTAGTTTTTGGTGAGAATGTCCACTGAGAAGTTCAATTTAAATCGTTTAAGATAATGTACCTCCTGAAAATACAGAAAAGGAACGTGATTACACTTGATCATTTTTGGAAACATGTCATTTTAAAACGGACAGTCAGCAAAACATGTTTGTAGGACATACCTGGAGCTTCCAATCTGGAATCGGAATTCAAATTTATGTCATATACTTTTTCATAAAACGCTTGTATAATTATACAAAACATATATTAAGTGTGGTTTACTGTAGTAGCCACACACACACACACACAAAATTATAATGAAGAGAAGTAAAAATCATTAATTAACCCTAGCAATGTTGTGGTCTTTGTCTTTTGAGATCCAAAAGGTTCTACTGATGTTAAGTCTCTATAACATCAGAAATCACTTTGCCCTGCCACAAAGGATGCAGGTGACCTGCAGGCAAAAGACATTTGGACTTATAGTATGAAAAAGCACAGCAATTTCTAATTAATAATAACAGTAATTAGCTCTGGCACACATGACTCCCACCAATCAGAGCTTCAAGCTGGTGCCCTGTGGTAGACTTCATCTAATTTAATAGAAAATAAATATATATGGCATACAGTGATAGACAGTGGGACTCCAGATTTACCTTACTGCAAACTGTAGTTAAACACTTGGTACACCACCTCACCTCAGTCATATTCTTAACACTTCACAACTATTGGGCTTTAGTGTGGAGAAAGTTGAGGTCAACAATATTACACCGTCTTTGTAGCGTCACACAGTGCAATGACACTAAATTGTGACAGGTTTGGATTGTCTCTTTGCCAGTGACTGTGCTATCACCATCTGCAGGAGAGAGATGATTCTGCTCTCTCTCGCTCGCTCGCTCGCTCTCATTCATTCATTTGTTCATTACAATAGATAACGTTCCACTGATTTCATACAAAATGCTTATGTGACACACATTTACCAAACCTGAAAATGTAGCTGTGTGCAGTCGATCCAACAGTCAGACAAGCAAATCATGCTGCTTCTCTTGAATGTCACTGTGACAGTACCACACATCTATCACAGCATCACACATTTAAATGTATTTCATATACATAATGTATAATACATTGAGATGCTGTCAAAATGAGCTCACAGGCGGAACTCCTGAACAGTCAGTACCGGTAAATTAATACTGCAAGGATGCCAATTTATCTCATCGAAAG
The DNA here is from genome assembly GCA_011952105.1 of Coreoperca whiteheadi. NCBI lineage: Eukaryota > Metazoa > Chordata > Actinopteri > Centrarchiformes > Sinipercidae > Coreoperca > Coreoperca whiteheadi. Next base: position 24,117,189 of record CM022476.1, read on the forward strand.
CCTAATGTGTCATCAATAATGTTGGCATTCAGGAAATAAAGCAGGTGTCTATTATTAACATGTTTCTTCCTTAATCTTTGAGAATACAATAGGGTATTCATCATTTCTAATTGCGTGCCGATTTTTGATTGATTGACTGACCCATGCTGCTAGATTTTCCATGTTATACCTCATGTGCCTGTATGTGGTAAAAAAAGTCTAGATTGGTACATTTAACAATTGTGAGTCTTTATGGTGTAGTGCTACATATTGTAAACTTTTGTGGAGTTTGCACTTATTGATGATGCTTTTAGGAAATTACGTTTAGTTGAGAAAACCAAAAAATATAAGGATGCCCAATGTCTCCTTATTTTGTATGTGTGTAATCACATCAGCAAAGGTCAAATTAAAAACAGCATTTATCGTTACTGAACAATCTGTGTTTGGATTTTCCAGCTGTAACTAACAGAGAATGCATATGACAGGAGGCTTTATAAACCTACGTCAGGGATTATAACCTACAGTCTTGTTTTACTAAGCAGCTTTGAAGGGACTTTACTAAATTTGATCCGTAAATCTTGTGGATAGGAAACCATAGACCTTGAGAGCAGATGATATTAATCCTAGTGAAATGTGAAAAGTAGAGCGATATCCATTGATGCTTTATTTTACAGTCCTACTTCCTGGACTATTACTGGATCAATAAGGAATACAATGTTGAATGAAAATATAAATGTAGTTCTTTCTCCTGCATAATAATAACTGGATTAAGGCTTATATGAGCCCACTGAACAGCAGGGGTGGCTGCCATTGTGTAGAAAGCTCCAAGAGGCCAGACTGATTATGTTTATCCACCTATAATGTTTGTCATGGTGATTTGTTTGACTTGTTTGAAACAAACTTCTTTACTTGATGTCTTTCAAGTGAAGACGTAGAATAACTGCTGATAAAAAAAAGCAAACAGCCAAGGCCTTGTGCTGCCATAGACAAGTTAAATCTGCTGCACATTAGTCTGCTATCCTTTTATTTACTTTTAGGACCCTTTTGACCCACTATGAGTAATAGTTCATTCAATTTTAAGGAATTATATAATTATATATAATTCAAAGCGAGACTATGTAACAGCTGCCACTGAGATAAAACAATTGAAGTATCTATCCATGACATGTTAAAATCAAGCACATGTAAAGAAGAGTCATAAAGACAGAAAACTGACGCAGCAATGTCAGTTACACAACAATATCTAAAATGTGCTAACATTAGCCACCATGAGCTACTGGTCATACCAGACCAAGTGAGGCTGTAGCAGAAAATCCTTGAGAGTACTGAATTGATGAAGTGGTCCTTTTTACAGTTAATGGATTCAACTTTTAAGAAGGGGATTGAATTATTTCCTTTTTTTAAACTTATATTGACTCACTTAAAAAGGCAAAGTAGTATTAAGCTTTACGACTACTGTTTATCATTCAGTATATTATATCATATGTCATAAATATTAACATTTCCTTTTTTCACTGTGGCCTCTTTCCTGTGTGACGTGACCCTGTGGTTTGCATGACAAATCCAGTTTACCTTTTGTTCTTTTGACACACTACACTAACAAGACTAGCTTAAGTCTGGTAGCTCTATTTAAATGCCACTGCTTTAACAACTTAAATCCTTAATTGTTTTAACTAGTCAGCAGTGGTTGGCACCAGGGAGGTAAATGAAGGTTAATATATTGAATGGTACATAATGTTGGTGGCCTTTGCGACCGCCATCTCTGGTCAGCTGGCACTGTTAATCAGGAGGACAATAATCTCATATCCAATAAGAGGATTCAATCGCAAGCAAACGTATGTCAGATACTTCTTTTGAGTAGAAATTCTATCTGGTTAAATCACTACTACCTGATAGTTAAGACCATGTGTTTAATGAAATGTCACAACCTTATTGACATAATATTGGTATAAAAACATAAGATTATTTCTTCGAGTCTGGTGCCTTGACTCACTTCAAGTTCTGAGGAATCCTGCACCCCCTCCCAATCAGGACGTAGGGTAATGATTAAAGCCTTTATCCTCTTTTATGTATCCACCAGCCTTCCTTTGTTCCCCTTCAGTACATGAATCTTAACGCATTGCACACTAATAACCAGCATAAACAATTTATTGTAAATTTGAAAAAGACAAAAATTTGCAAAGTATTTTGAAATGTATCTACAAAGAAAATCATCACAAACTTTTCCTCAAACAACATAAAAAAAACAAGAAACGCAATGGTACAGTATTTTCCAATCATAGCCAATATGACTTCCTTGAGTAATCTGTAGGGATTGCAAAAAGATTCATGCATGGTACAGTGCCAGTGCATTCATAAATACATTTGAGGAAAACAATATTGTTTTTGTCTTTAAATCACCCAAATCAGCTGTAAGCACTACCAGCTCACATCATAACATTTGTAAACTAAAAGAGCGTGAATTCACAATGGGCATTTGTTGAGATATGCCACACAGCCAATGTCATGTCAGCCAGGCAGCTCAGCAGGGGATAATGGTATTTGGATGTCTTGTAAGCACGTGGATCCTCTCAGTCAGCAACATTAATGGGGCCATGAGGCATCGTGCTCATGTCCTCCATGCTTAGGTAAAGGGGGTATTAGACAGCCGTAATGCTGGCTGGTCTGAGCGCTCTGTCTGCTGTGTAGTGTGGGGATAGCGACATGGGGAGCACCGGCAAGGTGGTCAACTTTCGGAACAGGAGACAGAGTCTCTTCCCCAACTACAAAGTCACTGATTCAGACATTAATCGAAGACCTTCTGAGATTGCTTATCCACTAGCCAAGGAAAGTTGCGTGAAGACATGGAACTCCATGCAGGAGCTGAGCAGGGACATCTACGACATTTATGCCGAGTATGAGGATGAAGAGGATGACAATGCTCTGTATGGCTTGTCCAAGCAGATTTCACCCTCCAAGAAGAACTACATGATCAACATTAATGTAGGGGGGAAGCCCTACCAAATAGCTTACAAGATGGCTGCAAAGTATCCCAAGACCAGAATAGGACGCCTGGCCACCTACACGGACCATAACATGAAGCTGGACCTGTGCGATGACTACATTGTGACCAACAATGAGTACTTCTTTGACAGGGACCCAGATGTCTTCCACAACATCTTCAACTTCTACAGGACCGGTGTGCTGTGGATCAAGGACGAGTTGTGTCCCCGTAACTTCCTGGAGGAGATCAACTACTGGGGTGTGAGGATCAAGAACACCCACCGCTGCTGCCGCATCTCCTTCGAGGAGAGGCAGGATGAGCTGAACGACCAGCTGAAGATCCAGAGGGAGCTGGAGGCAGAGGTTGAGATCGAGGAGAATGAGGAGCTCTTTCAAGACATGTTCATGGGCCACAAGCGCAGAGCTATCTGGAACTTGATGGAGAAGCCCTTTTCGTCTATCGAGGCCAAGCTGATGGCAGTGGCCTCCAGCCTGTTTGTCCTGGTCTCTCTGGTGGCCATGACTCTCAACACAGTGGAGGAGATGCAATACAGGACTCCTGCAGGTCAGCTCAGCGGTAAGACATACTGGGAGTATGTGGAGTCCATGTGCATCGCCTTCTTCACCATGGAGTACCTGCTTCGGCTGGTGTCCACTCCTGACCTCAAATCCTTCAGCAGGAGTGTGCTCAACACCGTGGACCTAATTGCCATCTTGCCTCAGTATGTGCAGGCCATCTTGGAGTTCTTTGACAATGAGGAGAACTACATGAAGCACGAGGCCGACATGCAGGCGGTGGGGCAGGTGGGAAAGTTGGGCCAAGTGTTGCGGATCATGAGACTGATGCGAATCTTTCGTATCTTGAAGCTGGCGCGACACTCCACAGGTCTGCGGGCGTTTGGCTTCACTTTGCGTCAGTGCTACCAGCAAGTGGGCTGCCTCTTCCTCTTCATCGCCATGGGCATCTTCAGCTTCTCCGCCATGGTTTACACTGTGGAGCATGACATGCCACAAACAAACTTCACCAGCATTCCTCATGCATGGTGGTGGGCAGCTGTGAGTATGTCTTTGTAAAATGTAATAGTGTAAAATACCAGGCGGATCAAACTGTAAAGTAACAACATAGAGGGAAGATGCACAACAACCTTAAAAAAAGTACAAGAAATATGAAAAGCACACAAGTCTTAAAATTAGGGATCTTAAATAAGTCACTTACCTAAGTAACAAACCCAAGTAACCTATTTATGTAAGTAAAATGAAGTGCCCTGTCCTTGAATTACTTTAATGCTGACATAGTCCCAGAGCTGTGTAATGTTATTAGATTACACTCCAGCACTACCTGCCTTACAAACACAACGAGGTCAGCTCTACTGCAGGATGTGTCACCTCATGCTTTGGTATGTGTGCCTAGCGTGGTCAATGGGAAGATTCAAACTACAGATTGTATATTTACTGATTTATTCATGGTACCTGTTCAGTTGTACAGGGTGGAATAACCTGGTTAATGTCTGTACTTAAATTAAGGTCTTTATTTGAGTTCAACTATCAACACAAACCTTTGATTAACTGAGTCTGCCCTATGCCACGATAAACCCGTTAACAGACCATTCCCCTCTGTCTTTGTCTGAGTGGTAGCAATAATGATAGTAATGGTTATAGTTAAGGGAACTGCTCACTGCCACGGATTCCTGCTGTACTCATATGAACAGGAGCAGGAGAACTGTATGCCTTCATTGAGTGGTTGGAGCACCAACAGTCTGTGTCCAGCAGTCTGTTATCAGGCTATCTCATAAAACGGTGAATGAATTCTCACAAAACGTTTTGGAAACGGGGACATGGACGAGGGACATCCTGATTAACAGTTTATTTCAAACTTTGGCCACTGGGGTGTGGCAGTGGGCAGGGCCTCTCACTAAAAGTCAGATGACCCTCTGAACAGATTTGTATATTGCAGTCAGACTGTATAGCGATCAGCAAGAAACAAGAAGCAGCTTTTTCCAAAGACTATATAGGGCAAGGTTAATGACCACACAGTGGTGACTGGCTATGAAATGTTATAACAGGCTAAAATTGTGATTGTGATGTGTCTAGAATTTTAACAGGCAAATCTCATGGACCAGTCAAGAAAAGATTCAGAAGAACTATGTGCTTGAAACGTTGTTGGTAATAGGGTACAGAAATAAAAAAGCTCGCAACTGAATAGTGTTGGTGGAGGTGTGGGTCCTAACCAGTGCTACATAATCAATGGAGTAGAAACTTTACCATCAACAAACTACAGTTGGTTTTGCTTGGGAACATAAGTGGTTATTTTAATTTGTATTACTTTGGACTACCAACAATTCACAACACTAAGTGGGCGATACGGAAGCCTGGACAATTATGTCTTGATCCACATGACTGACTGAAAAAGATTTTTCCCAACTGGTAGCACTAAATCCAATATCATGTAACATGGGATAAATAGCAAACTTTGCTGGGTTTAAGTCTCTTAAATCGGTGAATGCTTTTTCTTGTGTTAATGTTTTTTTTGACAGTGCAGAGAGACTCCAGGCTTATGACTGGTTGATGGTTACAGTATTGCAGTTTATTATGTTAATACTTCTGTTTTAACTTTTGACTGTCACTGGGTTAAGAATATAATTATTGGGACTGTCCTGGTGGTCGTAATGTCATCACAAGGCTCACAGTTTGAACAAGATCCCCCTCTGTTTTTTATTACTGCCCTGCCTTTTGTAAAGGCGCAAAATGCCCCAATTTATTGGCAAATTACCACATGGGTCAGCAAAGGTCTACTAAACAGGACACTGGCTAAAGCTGTCTGCTGGTAAGGTTTGTGTATACATGTTTCTTCATCACGGTGTTGGTCTCCTCTCTCACCTGCAGGTCAGTATCTCTACTGTGGGCTATGGAGACGTCTACCCAGAGACCATACTGGGTCGTCTTTTCGCTTTCATCTGCATCTCTTTTGGAATCATCCTCAACGGTCTGCCCATATCCATCCTCTTTAACAAGTTCTCAGACTATTATTCTAAACTCAAGTCCAACCAATACACAGCCACCCTGAAGAAACGAGGGAAGGTGAGATTTTCCGAGAGGACAGTGAAAAAGATAAACCACTGCTTTAGAAACACCCATTCTCACGCACACTGATTTCTTATGTGAATTTTTTTGAAGAAATAATATGCTTGACTCTAAAACTGTGCAAAAAACCAAAACAAATGTATGCGATGGGGACAAATAAATGAGACAGGGACAAAAGACGAGGATTCAGTCCCCAGCAGTGGCACATCTTGCCGTGTGAGGGATCATACAAGCACACGGCTATCTACGCCCTCTCCAAGCCAGTTGGCAGTGAAAAGAACTACAGTGGGGAGAAATGTGAGAAAATTAAGCAGTATGACCGACTGATCTCTTAAAATATTTGCTTTTTTTATACAGATAATCATATTTTTGGTACTAAATAGTCAGGAGCATAAAAAGAAACACATATATACAGTATGGCATATTCTAAAAAAGACATACAAAAAATGAAAGAAATATCCACTGGTAGTTTAGCCTCTATTTTAACATATCATATCTATATTATCATACCAATTACACAAAACAGGGCTCCTTTTCAATGATAACTTTTAAAACTCTTCAACCAGACCGTCTGGTCCAGTCTATCATTACAAATTCGATTATGTGTTCAAGCATTCTTCAAACCCACACAACAGAAGATCTCAAAGACTTACACAAATATACTGTATTAAGTATGTCAGGAACAATATTTCCATTTGGTGTTATGGTGCAGCTGCACAAATATGGCACCATAGGTTTGAAAATTTGTTTCTCTCAAAATAATTATCACCTGGCTTCAGTGAAGTTGGAACAAGTGTATAAGGAATATGCTTACATTTGATATTGTTATCTAATGTGGGAAGATGTTTTTGTGACTTCAAATCAAATTAAAATGTATTATTTAAAAGAAATAAATACATATTTTAAAGCAGTCCTCCTGAATCAGAAGCCTACAGTGTTTTTTAAAGCGGTCAAACGTTGCTGGTTTGGTCTGGGGGACTAGAAAATTAATTAAAAAGCTTCTTTTTTTTGTCACCATAGCAGCTCACAGGCCATCAACCATTTTTTTATCTAAAACATAAAGCTATGCCCCACTGACTTTGGAAGATGTACGTTTCAGAGACAGCTTAACCAGGGTTCAGCATAGATCATGTGCAACAAATATTAGTTTCTTTCTAATTGCAGCTGCAATGTTGTAAATCCTTGTGCTCACACAGGAGATGTGCAGGGGCTTTCAAACTCTGGTGCTGTTTTTGCAATGTCCAATAGTTTTGTTTTCAAAGTATGCAGTATGATTTACTTGCAATGCGATGCAGTCTGATACTCTGTTTTCAATAAACACTGTACTGCCCATGAAACTATTCTCCTCATTGACTAATTACTACATCTTCATGTTAAGTGTCAGGCCACACAGACCTGTTCACCGGCATACAGCTCTACTGACCTCTTCTGGAAAACTTTTGCTATTGCAAAAAAAAACATTTTCTTGGTGTGTCATTTGAGTTCACAAACTACTATTAATTCTATAATAGAGAAAAATCTTGAAATCTATGCCTGTAGACGTTGCAATGCTTCAAAATAACCACTAAGTGGCAGATGCATAAAATCAGCAACACAGAAGTGCTCATATGCGGACTGGTGTTTACAATATTTGGTCCAACCCCATTTACGTCCAAAACAGCTGAATCAACACATCTGTGTGACACTGTGAAAAAACCTGAAGATGATAATCCTCATAAAGGTAAGATTTTGCAAGGCAGTTGTATTGGTTTACATTCCATTTAGCTAGGCATATCTAATAAACTGGACACTCAGAGGATGAAATCTGCGGTGAACAATAGTCTGTTGCAGAGCTTTTATCAGGTTTCCCATTGGATCATTAATGTAGAGATATCATGGAAGATGGCCTTGGTCTCCGCTCCCACCAATGAAAAGGGACAAATGGACCCAGTGTTACTCTGGACTCAGAGGATGAAGAGCAATTAATAAAGAGACAGGGTTACATAAGTGTCTTTCAGAAAACATCAATATGTATTTCATATTCCTATATTATTTGCTATTACAGTACATAAATGACATATTTATAAACAAATCTTTTGATGTGGGAAGATCTTTATTTGCAGATGATTGAGATTTGTACCTAAAAGAGAGACATTATTGAGCATAATATCTATACATATTTTATTATGATTAGATTTTATTTTTTACACTTAAATGACTGATGGACAGCGGTTCCCAATCTTTTTTGTCAGACGTACCCCCAAAGCCCTATCCGATGGGCATAAGTACTGCTTTATCATACCCTTGTGATAGATGGTTCAATGTTATTTGTTAGGATTTTTGGCCACGTTTGAATTTGTACTACTGCCGTTTGGAGAGGCAGAAGCCAGATGTTTGAACCATCTGCAGTGTCTTTATTTTTAGCTTTTCTGGAAACTGAGGCATGTCTTGTGCAGACTGCTATAGTTGGTAAGTTACTGTGACAACAGCTATACAGCTCAGCATCAAACTCATTTGTAACTCATGTGTTGATTTATCTCATGAACACAAATATGTGGATCTATATTGTCAAATCATAATTGCAATTTGTTTTTTAAATTAGATGAGCTTCACAATTTATCCAGGTAGCCCCTGGTAGCTGCACAAGTACCCCCGGCTGGGAATCACTGATCTACGACACCCTGCCACTGAAAGGGGCAATGTAACGTTCCTCCAGAAGATGGCAGTAGTGCAACACTGCGCGTATCCGCGGCAGTATAACAGCTCAAAGAAGAAGCCTCTTCTCCCACAGTCCTCGGCGGTGGTAAAGTCACCTCTGCTGCTAGCTGCTAGCCTGCTGTAAAACTATGGCCCCTCCAGTTGCCGTGTCGCCCTTGATTAAGGTTTGTATTGCGGTGCATATCGTGAAATAAAGGCTACTCGTCTTCTGCTGTAAAACGACCCCCTTGCAATCGTGCTTTAGTGCGCCAGCTACTCGCTAACCTGCTAACCAGCTGCGGGGAAGCATGCTAGCTAGCAGCTGGTTGTAACTTCGCAACGTTGCTAAAGCTTGTAGTCAAACCAGTGACAAGTGAGTAGTAACAGATGTGGTGAACTGGGTCTTAATGCGTTTGTTGAAATGTTACTGTGCAGTGCGGCGTGTACTGGAGGCAGTCGCACTGAAACCACGCAGCATTAGCGCTAAACGCCGAAATGTCCTTGGATATAATCCACATTAATCCAACAGAATGCATTTTATAAATAATATCACGTCCCGCATCTTGTTAAAAAACCCCAGTTCTTCTTGCAGCTTTATATTAGTTTAGTGGGTGTAGCAACATTATGGGAAACCATGATAAGTAAGGATATCTATAACTGGTAGATCAAAGGCTACTGTGTATTCAGTCTTAGTCATTTCTGTTGGTGTAGAACTGATGAAGCCTCTGGCAAAACGTCTTCCAAATGAAAAAGACACGTCCGGTTATCTTTGCCTTAATGCTTCTAGGTGTCCTGTCACCCCTGTGATTGAGAATACGTACAGATTTTGTAGAGACAGCACAACTGGCATTAATTTGCATTGTTTTCTCCTTTACAGACAGCAAGGTATTCCGCTTTGATCGCTGGGATCATCTATGGCAAAAGGAGATATGGTGAGTTATTCTTATTAGATGCACAGCGTCCTTTACTTGACATAAACCCGCTGTCATACACTGAATATTACAGTAATCTGGACTACATGGGGGAGGGGGGTGAACGCTATAAAAATTATGTTTAAATCTGATCCTCCCACAAAAAAGCAAAACATGCAATGTAATTAACCTGACAAATTAGATGACAAACTCCAGTGACTGGATTAAAGGACATAAAAGGTTAACGTTACCAAAGCTGAGAGACCCGCATTCAGTTCCTGCAGCATGTTATCTAACGATGCTGTGACATATACAGGCCAGGTGTATGTATACATCCATGTCTGCAGCTGTCAGAAACACTGAAATGTAGTCAATATCGGGTGGTGTTGTGGATGTTGCTTTAAATGAACTTATTTTGCTCAGATCACCTGAAGCCTATTGCGGCTGAGGAGAGAAGGCTCGAGGAGGAGGAGAAAAAGGTTCGCGAGGAGCAGGAGCGCATTGCCAAGCAGCTAGCAGAAGGTAGCCTCATCATCCTCATTCAGTCTCCAGTTTGCACATGCATAGAGCACGCTCCGTAGTGTACAGGGAGTGGACACAATAATAGCAACACCAGTGGACAATATAATACAGTTGGTGTTACATTGCTCTTTACATTGCACTGCTCAAAAAAGTGGGAGCGTGTTATTCTTCAACTAATAATTGTAAACCACGGCTGCAATGTAAAATCCTAAATGTACTAATCCCACTTATTTTAATCTCTCCTTACAGCAAATGAAGATACTATTCTGAAGTAAAGCTGGTGTGCTGTGTGAGGATGTCCATGTGCAATTTCCAACCTCTCCCTCCTGTTTTCAGGAGTAACAATGGCAAAGTCAGGTCCCGACCTGTCAAACACTGCCCTGTTGTGGACGTGTTCACTGTTACCTTGAATAATGCAACACCTCTCTGGACCATACATAGTGATTTATAGTTAGTTACCTGATATGAAATAAGGCGCTTGAACTCAGCGTTGTAATACTGCAAATGCAGCCACACTCATAAGTTATTAAGTTCATGTTTGCAATGAAGCGCTGTCATAAATACAGAAGTACGAGATCACTGTAGTCTTTGTCTTTGTTTACCAGCATGTGACCTTTGGCTATAATCCGTGTTCTCCTTCAGCCACTGTTACAGCAAAGGCATGACAGATGTTTTATTAAAATGACAACTTTTAATTTCGCATTCAACAGTTTTGTTCACATTAGTCATCACATTAAATGCAGACGTTTTCGATCTGTTGATGTCAGTTCAGTTGCTTCCAATTTGCAAACACCTTTTTTGATCACTGGTCAGTCAATATCTACTTTGATTATTCTGTCTTTTTAAATCATGTGAAACATTTGTGTTGATCAAAGTGTCATACAGGCACAAACTTGTCACCTGTGGGCAAAAAAAAAAAAAAAAATTGCTGTTCTGAGGCTTATATAATAAATTAACACATTAATAAATGAAATGGTGAAGTAAATACATTGTTAATTAATACAAATGTAAATAAATAGAGAAACAAATTAACCAAATATCCATTGGTCACCTTTTATTTATTTAATGCCTAAATTATTTTCAATATTATTTTAGCTGCATTTAAATGGAATTTTTATTTTGGCAACTCCGGTCCTCAATAGATAACATAAGATGAGCTCCCCAGCCCAAGTGCCAACTTAACGTTAACTAGGTTCCAGACTTGTTGGTACAAATTATTTCCACTGCTGATTCGTTTGATACCATTTTCTCTGGAAAGTGATACGGGAGTTCCCGCTGAAAATCAGATTTTACAGAATTATGGGGGGAAAATGAAACATCTGACATCAGCCCGCAACAATCACCTGCTCATATCCTCTTGTTATACAACTTACATCCCTGCAGTCAGTGACCTGACATGGCCCGAGTCCAGATGTGTCCAACCTGAGCTCGCCTCCTGTTAAGCAAGCGTGTGTCTACAACAGAATCATTTAAGCCTAGCCTTTGCTTTCAGATTAGAGATGCAGAGTTAATACTGTTGACATGTCACATGTCAGGATGGTTAGTTTTAAGAGCGCTGAACAGCTCGGGATGTCAAAGCACAGAGGTCTTAGGTAATCTCCTCAGGACAGGTTATTATTAGAGCAACAACAATGCCATGGCCGACTAAAAGTAGCTGCACTTACTGGCATGCTGCTTGTCTTTACTTAGCGCTCACCTACTGTAGTTGACCAAAATACCTCCTCAGGACTCGTGAGGGGAACACAAGGGTGGCGACGGATGACGGGGGTTACAGTGATCTGCTTACAACTTTTTCTATTCACTTTTTAAAGTACACCGCAAAACAGATGATGGAAATTAAAAGACTAAAAACAATGAAAATGAGTAATAAATGAAAAATAAATAGGAATCAAAATAAAGAAAATACAAGGGTAAAAGCAATGGCAAGTCCACAAAACAGGCTTGATGGAAAACATAATACTGATAACATATTGTAACAACAAAAATACGTTTCTAAATGCATCTGAAGCAGCAAATTATTTTGGATGACTTTATAGTAAGTGCACCGTGTTCTGGTCTGTAAATGGGGCATTGTTAAGCATCTGTATGCACATTTGCTGGTACATAAGTGGTGTAAACTTCCTTTAACACACCTCAGCTGTTTCCTGCATGACAAGATTCGCCCGGGATTACAGGTTAAAGCTTTGGTAGCATTTACAGACAAGATGACAGTACGTTACTTAACCGAGCAAGTGACAACAGACGGGAACGGCTGAGCATCTGCTGACATGACATGACAGGACTTCGTTACTCCGTGCTATTCTCCAGACTATTTTAAAATGTAAAGTGTTACTAATTTTTTAATTTTTTTATTTGTGGTGCTTGTAAATGTGAAAATCCTCCTTTTCACACATTTCATCCTTACGGCACAAAGCATTTTATATCTGAATGTGAAATTGATTTTGAGGTCTTAAACTTTGTAGTTCTGTTTTACACCCAAATAAGAAGTTTCGACAACCATATATATTTGTTGGGAAATCCAAAAATAATAAAAGTGGGACAGTTTATTTTTGTCCCTAGTTATCAAGGCCAGTTGTGAATGTGGTGAAGTATGAAAACAGGAAAAACTTTACTGGCAGGTCATGAACATTACAGTTTGTTCTTGGGAACAGTATCACGGTAAAAAGACTTGAGAATATTTTATCTGTAGATAAAAACAGAAGGAAGATGGCATGGACACCATTAAGTACAGAAAAACACACCCCATAATCATAAAAAAAGCCTTTTATGGTAACACACTGTATCAAATCCCTTTCTTAGCCGGTATGACTCAGCAAATCTTTATATTTGCAATTTGTGCTAGGCCTGTCACGATTACTGCGTTTTTTGGACGATATATTGTCCCAGAAATAATTGCGATAACTGATATTGTCATTAAGACCATTTTATTCCACTGATACAATGATAAGCATAATAATGCAAGTACACCTCTTAATTAACTTATAATTCTTAAGAATATTCAGACATTGGAATGTGAAAAAATATTAAAACATCCTAAATAAAAACACAAATAAAATCACACAACCAAAACAATAAATAAAATTGACTCTTGGACTTGGCTGACAAAAATTGCCCTTAAATAAATATGAAACATTTACCACGTTGGTGTCATTCTTATGTAAAAAAAAAAAAAACACAACAAAAACACGCATTAAAACACAATGGGCAATAACGAGGTCATGTTTGTATATGATAAGTCAATATCATGACACGCGATAATTACAAATTGTATATATCGTATGATAATTCGATAATCTAATCATTGTGACAGGCCTACTTGTGGCCAAAAATACACTTGTTTGCTCATGTAAACACCTTTGCAATGGACGTGTGACTTGAGGCTCAGGCCACCTCTTGCCCCGAGGCATCTGCTGTTATGTATCCCATTATAGAGCCCTGCAAACAATTACATAAAGCCTAAACACTTCTGAATGCGAGAGTTCAACAGCTTACAGCGGGGGATTTTGTTAACTGGATTAGCGGAAGATTTAAACTCTGCATTTAGGTTCAAGAAATGAAAATAATCAGCGAGCCGGTGTGTGCGTCAGGTATAAAAGGTTCAGACGCCGTCTTCTCGCCACAGCTCAGACACTGCAACTGCACTGCACTGAAAACGTCCTGTGGCTTCATTCTACACTCAAAAGGTAAGAAGATGCTGCTTCGTGGGGACCAACCGATCTTTTTACCAACTCAATATGGAGTTGCAAGAGTTTTTTTCCTTTAGCAGGCGACTTCAAACTGGGCTGACAACTGCACCATTTAACTATTATAGGAGATTTTATAATAGTGGAATTACAGCAAATAAAAGTGCTCTAAAACAGCATAAAAACTAATTACACTATCACGCAAATGAACATGTGCTTGACTTGGGTTTTGCCTAGAATGGACTTCCAAATCTTTGCCCTGGTGATATTGTTCCTGGCCTGTGTGGAGCAGAGCCTGGCCTCTTGCGTGGTGGACAGCTTCACAGTCAAAGAGGACTTTGACCCCAAAAGAGTGAGTACAGAAATACTTACAAGTGTTACTTTAACTTGAATTCGCGTGATACCATTTACAGAAATATTATATAAGTTCAGGACCGCTAGCTTGCTTCCACAGATGAACAAGTATGAAAACAAATTTAACAGGAACAGAGTAATCGATGTCCCCATGTAAACCAGAACATCATCAGCATACAATGCAATATAGTGTTGTGTATTATATACTACAATAACAATCAGGGGCTGAGGTAATTTAGGAATTGCTCAACCTTATATCCATAGTCTACTGATGAAATGCCTATTAAAAACTCATCTTTATGACCCCCCCCCCAACAGTATGGAGGAAAGTGGTACGCTCTGCAGAAGAAGGATCCCGAGGGTTTGTTCCTGCAGGACAACATCTCTGCCGAATACACTGTCGGAGACGATGGTGCCATGGTTGCCTCCTCCAGGGGCAGGGTCACTCTCTTTGGGTGGGTGTTTTTTATTTTTAGAAATGCATTTAGTAGCAGTCTGAAAGTTTAAATTAAAGGTTTCCATTCATGCCCGCAAATGTGACATTCTTTTCTCTCTGCTTGACATTCAGGTTCTGGGTTGTGTGTGCTGACATGGCTGCTCAGTACTCCGTGCCCGACCCCGGCACCCCCGGCAAGATGTTCATGAACTACCAGGGACTGGCCAGCTACCTGTCTAGCGGCGGTGAGCCTCCTCAGTCGTGTACACACAGTCTCTCGGTCTCTGTCTCACAGAACTGAGACTAACTTCTTGCTCTCTGCTCTTCCAGGTGACAACTACTGGGTCATTGACACAGACTATGACAACTACGCCATCACTTATGCCTGCCGCACCCTGAAGGACGATGGAAGCTGCGAGGACGGCTACTCCCTGGTCTTCTCCCGTAACCCCCGCGGCCTCCCCCCTGCCATCCAGAAAGTTGTCCGCCAAAAACAGGAGGAAATCTGCATGGCCGGAGACTTCCAGCCTGTGCTGCAGTCTGGTACGTACTCAGTCTTTCACATTCAGCTTAATAGATGGACAAACAGTGAAAGAGTGACCATGTAACTTGACTTGCATTTAAAAGGATTTAGTTGATGCGCCGATGCGAAAAACGTCTACAAAGATCCATTTTTAACATTAAGAGTAAACAAAGAAGTACAAGTCTCTATGCCTCACTTGGATTCATAAGATTATAGCCTCCTAGCTCACTTTGTGGAATATTAGTTCTGGATCCTAACTACTAATTATAACACATTTTATTGTGTATATTCAGAGAAAATGTTTCAAGCTCTGTGTTACATTTAAACACATCTAACAATTCCCCTTCTCTCTCTCTGTTGTTAACAGGAGCTTGCTAAACTGTTCCTAAGCTGGAGTTTGTTAAACTGCTGGATCGATCATCCTGCCCAAAATGAAGACTGGGCTCTTTTCAAAGACACAAATAGGAGAATCATCCTGTTCAGCTTTGCTATGTCTGCTAACGCCATAGGAGAGAAATATCGGATAAATCCAATTCAATGCCCCATGAAAAGATTAAATTAACACTGCCAAGATGAAAATACATTTCCGAGCCAAATCTAATGAAAACTATTACCGGCTGAGGTAATGTGATCATATAACCAACCAGTATTGTCACACTGACGAGTAACATCTGCACTGCGTAATCATTCTGCATTGGTGACAATAAATTTTGTAAAGAAACTGTCTGTTGTCCTCGCCTTTGTAAAAACTTAGATTGCCAAATCAACATTTACTTATCTAGTGCACAAACACAATCATGTAACAATCTTGGGACATTTTGAGTATCCAAAATAGAATATAACACATTTAAAAACAGCATACAGAAAAATGATTAATGTATCCATTATATTTGTCGTTCTGACATATCCTTTCATTCTGATAACACATTTTGGGCTATTCATGTCTAAGTATATTGTGCTATTTTATATTTTATTTATGGTCAACAAACCCCACGAAAAGACCAAAACCAACAATGAATTGATCCAAATTCCAAGTATTGCCTGTGTATCTAAAACCGGATGTACTCTTCTGTGCTAAAAACTACTGTGCCCAGCTGTTTTAGGAAATTATTATTTTAATCTACATATTTGTGAGCCGTTTTACATAATGCAACTGCAGGGGGGCACAAGCCAGTGTCTTCTTGTGCCAGTCCCAAGTCTGGATAAATGCAGAGGGTTGTGTCAGGAAGGGCATCTGACGTAAAACACATGCCAAATTAAAAATGCGAATCACGACAATGACTTCCATACCGGATCGGTCGGGGCCCGGGTTAACAACGACCGCCACCGGTGCTGTTGACCTACAGGGTACCGGTGGAAATTGGACTACTCTTGGTCGAAGACGAAGAAGGTGAGGAGGAAGGTGTGTTCGTAGGCAGAGAGAAGAGGAAAGCTAAGAATGTAGGACTGACAGTAGGGACTTTGAACGTTAGGACAATGACAGGGAAGGCTAGAGAGTTGATTGACATGATGCAGAGAAGGAAGGTGGACATACTGTGTGTCCAGGTGACCAGGTGGAAAGGTAGCAAGGCTAGAAGCTAAGGAGCAGGGTTCAAGTTGTAGGAGTTATCCTGAAAGAGGAGTTTGTGAGGAATGTTCTTGAGGTGAAAAGAGTGTCAGACAGGTTGATGAGCCTGAAGCTGGAAATTGAAGGGGTGATGTTCAATGTTGTGAGTGGTTATGCCCCACAGGTAGGATGTGAGTTAGAAGAGAAGGAGAAATTCTGGAGTGAGTTAGATGAAGTGACGCAGAGCATCCCCAGAGGTGAGAGAGTGGTGATTGGTGCAGATTTCAACGGGCATGTAGGTGAAGGGAACAGAGGTGATGAGAATGTGATGGGCAGGTTTGGTCTTCAGGACAGGAACGCAGAAGGACAGATGGTGGTAGACTTTGCAAAGAGGATGGAAATGGCTGTAGTGAACACTTTCTTCCAGAAGAGGCAGGAACATAGGGTGACCTATAAGAGCGGAGGGAGAAGCACTCAGGTGGACTACATCTTGTGTAGACGTTGTAATCTGAAAGAGACCAGTGACTGTAAAGTAGTGGTAGGGGAGAGTGTAGCCAGACAACACAGGATGGTACTGTGTAAAATGACTCTGGTGGTGAGGAAGATGAAGAGGACAAAGGCAGAGCAGAGGACGAAGTGGTGGAAGTTGAAAAAGGAAGAATGTTGTTTAGTTTTCAGGGAGGAGCTGAGACAGACTCTGGGTGGCCAGGAAGTGCTCCCAGATGACTGGACCACTACAGCTAATGTGATCAGGGAGACAGGTAGGAGGGCACTCGGTGTGTCATCTGGAAAGAGGAAAGTGGACAAGGAGACTTGGTGGTGGAACCAGGAAGTTCAGGAGTGTATACAGAGAAAGAGGTTAGCAAAGAAGAAGTGGGACACTGAGAGGACTGAAGAGAGTAGACAGGAGTACAGGGAGATGCAGCGTAAGGTGAAGGTAGAGGTGGCAAAGGCCAAACAAAGAGCATATGAGGACTTGTATGCTAGGTTGGACACTAAAGAGGGAGAGGTGGATTTGTACAGGTTGGCCAGACAAAGAGATAGAGATGGGAAGGATGTGCAGCAGGTTAGGGTGATTAAAGATAAGGATGGAAATGTATTGACAGGTGCCAGGAAGATGGAAGGAGTACTTTGAAGAGTTGATGAATGAGCAAAATGAAAGGGAACAAAGAGTAGAAGAGGTGACTGGTGTGGAGCAGGAAGTGGCTAAAATTAGCAAGAGTGAATTGAGGAGGACGTTGAAGAGGATGAAGAGTGGAAAGGCAGTTGGTCCTGATGACATACCTGTGGAGGTATGGAAGTGTCTAGGAGAGGTGGCAGTAGAGTTTCTGACTAGTTTTAACAAGATCTTGGAGAGTGAGAGGATGGCCGAGGAATGGAGGAGAAGTGTACTGGTGCCAATTTTCAAGAACAAGGGAGA
>CM022476.1:24135700-24244477 GCA_011952105.1 Coreoperca whiteheadi
GGTGTGAGTGAAGAGGATGCAGAGGACAGGGTTAGATCCCCTGAAAGGGAGCAGCCGAAAGGAAAAGAAGAAGAAGATTTGTGAGCCGTTTTACATCTTTAGCAGAAGCCGGTGGGCTCGTGGCTGAGTGCCACAGACAGTGTAGAAAAGTTGGAAAGTATTGAGAGACTGACCAACTGACAAATTGTTGGTTTTGGTCTTTTCATGGAATTTGTTTACAATTTAAAAAAATATAGACCATTGCCTGCCATGCCGTTTATTTAGATTATAACAACATGTTAGTGTGTGCTTGATAGTGAGTTTAAAAGGTTATTACCAAGACAGGATGTGTTCAATCCCTTTATCCATCTCCACAAGCCAATACATCTACAACAGTGATTGTACAGATGAAACAGCACTTAACTAGCCACAAATGACTCATACTGCATAACATTTTTCAATCAGCACATTGATCCCTATAAAATGTATTTACATTGTACAAAACAATTTAGAAACATAATTTGAATGCTACCAGACTTGACCTTGGTCTAGTGCTCCTCTGAATACCTCTCTGGCAGCGAGTACGAGCCCGGCCTGCCCCAGTAGTCCACAGCTCGAACTCTGTACAGACCGCCAACCTCCTGGTCCACTACAGAACACAACATGGTACATGGTGTTATGGCTGGGTGTCACGATGCCAAACTATAGTTTGAAAGGTGAAGAAAATCTAGTTTTGTTGCTCATTGCCATCACTTAACAGAGAAAACTGGGGATTCTTACCAGGCGCATAAACATAAGACGTAAAAATGGTGTCTTGAGTATTAATTCTGCTGAATTCCTTGTGGTCGGTGGAGAATTCCACTTCAAATGTCTTAATGCATCTGCAGATACAAAGAAATGAAAATGCATGAACGAGTGCTTTCTTGTTCTTGGTCCATGCATATTACATATTCACTGCATTTCAACACAGTCGTACAGAGAATAAATCTACTGCACTGCTGCGCTCAATATAAGGAGTTCTGGATAAGATGCATTTTTAAATGAATAAATCTGTACCTACATTCACTTGTTTACATTTTCTTGCAGCGGCAAATGCAAAAGTAGAGAAATAATCTTGTGCACCTACTTGGAATCAACACAGTGGTCTGACCAGACAATCAAGACTTGGCCTTTGGTGATCCTGATGAAGCGCAATCCATTGACCTAATCAAAGGTCAAATACAGTTGTGAGCTCGTGATCACCTCTTTTGGAACATGCAGCCCAGGTCTTCTTCTGTTGGCAATGTGCCCCTTACAACCGTCAAGCTTTTTCATCACAACACCGGCTTTGAGTTACATTCAGGACATACTGTCTTTATATACTTCACAAATTGCTTTCTCACTTTGCACAAGTTCAGTGACTGGAGAAAATCTGTCTTACTTGCAGTGACACAGAAACATACGCTCAACTGTACAGAGTGACAAACGCGGACACAGATGGCGCAAGGTAGGATTCAACTTAACATTGTCGTCGTGTGCTGGTACTGACCTGGTCTGGCACGGCTTTGGGCTGGGCACAAACATGGATGAGGTGGACAGAGGGCACGGACAGTTTGGCTTTCAGAGTCAGAGTGTCCCCGGCAGGAACTTCCCAGGGTCCGTCAACATGAGGGTCCTGACACAATGACACATCGCCAGTGGGTCAAAGCAAGTCTCTAAGCACTTTGCAGAGAAGGAGCCCAAATAGATCAAAGGAATGAGCTCTGCCTTAATGTCGACAGCCCGGGGGAATTCAACACACTAATTAAAGCTGCACTGAACAACATCTTCATACAGGAATACACCTCGTCTCAAAACGGTGTGGGAGTAGGATAAACAGATATACATGAGCATCTCAACCACGCTAATATGAGAAACTGTACACCTGCCCTATTTAGCATGTTATCAGTCATGAACACTAGCAGGAAATCTGAGAGATCAACCTCACGTGGCTTGCAATCAGCCAAATTATTATTATTATTATTATTATTATTGTTATATATTAGGGGCAAACAATGTATTGTTTCTGTATTTATGCTATTTAATGCATGTACAATAGTCGCTGTATAAAGGGTGCGATGTAGTAAGGGAAATTAGGCCCACTGTCACACGCTACGTAAGCCATTTCGCTGCTTGAAGGGAAAGTTGGCTTTTTCAAGACTGATCTTCAAGAAGAACATTATGTGTTCATCTGACAAGTAACATCGTTTATAGGCTGATTTAAACAGACTTCGGGTTATAACAAACACTCAACCTGCTTAGTGCTAAATCCGGTGTATTTACGTCAATTTATATTGTAGGTTCATGAATATGCATTGTCCCATCCAAATTAATTAATGAAATGAAAATGGCAAATGACCAATCACAATACTTCTCAGAGTGGACCGATTCATTTAGAAAGAAGGGAAAAAAATCCTTATAATAATTTAACATAGATTGAAGATTTTAGTATCTAAATGTAAAATAATAATAAGAATAAATGCTGTTTGGGAGTATTTCTGTTTTTTGAGAAAAGGATATGCAGCTTAAACTGGTACGGTATTGTCAAATTACGGCGCACAACTTCTGAAAAAATAAAAAATAAAATCACAATGTATATTGCAAAAAAACTAAAATATGATGTTAATTCTTAGAATATTGTTCAGCCTTCCTGTTTACCTGCGCGCTCCTGAGGCACCTGAACTGTTCTGCCGTGGGGTAGTCGGGGCTGCCCATGTTCTGCCACAGCTGGTACGGGTTGGTTACATTGTTGTCCATGTAATACGTGACGTACGCAAGACCTGGATAGCAAACAGATAAAAGGCAGGACTGAAGCAAACTGCTCACTTGCAGAAATAATGGAAATATGGCAATATTTTCTTTAAAATGGAATCATAGTTCAATCTAAAATAACACTAAACCCACCAGGAGGGATCCAACAGTATTCAGCTGAACCTACCCTTTTGTGCAGCCAGTCCTTTCAGTGAGACAGTGACATCATCACTGTTGGTGGACGTGCTGTTGTCGTCACTGTTGTAGACCAGCACTGCCGCCTGCCAGCTGTCTGAGCCACCAGGGATTACTGGCTTGTGGCTGCTGGCGAGAACTCCCACCGTGCTGGCGTTGGTCCCTGCCGAGTTCAAAACCTGAGCCAGGACCTGGGCCTCTCCTTAAAGTGGAATCACACGCAGGAGAGGCAACAGGGCCATTAAAACGGGACTGGGGCAGATGAAACAGCACCTGGAGGCCCGGGCTTCACTTGTACAATGGGCTAAAGGCACACATATGAATTATATCCATCATAACTCAATCATACTGAGGCACAGAGAAAACCCTAAAGGGTCACCTGTTGTAGAGGAAAGAGATTGTCACCTAGCAAAGCCAGCAGGCCCATGACAGAGAGGACCGGCTTCCTGATCAGCTGCACGTGAGGTGGCTGCGTGTTGTTGACCTGGAAGCGGGCGGTCAGCGTGCGCTGGGTGAAGGGGTGTGGGTGGTAGCTGAGGAAGGCGTTGTCGTTGCTCAGCAGGGTGTAGTTGATGGTGCTGTTCGGGTCCGCCAGCAGCAGATCCTGGTGCTGGTTTATTACCTGTTGGAGGGAGCAGGCCAGGGGATTGGTTAAGTGTAATTTAACTGGTAGAGTTGAAGAGCTAAACCTGTCTGGGTTTAATGTGCCAAGTGACTACTATAGGAAGCATTTTATTAGGCAAGGTATTTCCATCCCTTAGCTCACATACCCCTACCACAACTACATAAACTGTCTAATAACAAACTGAACACTTTAATGCCAACTATATGTACTATATTTCCATTTAAAAAACACAGTCTTAAATACTTCAAACAAATCTATCTATAAAAATTGCCAGTTGACATGCCACTCTAAAGCACCTAAATCAATTCTCTTAATGACCTATGTATAGCAAAGACAAATAGTTATTAGCAGCAATAGAAAATGTTGCTCTAAAATGAGCAATTAGCTTCAGGCAATAAAAAACCTCAGATACTCATTCAGAAAACATAATATAAATGACTCCCAGATGATTCCCTCAATGACTTATTTGTGTTCATTTTTAACGCATAACTGACCAATATCTCCCCACATAAATACATTAGACTTCAATACAAATGTTGATCCTCACCATCCAGTGTTCAAATATGATTTTACTCTTTAGGCGTTTTCCCCTTCACCTCACCTTCACCACCATTGCAGCGTAGGTCACATCAGCCCTCCACTCCTGAGGCCTGGACCAGCCCACCAGCGGATCAGCCTCATCATTGTAAACAGGGAGGCTGCGGAACCGGGGGAAACGCTCCTGGATCTCCCCGACAGTCTGCATTTCCTGCTCGAGGATGGGCAAGGAGTAGCCTCCTCCCTGGGGGGGTGGAAACAGAAAGTCAGCTTCCAAAAAAGTGATTCTAATTGCATCAGTTTTACAATTAATTAAGCTGAAGAATGCATTAACAAATATAGTTTTTCATAAGTCCGGCAGTTGTCCCAATAGGATTTGAGGAGTTGTGGTATTTCAATAACATCACTATCCTTGTGTTTGTGCTCAAATATGAATTTATCAACTAGACCGTGTCACCCGGGTGCACGGTGGCAGAGCGGTTAGCGCCCCTGCCTCCCGATAAGGAGATCGTGGGTTCGAATCCCGGACCACGACCTCCCTGGGTGGAGTCTGCATGTCCTCCCTGTGTTACTGTGGGTTTTCTCCGGGTTCTCCGGTTTCCTCCCACCGTCCAAAGACATGCATAATTGGTGACTCTAAATTGTCCCTAGTGGATGAATGTGTGCGTGAATGGTTGTCTGTCTGTGTGTCAGCCCTGCGATGAGTTGGCCACTGTCCAGGGTGTACCCCGCCTAAGGCCCGAAGCCACTGGGATAAGCTCCAGTCACCCACGACCCCGAACGGGAACAAGCGGTAGAAAATGACTGACTTACCGTGTCACCCTATAGCGAAAAAGTCTTCACTACAGCAAATATGACAAGGACATTTTCATGACCTGATATTAAGGTCTGCTTGTCAGGAATTTTAAAAGATCAACACTAATAATTAGAATCTTAATATTTATACCTTATAACATTTTCATAGCAAAACATTTTAAGGAATCACTAGCGTTTAGTGATTTTCCCGGACAAAACTCTCCACTGAAACCAAATATGATGACTTTTAGACGGGCTGACCGCTGCAAGCATTTCATTTGACACAGGCACAAATCTAAAACTCTTGAAAATGACTGTATTCTCCTTCTATTTGTTCACGATATTCTTTGAGTCCAGAAAAGCCCACCTTCTTGTGCAGGGCGATGTAGTCGATCCTGACCCCCGTCTCTCCAGTGAAGTAGTTGGTGCCGTTGTAGCAGTGATGCAGCATGGCCCAGCAGTATGGTGAGTGTGGGGGCGAATGACAGGAGTCTCCTGGACCCCCGAACCTCAGGAGGCTGCTGGCGGCACGCAGCCCCTCCGAACAGGCATCATAGTAGTTTAGAAACCCTAAAGAAAGGTTTATTATACTGAAAGAAGCACATCATTTCAATTCAACTGCTCATGGGCACAGCACTGCAGTGTCTGGTTGTTCAAGTTCAATAACAGTATTCTCTGTGACATGGGAGCTTTTTAATGACAGAAACAAATCTCCAAAAAGAATTCAGTTCCACAAGTTTAGTTTTTTTTTTAGTATTTAGAATAATATGAGCCTGTCAGTGGCAAAAACAAACACTTTTAGTGGACGTACTTTGACGTTGGATTACGTTGCAGCCATTGCAGCCTGTTTCGCGGCTGCCTTTCACATCTAACTGAATTAAGGATTTATTTCGACCAAACCAGAGTTAGTGATTGTTGGAACTAGGGCTGCACAATTGATCGAAATATTATCTAAATCGTAACTTGGCCAAGTGCAGTATCCAAATCGCAGAAGCTGCAATTTTTTGATAAAGGTAAAATGAATGACAGAACAGCATTATAATGAAGTACTGTAGTGCTGCAGAGATGCCCCGGCCTACAAATCTCGTTCTCTAAGAAAACATGTTTGTTTGGTACAGGCACCAACAAATGTCACATAATCATGATTTTAATAGTGATTTCAGTGGAAATGAAACTTGTGATGCAAAAATGATCATTCGAACAAATCGTGAATCACATCGCAATTGTAATATCTGTCATTTTTTTCCCCCCTATCGTGCAGACCTGGTTGGAATAGTGGGAAGACTAACAAAGACTGTATTTGTGAGTTTTATTTTGTTTCACTCGAGTTTGAATGAAGTGTTTTAGGATGATCTGCGAGGTAAAATTACTGTTTTTCTCAATGGAGTCTGGTGGGCCGTAGCACCCATTTGTTTTGGTCTGAGATGCTTGTGCTCTAGTGCGACACTTAGTGGAAATGAATGTGGCATACAGCTCCTTTAAAGAAAAAATGATATGACATAAAAAAAAAATTGTCATGTAGCATGCATTATGGGTTTACCTTGAATTGACATGGTGACATTATCAAAGTCATGGTTGTTGGGCTCATTCCATGTCTCAAAGTTCCACTGAGAAACACTCCCCAGGCCATACTTGTCTGTAATTTAGAATCAACAATGAACATGAACACACCGTAACACGACAGAAATCACGTTATGTAGAAGCAGCGTCATACAGTAGAGATTAAGTTTTAAAGTCTGTTTTAGGTTATGTTAAATTACACAAGATACATTTGCGCATACGTTTAATGAACGTTTCTGTGGGGACATTACACTTCCCTGAATGGTTCTGCTAACCCTACTTTAAATTATTAAATTATTATTATTTTGGAATACAAATGCTAAAATCTCAGCAATCAAAAAAGGTACATAAATATAATTTGTGTCTTAATTTTTCAGAGCAAGCCTCACCCAAGTAAGTTGAAACAACTTGCAAGGATCATTTATAAACAATTATTCAGTCACTTTCAGCCAATGCCTGCCCCTCAATTACAACTCATGTATTTTTTCAGGTTCAGGTTTTTATTGACCATGATTACATGGTATGGAGTGCAAACAACATATATAATATAATAATGATAAAACAATGGCACTCGGCACTCACTCACCGATGTACCTCTTGGCTATGAGATAAACCAGGTTTCTCCACTCGACCACTTGTGATTTATCCTCAAAGTCAGTGAAGTAGTTAGAAACACTGCCCATCAGTTCAAAACCTGAAAACCAGAAGTGCAGGAATGAATTACAATTCAGATATTTACAGTCACGTGTCACAAGAACAACAGAGATCAGCAAAATCACATTTGACCAGTCAATTTTACCATTACGGTGTAAGTGTGGTTTGGAAGAGGCCCTAACTCTGCTTTAGAGTTTTAAAGAAATCCTGCGGGGCAACAGTGCCTCAACAATGTTTACTTAACCATATCACATCACGTAAGAAACGACCCAAGAAGTGCCACGCCGTTAAATCACAGAAAGATATCATCCAGTAATCACCAACCTCGAACCAGATGAAAACATGTGTGATTTTTTTTGGGGAAGAAGATGACCTTATATTTGCATCACACATAGGATGTGATGTTGTCCAGCCAGGGGTTGTGGTGCAGTACCTGGTCGGAGTCCATTAATCCACAAGAGATCTATCAGCTGGTCCAGTTTAGTGAAGTTGTACTGGGGTCGTCCCCCAATGTCTCTAAAACAACAAAATCAGACAGCTGTAATTCGTCATAAGGAACACTCACAAAACCAGCAACTGATCATCATAATGTATATCATCTTCAAACTAGACAAATCTTCAAGCTCTATGTATTATAAGTGGCACATTTTCTAATACATGAGTATGTTACGGCAAGAATGGCTGGAGAGTTCTCCACTCGCTCGTTCACTTACTGCGCAGTGACCAGCTCCAACATCCAGTGTATCCTGACCTGCTGGATCCCTCCATGGGGGACTGAGCCCACATGGGCCAGGTTCAGCTGCTGGTCAATGCTCAGGTCAAACTGGTGGGCCTGGGTGTGAGGGAGCGGGGGACTAAACACAAAGAAGAGCCTCCTGTTTCACTTTGTGACGCACCGGTGACACAAAAAAATGCATTTATAGAGTTACAGTATGTCCTATAAGCCAGCGTAGCTTCAGACTGACTCATGTGGTTTGACAGTCATATTTGACCTACCAGAAACCAGTGCTTCTCCAGAAGTGCTTGAGCTCTCCTACTGGTCTCCCTACATCAACTGTGATGACATATGAAGCTCTTGAAGTTTCAGTAACGTGGAGGAGTAACGCAAAGACAGAAAGGGTTTTCCACTGCATGTCTGCGACCAGAGCATGGCAACTTCGTGCGTCGCGCAAGATTAAAAGGCTATAAAAACGACGTGAGGTTAGTCCCGACGGGCCAACTTAACCCCAACATGCCTCCCACATTGTATGTGAACAAATGAAATGGAGACCTCTAAAATAACTCACTTTAACAAGTCTAAAACACAACAAAACAAACACGTTTCTACTCCAGTAGCGAGGGTGAAGTCGCAGTCAGCTGAGCATGATGACGTTTAATGCGTGCGACCATGTTGTTGTAGTCTTTCAGGGAAGTGGAGTTTGTTTTCATAAAATAGAGCAAATTAAAAAGGATTCTCAAACATTTCTTAACAACGTAGTGGATGTAATCAAGCAAAGCAGCACCCATTTAGAATTAGAGATAAGGGTGTACAGTAATGATAAACACGATAGAACATAAGAGATAGATTTATCGATCATTTTACAACACGAGGTTTAATAATGAGATATTGTTTTGCAGCTTCCTTTATGCTACTCAAAAAAATTATCTACAGTAGATCCGTGAATAAATAAGCCATAGAAGTAGAAATATTCTGCCCTTTCTTAATGGTGTCCATTGAAGGGGTTCCTATGGTAAAAGTGTGACTTATCCTTTTATTGGCACAACTACTAGTTCTGAATGTTAAATAAACCTGATCAAACCTGTGGCTTGAAACAGTATTAGGGCTGCACGAAATAAAAGAACAAAATCAATTTGAATCACAATTTTCATTGTCACTGAAGAAACTATTAAAATCATGATGATGTGACATTTGTTGGGCTCTGTGAAAACAAACATGCTTTTCTTACATCTGGTGGACAGGATTTGTGGGTCAGGGCGTCCCTGCAGCACCACAGTGCTTCATTACAAAGCTCCTTTGTCACATATTGTACCTTTATCAAAAAAGTGCAGCTTCAGCGATTTGGATATTGCACTTGGCCAGATTGTGATTTCGCTAATATTCTGATTAATGGTGCAGCCCTAGCCAGCATGTAGCCATAACGTTTACTTACATAAGAAAATGTGTTGATATTCCTTCCATTGCACCTTTGCTCAAGTAACTACCAAAGTCGAATACTTCCTGTTTGGTTCTTCATGTTACATCAAGATTAGTCGACTGTACTACTACTACTACTGCATCAACACAGAGGCTTTCACTTTCGAAGACAGAAACTACAAAACGTTCTACAGCAAAAGTCACAATAAACATTATACAACAAGCTGTTAATGGGACATTTATTTTAAAAAAAGTTGGGAGAATCAAGGAGGCATGAAAGGAGAAGTCATGTCATTTACAGTTGAACAGCAACAGTTATACACAACCATTTACACAACCTGTACAAATATTTTTTTCTCGCAAATTTGCAATTTAAATTCAAAATAACTTAAATAGGCGTCTATGTAAAAGTGCAAATCCTTATACGTGGGATGTCTGTGAATAAGACCATGGCGACAGCAAGGGTGCTTTGATGAGTTCACTGTCTATCGGGTGTTAACTTGTAAGGCATCACAAGCACATTTCAACACTGAACATTCACCGACTATACCATCTTAAAGCACAGTCATATATATATATATATATATAGATAATGCTTTTAATGTACAACATCCACCACTTTAGTATACACTTGTGTAATAATGATGCCTTACAGTGCATTTCAGCTTTGTTACTGAGCACACGCATTCTCTCGTACAAATCAATATTGTAATGACAATAAAATAGTCTCAACTTTTGTGATTTGACAGAGAGCCCTTTCTCAATCGAGCATGTCCAGCCCTGAATAAAACAAAAAAACATTTCAGTTCAGTGTTCGTAGTGTTCTTGGGGTGAAAGCTTGGACAGTCAGCGTGACAGCATAGCAACAATGCACTGTTACCTGTTTGGTAGTGTTATAGGTTAGCATTAAAATCACAGTTACCAGAGGCCATTCTATACAGGATGAACCAAGATACGGTTGGGCAGTAGTTGTCCACAGATTTCAGGCTCTGACAGTGTGTGTGTGTGTGTAAATATATATAGAGGTGAGGGGTCGCAATATTCTGCTCAGTCACAAGGCATGAGGCGACATAGAGTGGCAAACTGTTAATGCTGCTATTTTAAAGTCTCTACAAGCATCCTCCTGATTGGTGAGGAGGGGAGAGGCAAATAACTAACCCACACACGCTATTGGGCCTCACATGCATCTCTATTAACATGCAGCCGATGCAAAAAACTAAAACAAAACGTGTGTCGTCATCACCACAAGTAGGAGAGTATTATACAGCATATCTGCTCATGAAGCACTGGTCACCATGGGTTCTACTGGACAGGAGACTGGAAATGTGTTTGGAAAACCAAAAGGAGTTTAGGTATTTGCAATACAAAGGAGAAAATAACGAGCATCGAGTCCTTCTGTGTGTGTGTGTGTGTGTGTGTGTGAGAGATGTCAGTAACTATGACTTCTGCTCAGCTCCTGTTGCGGACTGGGCTGCGCTCTCCGGTTTAAGGATCTGGTAGGTGATGAGGTACTCTGGGTAGGCCTGAAGGAAAAATACACCAAGACATTAGCCTACCTTACACAGCAGGCGTTTGTATTTTTTTTGCTAATGCTTTAACCTAAACAGGATTTGGTGAAAGAAACGTTTCACACGCTGGTGTCTTCGGTTACCTGCTCTCCTCTGTAGATGACGTACTCAGCGTAGGCTAGGCCGTTAACGCTGGGCCGCCCGATCACTGAGTGGTGTCCTGGGGGGGCGTGGGCCATCTTCATGGCGCTGAACTGTAGGAAGGACTTCCCCAGGGTCACTCGGCAGAACAGCATCTGCCTGAGAGGGCAGACGAGAGGAGAAAGGTCTATTCCCACAATACTGTAAACAAAACCTTTATTCTGATAAAGAACAAATAGGTGCAAAGTCGTTTTTCAGCCAAAACATCTTTTAGTGTTGTGGTTTAGTTTGCTGGTCAAGAGTCATGTCAAAGTTACCTGTGGCACAGGTAGCAGGATCGGTCTTTGTGCGTTGGGCAGCCCGTGCCTCCACCAATGCCGTAGACGTACTGATTGCTCTTTGAGGAGTTCTCCGCAAAGTAGATCCCTGCTCCAAACATCCCTCCGATGTATGCGTGGCGCTCATCAAAGCCTTTGTGGATGATGGCGTTGATGAACGGTGAACCTGAAGGAAGACGTGACGACAGTGGCAGAACGATATGATATACAGTAGTGACATGCAATTACACGAACTAAACTCGAATGAGACACTAACGATGCCTGATGCTTTTGCACAAAACAAAACAGATGGTGTGACGGCGGGTGTGGTTACCGTGAAACAACATCCGCTCATTGTGGTGGTTGTGGTTCTCATCTGCGATCTCCTTCTGCCGGTGGGTGTAACGTTCCCTCAGCTTCTTATTTACCACCTTCTGAATCTGTGGGGCACAATGTGACACATGTCAAACAAGATGCTGGGCGTCGTGTCTGCTCTACACAGTTGTCATTAATACTATCTGCCAAAGAAACAGTCCCTATAAAAGCTGCTCAGGGTTCTGTGGATTAGCAACACAGACAGAACACGTCCACAGAGATTCCTGGTTCAGACCTTGATGATGTTGTATCTGCTGAACACACCACCAGCGTTGCCACCGTCTCTGTGCTCTCGGATGGTGCTCTGCATCTGAGGGAGACAGACACACACACATACACACAGTGACTTTATAATCAGGCAAACTACTAGTAGCTGTCAGCAAATGGTCTGCTAAAGTTTGCTGTTCCTTCTCAGTTTATTAATAAAGCATTGAATCTACACATTGTGCTATGATGCAAATATTTTAAATGCCTTTATGTAGCATTTGCAGCCTTAGCTTTATGCATACAGCTTTTCGCAACCAAAGCGAAAATAATTTTTGGCAATGTGTTAAGTTTGTGTAGATATGCAGTTCCTGGTTCAAGACAAAATTCTGACCATTAGCATTAGATTGCAAAAAAAAAAAGCAGCATAGCAGTTAAAACACACCATTAACCAAGAGAGTGAACTCAACTCACCTCCTCCTCCACAGACTGGTACTCCTTGTCGTCTGGGGCGAGGTCTATCAGGATGGTGCCCTGGTTGGCACAATGGAATGTCAGGTAGGGGTTGGCACCTGAAAAACCACGATACAGTCATTCACTGGTTAACGGGCGTTAACTTGTAAGGCATCACGAGCACAGTCTTTTGTTGCGGCGTCCCACCTTTTCTCACCTCTGTGATTCTCAGCAGAAAAACAAACGATGCCTCCTTACCTTGCTGGCCGCCCAGCAGCCTCTCAACACCCTTGATGAGCTTGTGTCGGTGGCCATAGGCATTGATTCCAATCTCCTTCAGCTCCTCGTGACCCATGTCCGCCAGCACATCCAGGGTGATCTGGAAAGAGGAAACAATATAGCAGGTTGAGGCGTTTATACCAACCAGTAACATCATCTCAATCTTGTGCTGTTGGTTGGTTTTCTTCCACTTTAACAAATAACCAGACACCAGAGTCATACAGATCTGCTCTATTTATGATATTAACACTTGGAAGCAGCCCCACAGGAAAAAAAAACCTATCACTCTAAAAGTCAAACAGGTGCTTTGTACAAATTCATCTCAATGTCTGAAAATCAGGAAACTTTACTTGACTGCTCCTCTAAACCCACTGCATTTAAAATGTCAGGATGTTAGAGCATCTTCTGGGATTGACTGAATGACAGACATCAAATACTGATGTGAAATGAATGGTTAAAATTTCTAGAATGCACAAGCCTTTTAGCTTTAAAAAGTATTTTTGAGATAGCGGACCTGTTCCCTCTCAAAGATATCCCTCAGGTGCTCCAGGCCCAGGCTCTTCATGAATTGACTTATATTCATGTCCAGCATTGTCACTGGGGGGGGGGAAAAAAACAGGATGTTTGAGTTGAATGAAAACAGGGTTCATGCACATTGTCCTCGTAGAGCTCACACACATTTTCCATGTCCACATTTTTCTGTATTCACCAGCTTTGTAAAACTGACCAGTGAGCAATAAGATAAATGCTACAAACTTACTTTCCCCTTCCTTGCGGTCGGTGCCTGTGGCTCCATCTGCCACTCCGGAGGACCCGGACGTGGCAGCGGCAGCCAGCTCAGTGAGCGGTCCGGCCAGGTTGTCGATGCTGCTGGCGGCCGACAGACAGGATGGCGTGGAGGCGGGGGAAATGACTGAGGCGCTGACGACCGTGGCCTGGGGCTTAAAGCAGCTGGGCAGGGCATCTGGTGGCATGGCGTCCATCAGCAGGGCCCGGATATCATCAGCCTGCAGGGATGGCAAAGAAAAAAACAGTTGAAGGGAGCCTGATTTAAGTTCCAGCAGATCAATTTACTGTACATTCTCTGTTCTATCATTTCAGTAGAGTGATCACTTTAGAGTCTAACACAAGTAGCAGTATGACGCCCATGTAACTAGAGAACTAATAAGTGAAAACATACACTTTTCCATTGTATGATGTGTTTTAATATAAATAACTTTCCCACTCCTTATCTAGGCCTGAAAAACACGCTTCACAGTCATCCCTAAGCTGTCAGCGTCTGACAGAAGCCGTTACCGTGGCCAGGTCCAGGGCAGTCTGGCCCTCTTGGTTCTTCATGGTGGGGTCGGCTCCATGAGCCAGCAGCAGCGCACAGAGCTGTGTACGACCCTTCTGCGCCGCCTCATGGAGGGGTGTGAAAGCCCATTTGTCTGTAGCATTCACACACGTGTTGTACTTGATCAGCAGGGCGGCAATGTCCACGTGCTGTGAGGAAGAGAGGCAACAGAGGGTAAGTCAGTGTCATTTGACATTTAAAAAAGGTGAACGCTAAAGACAATAACACAGAACCAACCAACAGTAGTTGATATAATTTACAGGAACTGAAGGCAAGACCACAACACAATAAATATGTTTTAGTTTTAAAATGTAGTTACTAATTCACACTTTTGAGTTTCGTGTAGCTTTAAGCTTTTTCAATGTGTAAATCAAACCTGTATTTGATAAGTAACGTGTGTGTGTTTATGTTGCGGAGACTGACCCCATAAGAAGCAGCATTATGAAGAGGGATAAGGCCTCCTTTGTCCTGCGCGTTGACATCAGCCCCATGCTCCAGCAGATACTCTGCCACCTCAAGGTTGTTGTAGCCAGCTGAGGAGAAGAAATCAAAACCCATGAACATGTAAGTTTATTAACATTCTGCGTAAGTACAGCATTTAAAAACACTCTTTTCATGTCATGTAACCTTTATTTAATCAGGTAGTCTCAATGAGATCAAGATCTCTTCTGCAAGAGAGACCCGAGTAGAAAGAAAGAACAAACATAGCGAGACAAAACACATAATGCATACAAAAGCACATTAACTTACAAAGAACATACAACAGCAGAGACAATGTTGCAAGATTTTCACTTTCCAATACGTCAGGAGAGGACGAGACAAAAGATCGATAAATGAGTGTGTGTTAGTACTTGGATTCAGTACAAAGAAGACAGAACCATGTCAGAGCGGCTAGTACGGATTACCTGCGAGGTGGAGCGGTGTGGAGTTGCGTCCCTGTGTGTCTCTGCAGTTGATATTCTCTGGGGAGCAGAGTTTCTGGACTCGGGCCAGGCAGCCCTTCTTGGCAGCGTCCAGCAGGGCGGCGTCACCCCTCAGCAGGTCCTGGATGTCTGTGTCTCCATCCTTCACCATGTCCAGCGGCATGTTGCCGTCACGGTTCTTCTTGGACGGGTCGGCTCCATGCTGAACGAGAGTTTTTTTTATTGCACGATTTTAGATAAATGTTTGGTATGAGAGCGTGCGGCATCACAGGTCAAAGCGATGATGCCCCCCCCCCCTCGTGATCATCATCATAGCAATAACTAACACAGGTGAATGTACGACAGTAACGGATCCTCACTTTGAGCAGCAGTTTGCAGATCTCATATTTGCCTTTGGCTGCAGCCTCATGAAGCGGCGTGAACTTCCACAGGTCGGCCACATTGACCGAAGCTCCGTGTCTGACCAGCAGCTCGGCCACTTCGTAGTGACCGTAGGAGCATGCGTTGTGGAGTGGAACCAGACCGCTGAAGGAGGGAAAACGCAAGCTAAAATTTTCAAATCAAATACTAAAAATCAAAACATATTTGATTCATTCGTTCTGTTTATTTTATACAACCTACGGATGGGTAAGATGGTACTTAGTTAAAGAACTCACCCTTTGTCTTTGGCATGGACATCAGCTCCATGGTGTAGCAGGTATTCAACGACAGCCACTCGGTTGTAACCAGCGGCAAAGTGGAGGGGAGTGGAGTGGCGGCCCTCCAAGTCCCGGCAGTTTACGTTCTGTGGGGTGCAAAGTTGCTGATATACACAGAGACAAATTAAGAATGATCAAATCAACTGAGCGGTATGATAACAGGTTTACAATTAAAAATGGGGTCTTCCCAGTAATTTGCAAACCACTGTTTAGCGAGCACGTGAAATTTTTAGTGCCATAAATTATTCAAGAAACCAAAAACAAACAGGCCCAGTATACAATTATGATTTTGTTACAACAATGCATCCATGTGAAAGTAGTAGGCAAGTGAAAATTGTCTCATAAAAAAATTCAAATAAATAAGGTACCATGTCTAAAAGTCACCAAACTGTAGCCACTGCTGGTAAAAAAACTACTGCACTTACTTGCACTGTGTCCAGATCCCCTGCTTTCGCCGCCTCCAGAAATCTGTAGTCCACGTCAGAATTACGCGTGGGAACATTTTCTAGGGAAATAAATAAACAAGTTGCCAAAGAGGACTCCCATATATCATATGAAACCACGTGATCAGGGTTTAGATCTGGTAAATCCCTCCGAGGATGTGTGTGTGTCTCGCATGTCATTCATTAATTTGAGCATTTAAATTTACTCAAGAGATATCCATACTTCAGACTAAAAAATCTGCTTCATCTTGGGGTAGGTTATTTAAAGTGCATTTTCATTCTCAAACTTTAAAAAACCTCATTTAAATGCAAACAATCACAAGCTGTCAAAAGCGCGGTGGGTGTGATTACCGTTAAGAATCTGTTGTACAGCCTCGTTGCCCATCTGAGCAGCGGTGAAACCCTGCAGAGACACGATGGAGGGGTCGGCCCCGTAGCTCAGCAGCAGCTTGCAGGTTTGGATGTGACCAGCCAGCGCAGCTCTGTGAAGAGCTGTCTGACCTAGTGTGTCCACAGCGTTTACCTGGAGTCACAGGAGGTGAAGTTAAGCCTGAGCAACACGCACTTTTAACCCTCCTAGATGACATTTTCTAATACCATTTTACACCAAAACAACAGACCTTTGCTCCGTGTTTCTGCAGCACCTCCAGGATATCATTGTGAGCTCTCTCAGCAGCAACGTGCAAAGGAGTCATAAAGCTTAAAGACACAACAGACAGGACGTTATGACCCAGGCCAGTGGATACCCTTTGTCATTTTTGCCACTATTTATTTTCTTCTTAGCGTTTAATCTGCAGTTAACTTTCTCTCTTGTTGCTATTTTTTTAAGTTTTAAAATGTCGAAGACATCACCTTTTTAGTTTTAAATTAATGTAAAAATTGAATGCTGTGTACTTACTCTTTGTTCTTCTCGTTGATGTTGGCACCTTTACGGAGCAACAACTCCGTCACCTGCTTCCTCTTCGGGTGGGGGGAAGCCACAGCACAGTGCTAAAATACACATCAACGTTAAATTAGTGTCCTGGAATCTCAGTCAAAGACCTGCCAGCCCAGGACAAATGTTGAGTAAATGCCAATCCGCAAAACTTCTAGCCAATCACATACAACTAACTGGCTGTACATCATCATTAATCAAACAGGGCGTTGCTGGCAAGACCGCTTTTTATTCATGAGTGGATTTTCCTTTTTACATCAATAGAATTTGGAATGAATGAGGAAGCTAACAAACGTAGCTCTATTAGCACTGTTTAAGCAGGGATTTGAATTTCCACACTGCACTCAAGTAGTAGTAAGGCTTGGTTCTGACCAGAGCTGTCTCGTTGGTCTGGGGATGTTTAAAGCTGATGATCTCCAGAGCCAGCGTCTTCTTCACTTTGGCCATGTCGGCCTCCCGGGCTGCCTGCAGCAGCGAGTGACCTTTGAACTCATCTGCACGGAGGAGACAAAGAAGTAAATGGAAAATGGTGTGTGGTCCACTCTGATGTTTTTAAATGCAGTTTGAGTGATGTCAGGCTACTTATTGCAAAGAAAAGGGTTTAACTGAGTTGGCTTTTTGAAGGCTTATACAGGTATTGCCTACGCTCTGAACCTATAATGTATTGTATATGTATGTAGATTAGAAAGTATTTTCCAATCATCACTGTGTGTGTGTGTAACATTACGTGTATGCGGTGTGACGGAGAGAGAACTCACAGGTGAGCCTTTCTTTAAGCTCTGGAGTGGGGGCCATGTCCACGGCGCTCTTGCTGTGACAGTTTAGCAGGGTGGGGTCGGCCCCGTGGCTCAGCAGCAAGGAACAGACCTCCACTCGGTTCTTGGATGCCGCCTCGTGGAGAGGAGTGAACTGCCACAAGTCCATGGCGTTCACGCATGCTCCATGCTGCAGAGACAGCAGCGCATCAGAGCACAGTAAAGGAACAAACATTTGTTTCCTTCCCAGACCTCACTATCTGACAAAACATATATAAATATTTGATTTGAGTGAATTCTTAGCTCCTAATTAGTTCCTTATTTAATTTCCCGGTTGAAGCGGTTTCCAAGGGATAGGTTACCTCTCTTAATTAATGTGCAGCCTGTCAGAAAAATGTTACATTACGAAGCTATGGCTATAGACCCATTCATATGGTGTGACGCGCGCAATAACGTTCCCACGACAGGCAAGTTTGACTTTTGTGTATTCATCAACCGGGAAAGTGCAAGCTCATCGAGTTAAGAACAGAAACTTTCTGGGGGTCTTACTTTAAGCAGAAGCTCAGTGACCTCAAAGTGACCGTAGGAGCAGGCGTTGTGAAGAGGAACCAGGCCGCTGCAGGGACAGGACACTCACATTAGTGTCATACATTGTAACTGAATGACAAATTAAGCTTGAGTTGGGTTTTTCTGAAAAAAAAAAAAAAGGGTCTCACCCTTTATCCTTGGCATGAACATCAGCTCCATGCTGGAGAAGGAGCTGAACGATGCGGACCCGATTGTAGCCAGCAGCCAGGTGGAGGGGCGTCGACTGTAAGAGAGGACGGCTTGTTAGCAGACACAGATTGCTGACTGGCTTAGTGTGTACTGCCTCCTATGGCCACGGGAGCAAGCGGCTGATTAGGGCCAGAAGCAATGTGCTACGGCAGGCTATGCTCTGTGAGTTGCAGATGAATGGTGGGCATGATGATGCAAGGTCAATGGAGATTGTGGGAAAATCCAGCGAAAAAAATTCATTTGCTGTCGATATTGTGTCTGACCTGAGCGAGTGACAACAAGCAACTTCAACCTCGACTTCCATTTGACACTGTCGGCAAAATAAAATATTCTTCCAAAGTCTTTGCCGTTTAATATTAAGTTGTATGTAGTTAGATGACAAGAAAGAATTGCTAATGCAACGGTTAGACTATTAAATTCACAACGTCTGGGTAGGCATTGCGGTTGGGTGATGATAGCTGGTTCCGGAATTTGTTAAATCCTCTCTTTTTTGTTAAGAGTGTAGGGCATTCAGGAAGCCATTTAGTCAAATAAACAACATAATATGGCAAAATTTGACTTCTGTGAATGTTAATTTTTGAGTTCTGGTTCATAAATATTTAATTATTTACAACTTTTATAACTTTAAAAAGAGGTGAACTAGCAGTAAATAGAACAAGATCGATACTGGATTCAGATTTGATAAAAGGCTATCGAACCCCAACCGTAACAGCATGCAAAGAAGCTAAAATAAGCAGGCATGAGTGTTTGAGAAAGCATCTCTGCAAGACATTAGAGGATCAAATCAAATGGCTTTTTTTTTTTTCAGCCAAGGAAAAGAAACGTTAGTCTAAGCAAAGCTGAAAATCCAACTTCAGTGGCATTTGTCCTCTATTCAAAAGTCTAGTTCAGGTCAAGCTTACAATCAGAAGGAGGGACGTCATTCATTTAAATTACCATGCAGTGATATTAATATAAATGTAAAATACATAAAACCCAAAAAGCCAACTGTTAGATCTCAAGCCATGGTGACAAAATCGGATGGACGAGAGTCGTAGCACGGAGGCATCATTCAGTGCAGGATGACACGAGCAATCAAAAGCAATCGAAAGTCATTACCATGGAGGGTAGCATAGCACTAGAATGACAGTTGAAAAATGTAGTCCATTCATTACTGCACACCAACTGATCCAACATGGAACACGAAGTGGACACAAATTTCACAGACACATATTCAGGATTCGTTTGACGAAATGCAGAAGGGCAGGCCTTCAGGCATGCATGAGTGATCATCAGAAATAAATGAAGGAATAAAACAACGGCCAAATCAGATACTGAGTGACGAGCAAGTGATTAAAAGTTGGAGATGTGTGGGTGAGTGTGCAAGGAGAGGACAGACGCCGAAGAAAGCAGGCAGTGGACATTTCGAGCTCCTCTCCAAATCCATTGAGTCGGCACCAGTGCACCAACCCAGCTCGCTCGCTCGATCACATGCCACGCACACGCGCACGCACACACGCACACAGAGGAGCATCAGGGTAGGATACACGAGTGACCCGAACACCCAGGTCCATGATGTGCAATTAACAAGTGACAGCCAGCTTATTGGTCAAATAAAAACAATGGATTAAAAAGGAATAAAACAAACAAAAAAAGATCACAACAGTGCATCAATCAAGTGGCCGTTATCAAGGTCAACTTACCAGCATTTTTTGGGATGTTGACTGATCGACAAATGTTGCCAGAGTCACACGGAAAACAAAATGAAACAAAAATTACAAAAATGACAGTATCTTTTCACAGAAATTCTTTTCTCCCCTCTTAAGTCAATGAAACACAAACCCTACATATAAAACCACTGCTTGATCTGTCAAACATGGTGTGAGATTAAACGTGACACCAGGCCAGAGAGGACAAATAGCTGGAGGGTAAGTGTGACTGCTGCTCCCCGGGTTTCTCTGTGGCTTTGTGAAAAGGCAAGGACTGGTTAATGGTGCCCACTGGTTAAATCCCAGACCAAATCTACACTGGCATACTGGCTTGGATCATGCAATCTCTAAATATACTGCCAGAGGACAGGGAAGGAGTAATACTTTAGCTGCTGTTGAAGAAAATGTGGTTAGGAATGAGTGAAACATGCCAATGCTGATATACTGTTAGCGACAACGGATCCTTTTAGGCATGATTGAGCTTTTTGTGAGTTATTTACAACAACAAGACACACACAATACTTATAATAATTTGTAAGAAACGTAATGCATGACAAATGACCCCCCCCCCAACAAAATCAGTTGAAGTAAAAATACTAAACGCTGACGTTTGAAAATAAGTGCTACGTGAGTTCTATAAAAATGCGTCTTTGAACCATTATCCCTCTAATCAACACGCCCACAAAGACGAAAAAAAGATAAAACACTAAATTAAACGTCTAAAATACCGCATCATGATCTAAACACTGCTCGTAAGCAGTTTTCAATAACATAGACTGAGTTTAGAGGAGACACTAGAAATTACACAGGGAAATAAACTGTGCAGAATACATATTGTTTTCTGAGCTGAGCGGATACTTGTGTACCCACGCAGATTTCACGATCACCAATAGCTTTGTTTTAGCATCTGGCATGGAAAAGTGACAAAAGTGCCATTGAGACACCTGGTCCAAACGTGTTCAAAAATGCTAAACAAAAACACTAAACTGTACATAGAAGGAATGGCTTGTCTACTTGAGTGCCAGAAAATGAATACAGAATCAATTTTCCTAACTAACTAACTGGATCAAAGACGTGAAAACACATAAAAACAGAACTGAAAAATTGAAGCTGAGTCGGTGAAAGTCGAGATGTTACAACAGAAGCAAATGGATTTCAAGGACGTTTGATGAGAGTCATACATGCATAGAGAAATAAAACCATCAACAGTGTATATGTCGCACAGTGGTTTGTCCACATTTTCACCCTCCCACAAACCCAATGACATAAATGCTCTTTATATCTGCACCACACAAGCTAATCAGACCGTGGGGTTTATTCCTTTACACTCACATTATTGACTGACTTTTTTGTCAAGACGTTTACACACAAAGTGCAACTCTGCACAACATGTTGTATCTAAGGTGTTATGACAGATATCTGCCTGCTGTGACATGGTGTGGCACTAGTGGCTCAGTTACCTTGCGGCCATCGCTGGCATGGCAGTTGACATTTAACGGAGTCAGCAGTGCCATCAGCTTTTCTTCATTTCCACTCCTGTAATTACATGGTTGAAAAGACTGGTGTCATTAAGTATTCCCCATTAAAATGACTATTCCCTGGGATTTGACTGGAGATTCCGTAATCTACATGTCATTGCACGGGCTTTCAAAGATGAACGCAATACTGGCTGAAACTGTGTACTGCTTTCTGCGCTTTAAAGAAGGTCAATAATGGTCAGATTTAGGAGTCGTACATCATGTGTATATTACAGGTGTGTACTCAGAGGTGTGTTTATTTCTCCTGCATTTCATGTGTTTTTAACTGTTGTGTATGTAGAAAAGAACACTAGCCACCAGTTTGGTTGAGAACGGTCTCATAAACTGGTGTGATACTGTCAAGCAATCGGCTTCACACTGTACCTAACCACTTCTCGTTATAGCCATAAATGCGGCCATGAATGTCCTCTGTTAGCGTAAAGTCAAATTTAAATCTGATGAGCAG
This sequence comes from Coreoperca whiteheadi, assembly GCA_011952105.1. NCBI lineage: Eukaryota > Metazoa > Chordata > Actinopteri > Centrarchiformes > Sinipercidae > Coreoperca > Coreoperca whiteheadi. The sequence goes on from CM022476.1 coordinate 24,157,763, forward strand.
AAAGTAACAACTACGCAAGTTGTTTGACTCTGGCCCGCAGGAGATGTGGGTAAAGACAGTCGGACGGACACTCACCTTGCTGCTTCCAGAAGTTCATCCTTCTTGTATTCACCTGGATGAAAATAAACATTCAGATTAGAGCTAGGCGTGCCAAACACTTACCATGACTGTTAGCACGTGAGGCAAATGTGAGAGATAAGCAGCGGAGGGGGACTGACCGGTGAGAACAGCCTTGGCTGAAGGGTCAGCTAGATCCAAAGCAGATTTGCCATCAGTGTTGCGGATGTTTGGATCAGCTCCGTGTTGGAGTAACACTGAGCGAGAGAGGCGCAGATAAAGAAAATACTTTTATTTTGTCCTGAAATCGTTCACATTCCCCCTATTGCGTCGCCCAATAAGTTGATCGTATTTAAAAAACAGCTACGTTTGGTTACACAGCAAAGAGGTTGGTAGACGACACAAATGTGAAAACTGTGGAAAAACAAACCTTTTGGTTTCCAAAATTGAATTCCTATCCTGTCACCACCACTCATATACTTTAATAACCTTGGGCTCGAAGTCTGTATCCAGCTGTCAAGCTTTTCAAGAACATAAGCTAAATTGCAACTAATGACCCATAAGGCTGGAGCAGTCTCGAAAACGTTACTGTTTACAAATGTTAACTGTTGTTTTTTTGTACTTTTTAAAAATTGATATTTCTATATGCACATAGTAGCTGAATGTTTGTCTCCCTTGTTGTCAGCTGTATTTATCTCTGTCTATTTCTGTGTCTGTACATTGTCATCACAGATTTGCAGAAGTGCCTGTGCTTGAACATGATCAACGGGGATGCTTACCAATGCAAACATCTATCTTTCCCTTGATGGCAGCCTCGTGTAAGGGAGTGTAGTTCCAGTTATCTCTGGCGTTGGGGTCTGCGCCCTGGCACAAGAGGAGGCTGACAACTTCTGCGTGGCCGAAAGAGCAGGCATTATGCAGGGGAATAAGTCCTCCATCATCCCTGGCGTGAACATTGGCCCCTGTCTGCAAGAGGTGCTCCACCACATCTTTTCTGCCAAAACCTGAAAGAGGCGTACATTTCTTATTTAAACTGAGCTTTTCCTCAATATTGTGATGCACATGCACTATAACTAGCCTGGATGTACCATCTAAATGCGCTTGAGAAATAATCAGAACCGTAGGGTTCGTGGGGGGAAAATCAGCACAAAAACAAATATCTACGACAAAGGTATGAAATACAATCCTTAAACATCAGTGTGAACATACCTGCCAGCCGTGCTTTCATGACAGCAGGGTTAACGCGTTCGCTTCGTTCAGGAGAACTTATGCTAACGCTACCCACGACATGAAAAAGGAAAACCTGCGCTGTGTTGCGGTTTTTGCTAATATTGTACACGAAATAACGATTTCCTGAAGACTGCTATCCTTGCTAAATCAGAGGTCGTCTTGCGTTGCTTAGCTAGCTGTTATGAGGGGCGGTTGGAGGGATGTTTACGACATGCCCGTTTGATAGTCACATTCAACTGGAGATCGTCAAGTTAGCTGGTTAGCACTACCAGGCTATTTACTCAGACGTAATAAAGCGTAGTTACATTTAACGTTACCAGAGGGGCAAATGAGAAAATAATCAGCTTTGCAGTAAACACTTCGCCCAAAACACGACAACATTAGCTAACTGGCCGTCACAGTGTGTTAGACAGCATAATGCTGCCGTATCGCTAGCCTAGCTAATAGTTACCCGCAGCGAAATGAAGGGGAGTTGATTTTCGACCAGCCATGTCCTTCGCGTTTACGTTCACCGAGTCGACAAGTCTCTTTACTCTGGATACATCTCCGTTACGGCAGGCCTCGAACAACTCCCTGAACGCCCCGCCGATGCCGCTGCTACCGTCAGCGGGACTGGTAGCTCCGGAGCCGGGGCTCGAGACGCCACTGCTGCCGCCGCCAGAGGTTGTTGTTGAGAAGCTCGCACTGCTGGCCAGGACCGCGGCGGGCAGGTCCGGGGAGGCCACAGCCACCTCGATCCCACCGCTGCACTCCCTCTCATTCTCCGCGGGCCCAACGGCCGAGGTCAGCAGAGCCATCGGCGGAGAGGCCGGCGGAGCGCCTGAAATAGAGCTGTTTCTTGGCGGAGACTGCAAGGTACTTTGTTGCTGCTGCTGCTGCGAGGAGCGACGAGGCACCGCCATTACAGCAGCTCTCAGGCGACAATAAAAGCTGCTGCTCCTCCTTTCCGGTGAAAGTGGTCGCGTTTCCTGTCAGCTGTTTACTCGCAGTGGAGGCTGGCTGTCGAGAAACCCTCGGTTTCCCTTATAATTTATTTACAGAGAAGTACACAGACCACACAGTCAAGTACATGGCCTAAAACATCGTGATCAAGTACCTGTATGTGCTTAGTTACCTCTTGGAAATGTAATTTCCTTTAGTCTTTTCTTCATGAATCCAAGGTTCATTCAGCCTTTTTTCACACACACACACACACACACACACACACACACACACACAGCATTTTGGCCCCATAGAGGAGGTGGGACCCCACAAGTATAGTGGGCTCCTGGTTTTTGGACCCCCACGGATATAGTAAAACAAGAGCACACAAATCCATAAGACTCACAGCAGCCACACTTTATTCCTGGTATTACTGTCTGCAAATCTCTTTCACCGTTTAGACAAAAACTCATGCTGAGCAGCCAGTTGGTGGCAGTATGATAACCACTTTTGCATTTTTAGCCAAACAATGTCCCTCATTGTGGCATTTTAGTTATTGCAATTTCGTGATAGACAGTAGCTCATTTTGCATTATAGTTGACAGATTTCTGTGCTTATTTGACTATTCTAGACAGTTAAATAAGCAATTAATGCCTGTTTTTGGTCATCATACTCCCACAACGACCGATTTCATTGTTATATGTACATATCCTGTCTTCTGAAGAGCAGGGGCAGTACCTGTAATCATTCCTTAAGTGTTATCACAACAGCACCCAAAGAGGTCTTTAGTCAATATTACATTGCTCAGGCCCGCTTTGATAATATGTCCACGTAGTTTTGGGACTTTTGTGAGACAATGGAGCACACTTTGCTGCACGAAAAGCTCATGGCAGAGGCCGTCTGAAGCACATTCTTAGGGTCAGGATTGTCCTTAATTTCGAAGTCATATGGACCAAGCTTTGCCCCCCATCTCTGCTCACAGGCATCAAGCTTCAGCTTACTAAGAATGTAGGGTCAGTGGGCTGTTATCGACACAGTGAATGGGTGACCTCTCAACCAGTGGCTGAATTTATCACAAACAGCCCATTTGAACGCTAGGACCTCTAGCTTGTGGGCAAGGCTGCATGACTGGGTGTAGTTGAGAGTTACTGGTCATGCCACATGGTCATCCTGAGACACAGCACGGCTGAGGAAACACAGCACAGAGGCCGTTGGAGGAGGCATCAACAGACAGCAGGAAAGGCCTCCTGAAGTCGGGATGAGCTGGAGAGGCATTATTCAACAAAGATTGATTCACCTTCCCGAAAGCTTCATTGGATTCCAGACTCCAGTCAGCAGAGGTGAGTTCCCTTGTCACAGGTGCACTCCTTTTATCCATGGCATGTTGTGGCTTTCTCAAACCTAATGTCACCTGCTGATACCAAGCAACCATTCCAAGGAATCACGTTATCTTGGATGGAGAGTGGGTGTTGTTGCCCTTGTGCATCAAATCCTTCTCACTCAGCTCTAGTGACTTTGACCGTCTCCAGGTCGGTGGAGAAGCCATCCATCCCTCCTCACTACGTGCCCCAGGAGTTTCACAGATGACTGCATGAAGTGGCACTTTTTGGGAGCTGGCTTCAGGTTATGCTCCTTTAACCTCTCAAACACCATCCCTAGCCTTTGCAGTTTGTTGTTCATTTGGGAGCAAAGACGAGGAGGTCATCCATGTAACGCAGTAGGGTCAAGAAGATGCTCTGGACAAATAATTTTCCACAGTCCAAACTGTGGCGGGAGAAGATTGTTGGAAAGTTTAATTACTTTACTAATTACTCTGTACTTGGAAATCAGTGGCAGTCCACTGCTCCAGAGGCTTGCAGCTGAAGACTAAACAGTTCAGGATCAGGGCAGTGAGTGATGAACATGACGGTCACTTCACGAGAGGGACTGTCAAGTGTCTTGCCTTGTCTCTTTAGTCCCTCCACAGCGGTGTCAATGGTTTCATTATGCTGAATGCAATAGTCAAAAGCAGTCTCAGTGGAGTTTATCAGCTAGAGGCATAAAAGAAGCAACTGAAGTGCTGTTTAAGTATGTCGAAAATTTTACTTGCGCTCAACCTACACCCAAAATAATTTTCTTCCAAGGGAAAAAAAACAAACAAGCCACAATATAATTAAACTTCACGGGATATAATGACATGTACTAATAGGCCAGCTGCAGGTACTACAACGTCTCCCTTTAACATCGCTGTATAACATCTGTTTTTAAAAAAAATCTTTATTCCACTTTAGTCAACCATGCACAAAATACATTCAATGTTGTAAACACATATAGGTTTTACTTCACACATGCGTCTAATGGTACCGTGGTAAAGTTAGTTTTTGACACACAGCAATATGATGAAACAACAGCATTATACACAGGATTATTATTGTATTAATTCATAATATTCTCTTGGACCCCCCTATCATTATTTATTATTTGTTTTGTTTTATGGATTATTATTATTTATGAGGATGCTTTGTGTCATTTGTCAACTTTAGCAGCTCTAGGATGATATTGTTTTTTGCCAGTAGATGGCAGTAGTGGCTTTGTAATGTCAGTGACTGGCTGTAATCCTTGCACAGGAGCAAGTTACCCCAGTCTGAACCTGGAACAGTCCAGATAGCAGTACAACAAGGCCTGTGTTCATGTAAAACTGATCTTTTGCTGTATATGCCATTATTAAAATATGTAAGCACCTGAATCAACATAGTCTTCATTCAGCATGTGTAACACTAAAATGGGCTGCATAGGATTGAGAGATGTTTCTACTGTTGTGCTGACCTCATATATAAGAGAGCTTATACAAAACAATTATTATTGAACATTTTCCATTGGACTTGTTTGTCTCTCGCCTTAGGTCATGCATCCCAGTGCCTGTTGAACAGTGACAAGATTTAAACATGCACTTTGTCACCAGTGTGGAGATTCCAGCTCTGTCAGCGGTGAAAGAAAGTGTGCCACCACAAAACTGTAAAAACAAGACAACAGACATCACGTTAGTGACAGGAGCCTGAGGAAGAGATACAAAAATATACACTGAGTTAACAAGGACTATGGCCAGGAAGTAGCACCTGACGTCCTAGTAAGGTGCAGCTCCTGTGGCTGTACCACAGGTGAGTGTCTGACAGGAGGTGTCCTTCAAAATACAAACACAGCAACACCCAGGAGGCATATACAGAGAGCCAGCAGTTTCTTACGAAAGTGTTCTTTCCTGGACCTGTTGGCCAGCACTGCACAGTGTCACCTGTCAGCACACACGGCCCCGCAAGTAGAACACAATATATAGAAATATATACATTCAGATTGTGTATAGTAACATATTCCAGCTTACTCTGAGTATGTCCGTTCCAAAACACCTGAAAAGAGTTAGTTCAATCGACCTCCAATTGGTAACCCAGAGTTAATGCACATGCACGCTAAAAACATAAAGACACTTCCAGTGGATCGCCGAATTCATGAGTCACACTGGAAACTCAAGGTGAAAAAACACGGGCAGCATACGTCACAGAAGCAGAGTTGGAGGTTTTAACGCTGGCTTATGAGGAATTCAAGCCCGTGACCATGAAAATAAGTAATACAGCTGCATCAGCTAAAGAAAGAGAGTTGGCTTGGCAAAAAATTAGCGACAGACTAAATGCGTGAGCTTAAAAATATCATAACTCTCTCCCAAATTTAAATCTTCAACCCTCTCCCTTTTTATTATGGTGTACAATTAAATATCCTTTTGAATAAGTTGTATCACTATTCAAGCATTACTTTGTCCCCTGCCACCAGTTTATTTAGGGTATATATAAAATGATATATTGACATTGTAATATATTGGCTTCTTGTTTAATAAGATGTAAGCCTGAAGAACTCTGTCCTGAGTCAAAATGAAACACAAAAACTTTCTCCAAAAAGGTAATATTGAAATTAAATAATTACTGGAGCTATGTAGGTATATTAAGTCATTTTTAGCAAATTTTTTCTGCCATGTAGCTAATAGAAAGAAGGCTGAGGCCCGTCTAACTGGTGGGGGGGCCACCACCACCTCCCCTCACCCCAGCTGAGGAGCTAGCTCTGTCCCTTACTAAAGGGCGACCAGTGGTCGATGGCATTCCTGGGGGCACTTCTTCACAGTCTGCCCCCATTTTTTGCTTTTTGGCAGCACTCAGACCCCAACACACAACCACTGCAGTTACGCATGTATAACAGAAGAAAACAGACTTGAAGAAACGTGGCTACACTTTCTGTGCAAATACGTCGAAAATTCAATTAAAAGTACATTTTATTATTCCTCAGGAGATGGAGTTTTTCCAGTTGACAACTGTGAATTATATACGTTCAAATATCCAGTATTTCCGGATCACTTCACCTTTATAAATCTTTAGATGTTTATATATAACGCAAAAAAAACCCAAAACACAACCGAAGAGCAATGCACAGAATCTGTTCTGTTGTAAGAGCTGACCCTCGGTTTGTCACATTTGATATGTGAGGTTTCAAAAGGTTTGCTACAGAAATGAACGATTCCTTTGAAGAACGGTAATGCTCTGCTCTCTTAAATATTCGTTTGGCTATGAAAACACATCGATACGTGGCCTTATCGCCCTCTCACGGTGAAAAAAAAAAGCCTCGTATAATCCGTGCTTCTACGTCCACAGGCTCCTCATCAAACGGGCGCGCCGCGCTCAGTAACCCTCTCGGGAAACAAACTAACCTGGAAAAATAACCTGCAGAGCCAGTTGCTATGGTTACTCACATACCCTGAAAGTTACGTCCGTTTTTGGAACCGGAAGTTGAGGTTATCGGCTAACTTACCCTTAAACGTCGCATAACCTGCTTTCTGGAATACACCACAGGGCTCCAGTAAGAACTTCCCTGACGTGTTTACTCGCTCACATCGTCAAGTTCATCAGCGCCCCGGGCTGTAATTTGTTTATGCTACAATGCATTTATCAAACTGTGAAATTTAAATGTGAAACTTTGGACTTAAGTGAAAGACTAAAGTGAAATCCCTTACCTTTCACCTCCTTAATGAATTAATTCATTATCAGACTAAATGAAACAGGGTCCTTTAAGACACAATGAAATGGCATCTTTACTTCCTTAACATGACGTAGTTCCTGTTGACTGCGTGGTCCTATAAACTACGGAACACAGGGTGAAATAAACTGCAGGTATAAAATGCTACCTTGATGTGTTTTGCAGCCGTCTGGGCTTCCTGTGTGAAGGAGAGTGCCACCCAGAGCTCAAGCTGCTCCTTCTCTTGAATCTCTGCCCCTGCCTTTATCCTCCACTCCCGAACCAAGGCCTTCAGGCCGCTTTTCTGCTGCACGTCCAGCGTGGTCTTGGTGTGCCTCTTCTGCAGCTCACCGTGCTCCTGCTGAGACTGTGGGACACAAGAATCACATGGACACCCACCGGGCATACGCAACATTCGACGCTCGCGAACGAATAATGTAAAACTTGTGTTTCATCTCTGCTGATGCTTCAAATACATGTCACGCCTCTCCTCGAATATCGGTGCGGTCCTTCTTTCCCTCCTCTGTTGGAGACATTATCAGAAGATTACATACTTTCATAGTTTTAGCCAACATTCGAGTCAGTTTTAGTAACATTTCACATTTTACTAATTGTTTTTTCGATGGTAAGCACTGCAGGTTAAATTTGAACCAGAAAGAAACTCTACAACATCTAATGGACGTTTACAGCGCACAGTTTGGATAAAACCTTGTTCGACCTGCCAAATAAGTTGTTTAGATGACAAAAATCAAAGCCTTTGAGGAGCCTTTAACCAGCTCTGACTCTGTGACTCCTGGCGGCGGCGTTGAAAAGGAAACAACAAAGTAAGCTGAATTCATGTGTCTACATTTGACCTGATGAGTAAAATGTTGCCATAACCGACATGAAAGAAAATCTATGAAAATCAGAAAAGGAACGAGTTTTCCTTTGGACGTGAACAGCAATGAATATCAGTGGACAAAAACCAAAAATCTCAAAACATAAACAAATATTAAATAAGATTTGATGTTTTTACATCTCAATTTAAAATGCCAACGGTGAAATAATGACAATTTGCTTCATGATACCTGTTGCCTATTTGTGTACAGTTTTATAACACCTAAACCATGAGAATGATGTACCGGGTAGCTTGATGCTTTCTCTGGGCTGAACTCTGTCAAAAAGCCCTCAAATGAAGCAGAGCAGTGAACCTTCAAACTCTTGGCCATGGCTTTTCTGTGGACGGCCGCCTGTTGGTGGCTCTCACACAACTTTGGCTCCATTTCCTGCAGAGTCGCTGTCAGGTATTTGTTCTCCTGCACAGCTGCAGCCATCTTTGCATCCAGTTGCATGTCCCTTTCAATCCCAACTTTTCTCTTTCAATGACAACAAACAGTAGAGCATCAAGCAGGAGCCACCTGGAAAAACCATCTGTACGGCATTCAGTTTTCTAAGCACCTATTTGAGAAACTTTTATTTCCTGTCAAACCAAACATCTTCACGACACTAATATTTCCAAATTGTCAAAGACAACAAACGCTTTTTTTTCTTGACAGAATTAACACAAATTAAGCTTAATATCCTGCAGAGTCAGATTTAAAGACATGGATACAACATGAGTGGAATAAGCACATTAACTGTATGCCCTCTGTGGTTGAAGGTGGAGAAAAATCATGTCTTAATCAGAGCCCAACCGATTTACCGCTCTTTGACTATCGCAGATATATCGGAATCGGCGTATATGTTGTTCGATATGACTTTTCTTTCCAGTATTTTAGGCCGAAAGAAAGGCCTATGTTTATATATTGGCGTCCCTACAAAGTTTATCCAGCAGAGTGAGCTGTCACTACAGTGACGAGCAGCGTAACCTGAGATAGACGCAGCAGCTCTCAAGAACTTGCATCAGGTATGGAGCCAGGACAGTGACTTTAACGTTGAAAACAAAACTGCAAATGGAAATAACTTGTATTGGCATTGAAAAAAGCTTCACTGAAAAATAAAACAGACATTAAAATGTATTTCATTTGGATTTTGTTTTTGCATTCTGATGTGTTTTTTCAATGACAATGTTCAGATTTTTTTCTCCATGTCACTCTTTTTTTCAGTGACAATTTTTTTGACGTCAGTTTTTTTTCTGTCACTGGTTTTCAGTTTCAACTTTCTGTCACCGTTTTGGCGTGGAGAGGAGGGGTCTGAGGAGAGGGGGCAAGGAGAGCGTGATTTACGCTTATGATTTACATATGTTTCATATGTTTTTGAATCTGAAGATCAATATCAATCTCATGTCTGTGCATGAAGTATGGAGCTGGAGCCAGAAGGTAATTAGCTTAGCTTAGTATAAACACTGGAAGCAGGGGGGAAACAGCTAGCCTGGCTCTTTCCAAAGTTCAAAAACAGGCTCACCACCACCACCTCTTAAGCTCACTTATTAACACATTGCATCTCCTTTGTTTAATCTGGGCTCAAACACTGGGAGTTACGTGCTGTGAACACTTCTTGGTTGGGCGCACTGACTTCCTGGAGTCCCGTCATCACCGTGAGGTTGATCAAGAAATCCTTTTTTGTTTGGCAACTTCACAAGTGGGGGAAAATTTGATCACCTGTGTGAGATTTCTTGTGTGGGTCGTAATTCCACATCCACGTGATTCTGATTAAATCAAAACGTAAAAGTTAAAACACACACTCACATTGGCCAAGGTTCAATACAAAAACAAAAATCCCCTACATCTGACAGTCTCTTAAGCAATGCACTTCTTTCAATGGATGGACTTTATTTATCCCTGGGGAGAAAAAACACAGAACAGTGCAAAACAGTGTCATTAAATACATAAAATACCAATTATTTCAATATTTACATTTCATGATTTACATTTACATTTCATGGTCCTGTGTTGCAGTGCTTCATGAATAGTCATGACGCCAATAATTGGTATTTTAATTATTTAATGACAGATTTAGGTAATTATTTAATGGTGTATTTATTTATTTCATTCTGGCACTTTCAGTCCTCCATAGCCAGCAGGCCACCGCCCAAGAAACAAGCTTACTCACAAATGGGAAATATTTCTCAACATTTTTATTTAACGTTAAGTAACACATTCAGTCTGGCTAAATGTGTAGTTTAAAAGCTTCTACACATCGACGCCCTCCACGTTAGTTTTAGCCTTTCCGCGCAGGTGACGCCAGCGGTGGAGAGGTCCAGGTATCCCCACGGACCTTGCAACCTTGGAACACTGTGACAACGGAGCTTTTCTCCGTCAGGAATAGTTATTCATAATCACGGCTCCCCAGATAATTATTCCTCTATTGCAGTATTAACAAATCCCATTATTGTATTTCTTGAATTAATGTCATTGTCAAACTTGCCCCAGCAACCTAGTAGACGGTTACTCAAATAATAGGATAAGTTAAAGCTCAACAGCACTCTCAAATCGGTGTCTGAAACTGTTGTCAATTGTTTAAGTAATTCTCTCCAAATATATATATATATATATATATATATATATATATATATATATATATACAGATAGTGCTTCAGGATTCGGACCCAGCTCAGGTGCGGTGATATGAGGTGAGCTGTTATTACTGTAATTACTGCATCATACAGGGTCATGGGCACTATGGAAAATGGTATTACTATAGCCCATGCTGCACTCAGTCCTATTATTGAATTCTCCTGTTGCACACTTATCACACAAAGTTACAACACTGCAGGCTGGTGATGAAAACCCAAAGCCATTTTACATTTGAAGGTATTTAGAATCTACGTAGTTCTTAGGTTTACTAAACCAGCCCAATGGCTGTTTCAAACCAAGTCATATTGTAAGGCACCAAGCCAGGGTGCATCAGGGTGGATGAGACACTGCAGCCAGGATGCATAGCTGACGTTCATCCTGCATTACTCCCATAGAGGCCGTGGTGAGTCTTGTGGGTGGAACTTGGTGCATCTTGACCTACAGTGTGTGCAGTACGGCAGTCCAAAGGTGTTACAACAGTGGCCTTCCTCATCACTGGTGCCCATGCATGCTACTAGTTGTTTCTCCATAACATGAGAGTTTTCACAGGTGTCTCATCCTAACAACCCCACCCACATTAATTTATCCCCCACACCCTTTCTTCTGTCTTCTGTTCCTGCACCTCTCTCCATTCCTGAGACTGTTTAATGAGCCAAGAGTTCAGGAGAAGACTGTTCGTCCAAAGACAAAAATATACACTGCCCTACATATTAGTATAAAGTACCCCATATATGAACAAACACCACCCCCCATATATTACACAAGTTACTGAATAATGCTTTCCAGGGCAGATTTGAATTTCTGTTTCGGTGACGTGGAAATTCCTGTCAGCTGCGCAGTGCACGGATTTTCGGTAGACAATGATATCTGTGGACTACAAGTTGTAGTACAAACATTAGTTAGTTTTATTACTTACTTAACTTGATATTAACGTTTTTGTGATAATTGATAAACAGATTGCATTCAGTTTATCACATCTGGTTACATTTACATGCTGTGCACAATGCTGCCACTACTGTAAACACTGGGTGGAGTCTGGCTGCTTACATGATGCATAAACTGAGAAGCCCCTGTAGTTATCCGGCTGACAACAGAAGATATTTGGATTATCCAGAGAATGGGCTTTGATAGAGTTCAGGACACATCGCGAGGGCGAACCATACACCAAATGATCTGTCCCTGTCAACTTAAGATATGTATGGACTCACCAATATGTAGAAAATGGGCCACTACGTCAGCCAAATGCTTTTGGGGTGATATGCACTTAATAAAAGCAAACATGTCATTATTCACATTCAACTGATTTTCCCCCCTTAAACCTGTGTGAGAAAAGATTTGTTTTATTTTTAATTATTATTTTTTTGCTTGCACTCAAGGCATGTTATCTTGGGTTGGTATTTTATGCAAAACAGTTTGAGGTGCCAGCAGCCGGTGTCAGGTTGACGACTCGTCTCCATTGCAAAATACAGGATCAAGAACGAGTACATCAGAGGGACAGCTCATGTTAGATGTTTCGGAGATAAAGCCAGAGAGGCCAGATTGAGGTGGTTTGGACATGTTCAGAGGAGAGACTGTGAATATTTCGGTAGAAGGATGCTGAGGTTGGAGCTGCCAGGCAGGAGGTCTAGAGGAAGACCAAAGAGGAGATTTATGGATGTAGTGAGAGAGGACATGAAGTTAATTGGTGTGAGTGAAGAGGATGCAGAGGACAGGGTTAGATGGCGGCGCATGATTCGCTGTGGCGACCCCTGAAAGGGAGCAGCTGAAAGGAAAAGAAGAAGAGAGGACCTCTGGTGTCCCAATCAACTTAGTGCAAACCAACCTCCACAGTGAGGAAGGATCATTTAACATTCTTTTACACTATGTTCACACTCTTAAGGTTTTGTTGTTTTTCCTGGTGTGGATGAGGCTTGCTCATTCCCATTCAGCACCTTTGGAATGATCTGCAACTCCTACAGCGAGCCAGACCTCATCACCAAACAGTGGTGTACATCATTAGTTATGGTTAGGGTGAAGGAACAGTGGCTGAATTCAATTAAACTGCTGTAAAAGAATGCCCATGGATAGAAATTTGACCTCAAGGCACATCAGGATGTAGGGTTGCCAAGCGTCCTGGAAACTACCTCAAGGTCCCGTGATTGGAAACTATAAGAGTGTAACTGATGGGACGCACAAATCATCCTTATTTTTGAGAATCAATTCAGTAAATCTATGGGAGACAAATATTATAGGTTAGACTATTAAGACAGGATGAGAGAAATAAATCCTGCTTTGATATCCCTCAGTCTGTCTGTCATGTTATACCAAACAGAGAAGCTGGGAGAGGTGCATAAAAACAGCTGTTTGCAGTGCTTTCTCCCTCGTTGACTGTCCCTTCACTTAGTCAAAGTTAAGCTGTGTTTAGTTGGCAATCATCCATGCCGAATTTACCTGAAGACCCTCTTCATTTATAAAACCTGTAAAATAAGCGAGTTCACTACCTGAGTACCTTTGTACACAAACAAAACTGTGGGACCTTTGATTTAAAATACAGTAGTACGAAGTTGGACATGGGTAATGAGATACTGGTGTAAGGAAATCTCTGCTATGAAATGTTTTAATTACTTTCATTATGGTCTAACTTTGCATCTTTGAACAACAAATAGCCAACCAAAGCAGAAATGTGCAAATGTCTTAAATTTTAAAATGATGGTGCTTTCTTTGGCCAAATGATTATGAAGACAATATGGTGTGGCTATGGTGACCCAGAACAAAGTGTTGGAGGAATAAAAAGAAGAAAGGAAGACTCATTTTGTAATAAGTGGGATTTTAACTTGTGCACCTGTATAAACCTCTTCGTAAATATGAATTGCCACCAGAACAATGGCCAAAAAAATACTGAGAACTAATAAGGAAAACTGAGTTGCAACTTCACAAACTTGGAGCCAAATTTCAAACTTAAAAGGGACAGTTCACCCTAAAATCCAAAATACATTCTTCCTCTTACCTGTAGTGCTCTTTATCCATCTAGCTTTTTTTGTTGAGTTTTGTTGGAGATATTGGTAGAAATGTCTGCCTTTTTTAGTATAATGGGACTATATGGAGCCCCCCCCCCCATAAATAAAATACACTGTAGAAGTTTGCCTTCAGGGCCTTCTGCCAGAGAGCCTTTTTGGCAGAAGGCAGAAATGCTTTCTGGCAGAAAGCCCTGGAGGCAAACGTCCCATGACCCAGTATTCTTTAAAGTCGGAAGTCCCACAATTCAATAATGAATCTCTCATTAATTCAAACGAGTTGTTAGTCTTTCAGCACTGTTTTTCGTCACAGCTGGTTTGCTCGTGGTAGTAACTGCTGCAGCTCAAAGGAAGAAGAGCTTGTCCGATAGCTGGATTGCCGGCTCGGAGTGCAGGTACTGGCCAGACAGGAAGGCCAGTTTGTGGGCATATTTGCATGGTGCTGGAACACGAATGGTGCCTGGCCAGTTCCAGTACAAATGGCACATCTTGAAAGTCAGCCTGGCGTGGGATCAAAGCGACAACGTTAAATGCGGTTTGGATCTGACCAAACAACATTAAATACTTTCAAAATGATTGTCCTAGTGATTTTTTTTCTGCCAGCTGGTAAGAAAAAATAAGGGTTGCTCATCCATTAGTCACTTATTCATATAGCATACACAGAATTAAAATGTTTAAAGATGTGTACCAGTAATCAGAATGATGCTTAGTGGGAAAAAAAATAGGTTATCATTACCTTTGCAGATGGTCTGGTGTGAGGTTTGCTGTGTTGTACAAAGAGATGTAGTGTGTAGGAAGTCCACAGCCCTGGCGAATGTGATGTGCCATCAGATAGAAGTCCACCCTGAATGAGAAAACAAAACAAAACAAACTTTAGTGTATCTGCTGTTGGCTATTTAAAGTTTCTAACAGTGAGTATTTGATGGATTCCTCATCAAAGTGCCCATATTTACTTGTGTTGCAGCCTTTTTGATGTACGCAGGTAAAAAGGTAAAAAACACCGCCCCTCCTTCACTACTCTGTTGGGCTGCTCATACAACACAGACGCTTCATCTCTCCCATCTTCTTCATGTAAGAAGGCCAATATTTTCATGATATGCTCACATGTATTCTCTTCCTTTAGGAGAACAAATTACTCTTAGGCAGCACACCGACTGCACCACAGTTACTCGCATTGTGTCAGTGGAATCACTGCACTTGCTGCATCATTGTTCACAGAGCAACACAGGAGCAACAGCAGGGCAGCCTGTACACTTGACTGACCGAACCACAAAGATGTGATGCAAGTAGAGAAGGGTAACGGAAATGGAGGACCGCACTACTCCTGTCTGTTGGCTGCACCATGCCCTCTACTGTTCTGACCGTACAAAAAAAGACAGAAAAAAGTACGAGTGACCTGGTAAAAACAGTTGATCCTGGCTCACTTTTTGCCACAGTGTAGTTTAACGTCATCCATCAATGCATTTTGTTTGCCAAGCCCAGACATGAAAGGCACGGTTTACCCCACAATTAGAGAGAAAAGGAAAATGTACTGCTGCTGTGATCATTCCCAGCTTTAAAATTCTGCCTCAAAAAACAAAAACCAGCTGTGTAGCATCTTGGCATTTGATAAGGCTTCAAATTGGAATAAGATTAAGAGCTTAAAAGAGGATCTAATGACAACTCATTCGCTTGGATAGACTAATACTGACCAGTCTTTCTGAGTGAGGGTGTGATCCAGAATCGTTCCAGGTGGAGGGGTGCCGAAGTTGTTTGCAGCCCAGGAGTAGAGGGTGGTGCTAATGCGCTTTTGGACCACAATGAAGACCAGCTTGGGCTCATAGCTGGGAAAAGTCTCAAAGCATTTGATCAACTGTGGGATCTCGTACTGCTCCACCATCCTCAGCTGACTGTCTGACACGCCGTCCCGATACACCACAATCTTCTCTGGCAAGTTGTGGTTCACCTATACAAAAGAAGATATTGTAGTTTCATTCCAACTGCAATGCGTTTACATGCACTATAACACACATTTTTATTATCCAGAGAACATATTGATACAGACCGCATGTTAAAATCCAGTGTAAATGGGGAACTATTATTCGAAAGTCCATGTTGATCACATCAGTGACTCAGATCAGAAGGTTGTTGTTTTCTTATAGGGCCAATGGTTTTTTTAGCGTGGTATATTTTATGACTTTTTTTAATCATAATTGTGGCGCTTTTCCACTACACAATACCAGCTCGCCTCAGCTCGACTCGGTTTGGTTTTCCACTGTGTGAAAATTGCACCCGTGTGGCGTTTATTCAGGAAATCAGATGATCGTGTGGTTTTTTGTTTAAACTTCACGTTGTCTTTGAAATATTTTGTATATTTCAAATAAATATTAGCTTCCAGGGACTTTTTTTCGTACCACCTCCCGCGAGGTTCCAAGCAAGCTGAGGCGATACTAAAATGTGACGTGAAAACACGGCAGACTGCTGATTGGTCAAAGATAATCGTCACTTTTCACTGCGTCATCATTGCACGCACCAGGCGGAGTATCCTGAATAACCCTGCCTTTTCTAAATAGTTTGGCCAGAGATCGCATGATAAACCGATTACTATCGTGATTAGTCTTTATTCTGTGTACTAAAATGCTACATTTTTAGCAGGTGCAGTCGGTCCTAATTTGTGAATTCTTGCTTTGGTAGTAGACTCCAATGTATCAAAAGCCAAGTTATCAGTTGATTAATGTAGCGGTTTATTGCAATCCTTCTGGAACAAGTGTCAAAAAACGTAACCATTAGACAGTACTCTGTATCATGTCCAGGTCATTTCAACCTCAGCATCATGTGTTTATCGGAGAAAGTTCGCCAAGTGTGGAAGAACAGCCCACACACACTTCATGTGAAAATTATTTCTTTACCCAGCAAAGTTGCCTACACATTTAGCCACTATCATTTCTCATATTTATATTCTGAACAGGGTTAGATGGAGGCACATGATTTGCTGTGGCGACCCCTGAAAGGGAGCCGCCGAAAGGAAAAGAAGAAGATATTCTGAACAGGGATGTGTGAGGGATTGTGCGATGCAAATCACTAGTTCAAGTTGACGAGTGCAATGGCTTTAATGAGACTTGCTATGAAATACTGGGAGATTAATGGCTAAACGGAAGCACTGGAGAAAGGGTTAAACTTATGGAGAAAGTAAACCCACAGAAACTGGAATGTTTGCAGGTTAGCTAACTAGCTAGCGCCTCCATTCCATCGAGGCACACGGGTGGTCACCAGGGGATAAGGTTTGCTAACACAAATATCAAAAACCTACAAAACTAAAAGCATAACAGAGACATTCGAATTCAACTTGTGTTGATTTCGCCAAAGATTAAATGTACAGGCATTTTGCCTTTGGAGGGCATTTTAGATCATGCTTACAGCATTCAATAAATACATATTTTACACCTTCCCAAACATAATTTAAGACTATTTAATACTTTTTATAGACCTGTGGCCACTCTGTGAGAGGAACAGTGAAGACTAGTGAGCGAAGGTCCCAGTCTTCTGTGACTCTTCGCCTACAGGTTAAGGTGTGGTTAAGAAAGAAGGGGAATTGAATTACAAAACATTTATGTAAAGCACGTTGGCAGTATTTACCTCGTAGTACTTCTGTAATGCGGCCAGTAAGCAAACTCTGAAGCCATTTATCAACTCCTCGGTGGGTGTCTGGAAAGTTACTCTGGAGTACCAGCGGGTCATTGAGCTGGAGAAGAAAAAAGCAAATGCATTTCTATGAGGATACTACCACCATTACCACAGATTTAACCAATGTTGCAAGATAAAAAGTGAAATACACATTTATTTTTAAAAAAACAAAACATTTTTAGCACTAATCTGCAGAATGAATGTGTTTAGTTTAGGGCTGTTCTAATGGATTTCTGCACATACAACCGTAAAATCTGCCAGTCTCATCATGTAATAAATGAATACAGTAACATCGTGCTTCATGCTCCTCATGCATTCAGGAAATCATTATGAATAACTACGGAGAAAATATTCAATCCAACCAAGGACCACAACCAGGGGTGGGGGGGTGTTACCTGTTCACACTTGCCACAAAGCCCATGACTGACTGATGCACCTTGCTGGTGTCATGGTGGACATCAACTCCAACCACCATCAGGTTTTTCTATTCCATTGAGATAGAGGTTCATTGTTTCTCCATTGACTGCAGTAATGTTATTGTGATGCTGTTCCAACGGTACTGTGGTATCAATTTTTCCTTTGACTATGATGCATTGTTTTCACAAGCAGCGTAATGCTTAATTAACAGAACGTATGACGTTATTGATCAGAAGGTGTTATATTCTTGCGAGACATGATACCGACCAGAGGGACATTGACAGTCCACAGCTCTCCTCCTAACTTGCTGTTCATCTGCAGGAGTATCTTTTGGGCAACACTCCTCAACTTCTGTTGCTGGGAAATTGTCCGGACATTGATGGCCTGACGACAAGTGACAAAAAAGACAAAATCCGTTTCTTTTAACTCTCAGTAAATTCTTTCAAAAGAAGAAATTATTTTGTTAACAGTTCCAAACTATACTCTTTTCCTCTAATTCTACACCTGTTATGTGCAAACATTACAAACCTGGGATGGGATGGGACTTTTGACACAGCAGAGCTTCTTGATGGCACTGTAGAGATCGTCTCTGTTGCCGACCATGATGCACACTACAAGCTGCATATTGGGCTGTGAACGGGTAAGACATGAAAACTTACGCACGATGGACTTCATTGTATTGTAGGCTTGGTTCAGTGGTACCGGACAGTCAACATGTCATCATGGCTAAACTTGTGCAGCTGTTTATTATTTTCTTTCCTATGTGTAACATCAAAGCATTAATAGTCATGACAAAGAAAGATGGATCATGCGAAAAAGATACAGTGAATTTAGTCATATTTTGCATGGTTTCCTAGGGAACTGCATGGGATTATAAATTATTAGTCGTAATGCAAATGTGGTTTGTAGCTAATGGGGTAAAACATGCAACATTTTTTAGGGCTTGGCAGTATCGCTTTCTCATGTTGGCCAAGGCAACTACACCGGAACCACTGTCAGTCATTTTACGGTCTTGTTTCTGTAGCAACTGCTGTTACAGAATTAAAAATAGAGGCACCACTAAAGTTTTTAAAATAAGACAATTTCTGTTTGTGAATGCAGGGATAAGGACATGTATATAATACAAATCTAATAACTAATGAATCAATATTTAAGTACTACAGGACAAATATTTGAAAAGGTGATTAGACGCTTATTTTAAGACAACATATTGAATAGCACTAACGCTACCACGTTCTAGCGTTAGTGCCACTCTTGTACTGTAAAATATCCAGTCGTAATTGGCTTCAACTCAATCATCACTACTTGAAGCAACATTTCAAACTTAATGTTTGTAGGGTTACCACTGCTCTCTGACCGACTGGTGCGTTATCCTACATTCATAAAGAAGTGCGGGTCGGACTCAGCAATATGTCACTGACGTCGGGCAGCACCAACATGACTTTTCACTCATTTAGTGAAGGAAGTGAATCCTTTAATCAGCTGTCATTCACAGACTACTTGAGCTACAAGTTAGCAGGCAAGGCTACAGTACACCATCAGCTTGTTAAAAGCATGCAGGCCCAGCATGACAAATGCTTGTGGTGGACACATTGTGTGTGATGCGCAGTAGGACAAGCTTGGAGGACACAGGGAAAAGCAGGCAAATTAGTATACGTAAGCACTATTAAATTACTCATTAAGATACTAATCAAAATTTTTATTTTGTCATACCTCACTGGTGAGCTGAGAGTGGATGCTCTTGACGTAAGTCTCAGTGCGATCATCCCTCAGCTCCACATGAATGGGTCGCTGCAGTCGCACCCCAATAGGCCCGGCCACCTTGTTAAAGGTGGAAACCAGCTCTTCAGCCTGCTCTGCACAGCGGCGAGGGTAGAAGATTGCCCAGATGTTCAATGGGATCTAAGAGTAAGATGGGTCAGTTGGTGAAGAAAAGCAATACAGCAGCCAATCCTAAGGCCTAGGCAAAATAACATACATTCCATCAAAATGACTCGAGAATATGTCATTTTAATATTTTTCATTATATATTCTTCATATTATGTTATATGTACAGTATATTTGTTCAATGGTATTTCATACGTTTTGGATTCTTTTCTACGTGGGCTTCTAGGCCTACTGTACTGTGTATGTGCTTGTGCACGTGTACATCTGAAGGTATGTGTAAGCTAAATATGCAAATGTGGGGTATGACTTTGGACAAAGAAATCTGTGTTCATTTAGACTTGAGTCTTAAGAAATGTGTTTTAATCCATGTGGAAAATGGCTAAATATGAATTTTTATCTTTTTCTCAAAAACGACGTTTGATGACAGTCAACCTTTGGAAGAGCATATCTTCTAGAATATTTGGTGTAGAAAGATAATCTTGGTATCGCTATAAAGCTGAGACCTTCCTCTCATACGGAAAACTGAAACAAAATGTGTTTCTAGGTCAAAGTGACTCAAAATGATGGAGCAGGTCACATATGTGGTTACACACTGATGCTTGAGGAGGGCATGTAGAAACTGCAGACAGTTGGGGAATTAGGCCTACACCGATCATCAAGATGGTACATCAAGTGTGGAAAAAAATGCCAGCAACACTGTCACAGGCTGGACAATGTTGTTGCCATTTTTAGAGTTTTCTCTCCAACACTCACAGAGCTGATTGAAGCATCCCTGACAATCTCTCTGGACCACGATACATCAGCACCAGCACCAAAGGATGAAGACCGCAGACAGATGGTTTCAACAGGCAGAGTTCTACCTTTAATCTGCAAGACAGGACACAATATACTGTCAAAATAAAAGGAAGTGTGGAAATAGGAAACAAATTGCCATGGAGCACATGAAATATAAAACCAAGAGCAAAACACAAAGAACACATATCAACCCTAAATTCGAGTGTCTTCCTACATACCTGCTTCACCACTGTGCACCTACTGGACAGTCAATCAGCATTTAAATATTCGACAGATACGGTCATACTTTTTAAACTGTGTTCCTCAGGACCAGACGTATTTTCAGTCAGCCCCCAGGATTGTTAACCACTGCTTTTAAAAAAACATGATTTACAGCAACTTCAAAAAGTAATAACTCTTCTTTTACATTTTTAAGTGTTATGTAGACTGAGATAAAAGTCAAAGGTGGCTTAAGTTCAATCAGAATTTAATGTATCGTCAGACTGAAAACAACAAATATTGCATTTATCATATTACACTTGTGGAGGAAAAAAGCCTGCAGACATTTTGCATCACGTTCTGGCCCTGCAAGAAAACTACAAGTTGCTTAATACTAATGTGTCACTTAAGTATTCGAAGTTGAACCTTAAAAGAAACTCTTCAATGTCAACAACAGAGCCTCACCACCAGGATTTCTGAGGAAATCCCCAGTCCCCATTGGGTGAGCTCCTTCAGACTCTCAGCGTTGGTGCTGATGTTCTTCAGAAGCTGTTTTATTGAGTGGGTGTGCTGCTCACTGCTCACATTGATGTGCATGGTCAGGTCCTACAATATATGAAAAAGACAACCGAGTCAGTTTCCACAAGTTCTTTTACCACCAATTTTCATGTACATGTTTTCAGACCTGTTTCTCCTGAGATGACAAGATATTATTGTTCTACACTTTCTAATCTTAGGCACCACTTACACTTTGCATTTAATTTCATGTGTCGTCAGGTTTGGGGAATAGGGATGTTAGTGTCTACCGGTACGCTGCTGCTGTGGTGGGAGATGACATTTCTGACCTTCTACAGCGATAAGTCTTAAACAATGACATGCTATGTTTAACTGGAACATTCTGACTAATGTTAATTATCTGCCAATTATTACTAATTTATAATTGACTACTACTTATGTTAACAGTGCTGTTGGAAATGCCACTGGTTGCCATTTGAATTGTCTAAATCAACAGTAACTTGTTAAAATGTTCACGTCTTTAAACTTGTTAAAAAAACATTTAAAATTAAGGCTATAATTAAACATGGTATCTTTGGGGGTTTAAAGTTAGTCTTTAAAAGAGTGATTTTCAGTACTAGTGCACATCCAGTTCTAAATATCAGATTTGACACATGGATTTGCAGTCCATACCATTACTAAGTTCTTCTCTGATATGTAGCAAATACATTATAACGGTGAATGCTCAAACTATTGTGAACCTTGTATCGTGAGTATAACTGAGCTATTATAAACCTACCGTGACCACTTTCAAGACAATAAATCTTTTTTTTTTTAAGAATACAGTATTTAAAAAAATAAATAAATTCACACCGTCTTCCCTATTATAAGAACGTCTACCTCTGAGAGGAAGAACATTGTGCTGACACATCAAATTTACCTTCATAGCTCTGAAGTCCTTCCTCATTTTCTCTGGGATTCCCGTCATAAAGGAAAGCTCTGGTACTAAAAGGATCTCTCCAGTAATGATTTGCTGCAATAAATCAATATTATAACATTATCCAAACAGTTAAGTGTTTACTGCTCACATATTTGACATAATGTCCTTTTTATTATTATGCTTCTGATGGACCAATGAACCTAAAGTATTCATTTGTACATGGACGTTTCTTGAGTAGGTAAAATATGGGAGTTTGATATGACAAACCTAATTTAGTTGTTTTAAAGCATTTGTTTGTGTGTGTTTAAATTTAAAGTCATGACATTTCTTAAAACTTATGCAGATTGCACGACTTGGTGTCACATGGTGGCATTCTGATGCATTCAGGTCATGTCAGCTGAGTGTTCTACTGTAAAGAGCTTGACTTAAAAAAAAAAATAGAGCAGTCTATGTTAAAATAGCTGACGCTGAAAGGTTTTACCTTCCCTCCTGGCTTGGACCTCGCCTTCGGCCGATGCATGAGCAGAGGTTGGTCCAGCTCTTTGATTGTAATCCCATAGTTCTTGCTGTTAAAATGTGGAAGTAAGTCTTTAAATTCAAAACAAACAAACACTAACAGGCAGACATAATTAAGACTTTCGTTGCTGCTCTGAATTAAATTATCACCATTTCAATGCACAAAAACACCTGCTTTACTTCCCTGCTCAGTTCTGACAAGTTCAGAGACAGAGCAGTCTCACCTGTAATATTCCACAAAGGTGGTTTTTGTGCCATCCATCAAAGTGAAGGTGTCTTTAGGTGACTTGTCCCACTCTATGGCATCAACGTGGTAGGTGCGGTTGTTGTAACGGGTGATGACAATGCTGCCGATTAGTTCTTTGGTGCATTCGTCTTGGAAGTTCTCTTTGCTCTGTTGGTACAGCGTGTTCCTGGCAGACAGCAGGAGGCAAAGGTCACAGCTTTTCCCTTTTATGGTTTTAACAGAAAGGGCAAAGCTAGGACCAGATGATGTCTGTTCATAAATAATATAAGCCTGTTGCATTAGTCTAGTTACTGCCCTCCAACTCACCTCTTCGTTCAACCACATTCCCAGAGGGAAGGATGATAGTGGTTGGGGGTATTCACTGTTCTGTCTCAGAAGAAAACTAGTATTTAAATATGTATGACTATAATCACAGAAAATGGCATTTATATAGCTCTGTGTGACTTGGCCATGGCATACTCTATGTTTAAATGTGTTTGAGCATGTGATAGTACCCATACACGAGAAATCGAATAAATAGATACACTCTTGATTTTATTATAGTGTCCAACAGACCCCAAAATAGACAGATGTCCTCTCAGTGACTTTGAACTGTGTAGTTTCAAAATACAAACGGCAAATAGGGAAGAAATTTTGGACCACAATTGGCCCCTGTTACAAAAACCAGTTAGTGTAAACAAAGATAGTGAGATTAATTCCAGTAAAAGACAAAAAGGTGATTCCTTCCCTCTAGCATTGACAACGGAGTATGTAATGAGTATTTATGAAAATATAAGTTTGAGGTCCTAAATAAGTTACAGTGAAAGTTATTCAGTTTAGTTTAGTTTACCAAAACTAAACGCTCGCTTCATTAATATGAATTTATCTGTGAACTTGCTACTGTTTGTATGCTACTGTTGATTTGCTGTGTGAACTCACATGACATCCAGCACGGAGTCATTCCGCAAGACTTTGTGAGACACATCCACACACAGGTACAGGCCTCCATCTGTGCGCTTGATAGAGGTTGAATAGCCGGGCCACACTTGCAGCCTATGAAAACAGACAAACAGGATAACGAATGGACTACAGTTGCTGTATTAGCTGGCTGCACTCTGATGTTAGAATACAACTTAGTACTAACCGGTGTTTTCCAAGTATGACTGCGCTTTCTGGATCGTAATGATTTCGACCCACCAGCTTCAATCCAATCATTTTCATTACCCTTGAAAAACAAGAACAACACTAGGGCTCATGTTCATTTTGACCATCATAATAGTTCCATGATGAGTAGCAATCTGTAAAATAATTATAGTTGCTTAGGTTAATTCATTAATTGGATTTTCTGAATACAATGAAAAATGTTCAGTTTTCTAAAGCAGTCTGGCTTTATGACAAAGAGATCAGGAAGAACCTATCTGATCTTAAGGCTACTTAGTGGCGAGAATGCATGAGACACACAGACAACAAACAGGACATCAAAACACATATGACTCAGAAACAGCAATAAAATTTTTTCATCACCGTAAGAAAATAGCAGGTTAAGTAAAAGATTATTTCCATTTATCTTGTCGACAATGTGAATTGTGTAGTTTTGTTGTCACTAGGGGTGTAACAGTACACAGAATCTACCGTCCAGTATGTACCTTGGTCACGGTTCGGTGCAGCAGGGAAAACAAAGAAATATTATTTTTGTAATTTATTTTGAAAAATGTAAACATTCAACAGTGGCTCATTGGCCATGATTCTTACTGTAACAGTTAATGCACTCATATTGTCAGTAAAAAACTAAACAAAAAACCCACAGATGTCAATAATGCACCATCGTAAGACTGTTGATAATTCCTCACCAGCTGCAGTTTGCGCTGGTTTACACAGGGCAGCACAACAGACTGAAATGCTACGTGAAGGCACACTGCAGTGGGGCTCAAGCACTTTGACCATATGCTTCAATTCTGTATTCTCTACGACCGAGTATGGTCGCACATCTGCAGCGATAAACACTCCTATAGCATTAGTTATTGATTTGACATAGTCTGAATCTGCAGTGAGAGGCTGCCTGAACGCTATGGGGAGAAGGACTCGCCTTCCAGTCTGTTTCTATCTTGTTCCACTAATCAACACATTCGGGTGATGCCGTCGTAAATGAATGAAGTGTTTCCACAGCCAAAGCCAACTTCAATTGAACAATGTCGGCATACGGTTTGACGCTCATAGTTGCCCATCATAACTAACCGGGAAACTGTAATGCTCCCATACAGTGGATCTAAACGTTAACAGGAGGATCCTCCAGCTCTGCGTGACACTACACAAGCTTGACTAAGCCGACTTGCATGCTACAGCTGATAGACATCAACTGGTGCTCTGCCAAAACGTTCTGTGTAAAACTCGCGCTCTTGAATTTCTATTCCAAGGGGTGCAAGAAGTTGACATAAATAGACTATTTTGACAATAGTTTGGGTCACACGGCGCACCAATCTGAGAAAGTCGCATACCGAACCGAACGTCCTGTACCAAACAGTTAAAGACAATACAGGTACCACCTACACCCCTATCTGCATACTAACAGGTATTTTTCAATTTGATAATTTAAGTGCAATCTAAAACTAAAGTGGTCAATCTCTGACGAAACAGTGTAGATGCATTACATACCTCCTGAGCACCACATTGTAAAATGGGATGCATAGATCGGAGTTGGGTGGCAAAATCTTCGTCATTTGGATTCTGATTTGTATTTCCTCATTATCGGTCCGTCTCAAACTCTGGAGAACAACCACCTGCATTTCATCAAAATGTGACGTAAAGAACAAGAAAATAAGCGTTAAGTTCAGCAATGTGACAGATTTTGCACTGTATAGTTCTGCACAATGAAAATCCAATACATTTAAATTGCCCAACAACTCCTTTTCAGTAGTTTTAGACCTTTGTAGGAAGTCATCGACATACACAAGTTTAACCAACTAATCACTAAACCTTTCTCATTGAAAAGACAATAAATGTAGTTTCTTTCTAAGCTAAGCTTCTACCAGAACCTGTCAATCTACAGTTAAACTTTAGTCAATTAGCTACACAGCTAACAGTGATACCTACGTCATTCAGTTTGACAGGCAGGTAGAGTATGGAGCCATCGAAAGCTACTACTTCCCCTGTGGTCGAGCGGTGATCTTTCATCATGCCAAAACGCATTGGCATTGATTCCACATTTGGACTGAAAGATAATATTGAATATACACATTACTTCTAAGAGCACATACATTCCCAATTTCCAGTATCAACAGACAATATCGATTCAACAAACAGTGTCTTTGGGATAGCCTTGAGGAACTTCAGCTGTGCTTCAGCGTAATATCAGCTTTTGCTGTCTATGTCCAGTTTATGGTTCAGCTATCAACATTAGAACACATTCTTAGGTTTCACTGGAATAGGTGGCTGAAACTTACACGTTTTCATTTATTCCCACCAGTAACTTTTGTTGAACGACTGCTAAATTTAAGGAACAAATGAATGACACATGATACTTACGTGAATGTAACATGGTACTGATAAACAGCTTCATTCATGCAATGAATAGGGATGTGATTTGAGCCAATAGTTATAGGAGCTCCTTTTGTTCCAGCCTTATTAGGTGGCTCCCTGACCAGAGGAGAAGATACATACACAGAAACATCATTTCAGTCACTTTGTGGTAATGATTTTTTATACGTCTGTAAAAGCGCATGCCACTGCAAGCCTTAGATCTAGCATTGATAAGGGCTGACTGATCAAATGTATTGTCGCCTTGCATGTGTAAAATGTTGCACACACCACAGCTAACGTGCACATACTGTACGCCCTGTGTATATTTATAAATCCATAAAAGAAAGCCTAATATGTTCACAATACAAATTGACTGCTTTGTTTTGCATAGGCATTATTGGTCCATGGTATGAAAGAAGAATAAGTGGATGAGTAATGAAATACACATTAAGTAGGGCTACAACAACGAATCTATAGATTAGATTATTAAAAGAGTTGGCAACAAGTTTCATTATTGATTCGTTGTGTCACGCGACAATTCCGCCACTCAATAAGACGGGGAGATGTTTGAGCATAAAAAGCAGCGCGAAGAAGAACGGAGCAAAAATTTAAAAAGAGCAGCGGTAGAGGAAATACCATCGCAGAGACCCGTAACGCAGAGGCAGAGAAATCAGTACGACCCAAGTCATCCAAGGTGTGGGAGCATTTCACACTAAATAAATTGAAAACGTGTGTTAATTGTAAGATATGCAAAAGGAAAACAGGGAGTGAGAGTGTCTGCATCTCAGAGGTGCGTAGTAACGAGTTACATTTACTCTGTTACACTTACTTGAGTAACTTTTATAAAAAAAAAATGTACTTCTAAGAGTAGTTTTACTGCACCATACTTTTTACTTGAGCAGATTTGTGAAGATGAAAACACTCCTCTTACTCTGCTATATTGGGCTACACTCGACTCATTACTGTTTCTTTTTACATTTATTCTACGCTTATTTTTGCCAGAGAGATGTCGTCAGTACATCTACCACGTAACTCTGTTTCCCCAATCACACGTAGTGATGCAGTCACATAACACACAAACTGTGACAGCATAGCCTCAAAAAAAAAAAAAAAAAGACCGCTCAGATCCCTTTAAACAAAAATATCCATCTTTTTGTGCACTTTATTTAAAAAAAGCCTATATATTTTAAGTATACATGTGTATGTTTTTTGTGTTAGTCCATTTGTTAGTTATTACTTTAACAGCTCAGGGATGTTTTAGGAGCAACCAGTTTGTGCACTTTCTGAAGAATTTTTGCCATGTCAGTTCTGTTTTTGATTAAAAGGGTTGGAAAGTAATGCTTTTTTAAATCCGATTAATAGAAAAAATAATCGACAGATTAATTGATTATTAGAATATTAAGCTTCTGATATGCTATAAATAAATTCAATTTTTTAAACCTGTAGCTTTTCGCCAAAGCAACTTAGAAGAAGTGCAATGAACCATGTGGATACAACCCAAAAATCATGCAAATACATCAACTTCATCAAATATGCTGAATAGGGGTTTGACGAGACACTTATCCCACGAGAGGACACGAGACATGAGACTGGGTTCACGACACGGGATTTTTACACTATTTTCAAGAAATCCTCAATAATGAAATACATGAATGGAAAATAAGTCTTTTATTCAACTGAAAATCACAAAATGCTAAAATGTTGGTGCAACCTGTAATGCATGTCATTTTACATCTGTTTTAATGAATTATTTGCAGTAAAACAACATGCAAACACTGAAATGTCACTGAAAAATCAACCAATTGTTTTTTCCCCCTGTACAATTTCACGATATATCTCACTGAACTTCTTTCCACAAACTGAACATAAATTAAACAGTATAAATAAAATAAATGTATAAAGAAAAAAAAATCCAAATAACACTTTAAGTGCAAACCTGTTATTTTAAAAAAAATATAAATAAATAAATAAAAAATAGTGCTCTCTCAAAACTAAAAGTGCAAACAGAAACGGACCAAACTGCTCTCAAGTTTTTCAAGCATGAAAAAGAGATAAATGAACAACACACCTAAGATATGGTCATGTTGTTTTTCAAGAATATCAGCATGTCAACAATTTCTGGCAGCAGTTGAGACCTTTGGGCTGTAACTATGCCTCCTGCAGTTGAAAAGACACGCTCACTTGGAACAGAGGTAGCAAGGATCGAAAGGTATGCTTTGGCAAGTGGAGACAGCAAAGGATATTTAGAGCTGTTTCCTCTCCACCACTTCAGAGGGCAGCAACTGGGTGGGATAGAGGACCCTCTTCTACAGAGATTAATATCCGTCTCTATCCCTCTGCTGGACTGTTCTGTCTTAGAGAAAGAGTTCCCTAGTAGAGCCTCAAGCGCTGTCTTTTTAGAAGCAGGTTCTGTCGCTTCTGACTCAACTTCTATAGCGCCTTCTCCCCCATGTGTGGGACAGTGTGCTGCTGCCTCTTCTCTCCTCAGGTGTGGTCTTTAAAAAGCAGAAACACTGGCTTCAATCTTAAGCAGCAAAGCAGACCCCCTCTCCTTCTTAACACAAACACACTGATGCTGTCATGTTTCCAACACACACACACACAAACACTGCATGAATCCATTAAAAAAAATTCAGTTGGAAATAAAGAACATAAATATTGGGGAAGAAAACGTTCACATCCACACTCTCACACTCACAAAAGGAAAGCAAATGGATTTATACCTGATTTTGCAGCAACTGATCTGTCTTTTTCTGTATCCTCAGGAAGACAGACTCACGTTGGTTATGGTCTAGCTGTGGTAGAGCAAGGAATTTTGGGTCCAGCGCGGTGCTTTCTAGAAGATAGCTGTATGCATCCCACCTGAAATATTACTGAGGATTGCTCTCTTTGTTTCACCCAAGGTGGAGGAATCACCGTCATTTGGTGCCATGCTCTGTTCAATTATGCTCTACAGTGGCACAATGAGAGATACGGTGGGGCTCTTCTTCTCACATAAGACTGTGGTGGCTGTTTTCAAAGGATTCAGCAGCTTCACAAGGTCTTCTGCATTAGGGACGTCGCAGCTGTCCAGTGTGTCAATGTTTCGTGCGTTTTGTTTTATCTCAGTGCAGGTGAGAGCTGCTGATATGGCAGGTTGCTGCTCCAGGTAACGAACCAGCATATCCAATGTGCCATTCCATTGAGTAGTAACGTCCATGATCAATTTTTGGTGTGGCAGTTGTAGCAGCTTTTGCTTGGACATCAGTATCGCGGCAGCTGTTGAACTCCGGTGAAAAAAAGGTTTGCTCGGGCGGGTGAAACGCGTAACAGCAACACCGAGGCCAGCCTGGGTAGCCAGGTTTATCGTGTGTGCAAAGCACTTGATGTGCAGCTCCAAGCACAGCCACTTCCATATTACACGCACTGCCTGTGACAATAGTGATGCCATGGTTTGGTTTTTCAAGCTCCCATTCAGCAATAGCTGCTTGAAAAACTTCAGTTACGTTTGCCCCTGATTGGGACTCAGTTCAAAATTGACCATTTCCCAGTCACTGTTTATTGTGTGGCTCTTGCACTTGACGGTGGAAGAGATGCAAAGGCATTTAGCGTTGTTTGTCCTTTTAGTGTTCTCTTCTCAGGCGCGGATGGGTTTAGTAGAGAGCTGTGGTTGTTCTACATGTGTTTTTGCATGGTGCTCGTGTTAGCCGAGGTGTACGGTTTTCTTGAAATGTTTACATGTTGTTTGTGTCTTGTCTGTTATTTTTTTGCCATTTCTTATTTTTTCTGGAAAACCAAAATGTTTCCACACAAACGATTTGAAAGTTGCAGGGCATCTTCAATACTAATTTCACCCTCACACTCCATCAAGCCGATATCACAACGAGACAACTTTTCACATCGACGAGAGATCTCGTCACGTTTTAGTCTCGCGAGATCTCGTCACACCCCTAATGCTGAATGTGCCATTTTCGATATACAATGTTTGCGGCTTTGCATCTATGACACACTGTGTCCTTGTTCTGATTAATTTACTTTATAAATATTAAAAATGACAATGGAATTTAGTTTTTGTTGTTATCTAATAACCCATAATGCTGAACTGCTTGAAGTGCTACATTTAGAAACAATGAAGGTTAACAATAGACTCACAGTGAAGAGTAACAGGTGACACAATGGTAGCTGGGGGTCAGCTTGGTGTGTCAAGGCCCCAAGAGATAAATGTAAAGTAATTAAGTATACTTACTGGACAGCCTCCATTTTCAGCTCCATCTTTGCTGGTGCAGCGGGCACTGGGGGCACAGTTCCATTATTTGCATTTTAAAATCTAGAACTTTTTCAGAAGTCCTTGTCACTCATTATCATATTATAATAAACTGGGTTTAAGTACTTTAATGAAAAAAATCAACATGTACTGCATTAGAAAATGTGAACAAAAAATGTGCATTGCATTGAAGCCTTTTTTGTCATACACATTGTGGTAAATATTGCATCAACATTTATGAATGCTAAACATCCACGTTAACCTGGGTGAAGGAAACATTGTGTTGGGCAATGTTGAACAAATTGTCAGAATCATTGCCTACCTGTGTGGGAAGTCTGGGAGTGTAGGGCTGCTTGTTGCCCAGAGGCTGGAGAAACAGACTCGACACGACCTGTAGAAAACGCAGGAAGCAGAGGGCTTCTTCCTCCTAATCCAAGCTGCGGCATTGCTGCTCTTCCAAGTCCCACCATCGGCTGAGGGGAAAAACCCTGGCCATGGAAACTGTAACAGGCCAGAGTTTTTTCATTTCGCTTTCTAAATAAAGCCCTTTGTATGCAGTCTCACCGTTTCTTAGTTTCCCATGAATCTTAAAATTTGGCAAATTCTTGTAAACTTACTGCTGGCTGAGACAAACCAGCCCCTCCTCCCTCTACCAGTGGTAACATACCTGCAGTGAATCACACAGCAGCAGAGGGAGGACAGGAGGGATACTGACTGATGTTCAGAAATAATGAAGAACACAGACATCACTCAGTATTTTGATGTCAGGAATTTGATTTATTTTACTGACATTTTAGATTTGTTTCCAGTGAGATATTGGAGTTTATATAATTACTCTGCAGTAAACATTGTTGCTGCTCAAAATATTAAATTCTAATCCTGCTCTGAATTTAACAATAATTTAACTATAAAAAAGAACCAATAATAGCATCAATAAAGAACTGAAATGAAGAGAGCATTGATAAGATTAGTAGCATCAATAAAATCTTAACGATACCTATTCGTATTCATAAGAAAATGGTGACGGCTAAAGACAAAGT
The DNA here is from genome assembly GCA_011952105.1 of Coreoperca whiteheadi. Taxonomy (NCBI): domain Eukaryota; kingdom Metazoa; phylum Chordata; class Actinopteri; order Centrarchiformes; family Sinipercidae; genus Coreoperca; species Coreoperca whiteheadi. The sequence goes on from CM022476.1 coordinate 24,189,422, forward strand.
TTATTTAGATTATTGATCACTCATTCTGAGTTCAGGAGTCCATATCTAGGCAGAAGGAGGGGGGGGTTGTCATACCATTTTCAATATACAATGTTTGCTGCTTTGCATCTATGACACAGTGTCCTTGTTCTGATTAATTTACTTCATAAAGATAAAAAATGACAATGGAATTTAGTTTTTTTTGTTATTTGATAACCACTAATAAAACTATTTTTATATGGGGCAAGTAAAAACTGACTTTGGGCAAGGAGATTTATGAAAAAAAAATCCTTAACATTGAACCCTGGACGTACATATAAAAAGTTGCTTTAGATCACAAGTGAGGCATGCAGTAGGTGTAGATAGCATGAATAAAACTGTTGTCAGATGGACATGACAGACGACTGAAAAATGTGGCTGAAATGCATCCTGCACCCAGTCCCCAGTTTATTAGGTACACCTAGCTAAAACTTAAGCCCTGCAATAAATCCTACCTTCATAAAGGCTACAATATTCAGTTTTTGTAGAAACTGTTTGAAGTGTTGATTCAACTTTATGGTCATTTTTGGAGGATGTAATTTGTGGTGCTGTTGTATTGTAGTCGTTGTACTGACAGGAGTTTCCAATATTTAGTGTACGTAAGTCAATACACTGGATTTTATCCCTCCTCTGCCACCTACCTGCTGCCTCTGCCCATAACCTCTTCAGGTTGGCCAATGCTTTGTGGGCTGCTGAGGACACCTGCTGGGCCACCTTGCAACTTCACATCTCCCAAATCTCCTGCTGCTCCTCTTCCTGCAACAACATTTCACAACTCAGTTCTTAGGTTTCTTATGCCCGTACACAATGACATAGGTATAACCTACAGTTCATTTGAATTGATCAAGACATGTCAGCCCATTGAGGTTTACTAACATCCCCCTGACCTTGGTTGAACAGGGGTTACTTGCATTTGGTAAACACATGTCTATATGGGAGGAAACTGAATTGAATGATATAGATTTTGAAATGTCCTTTAAGCAACTCCCCAAAAGGGAAAGTAGAAAAAGTGTACACGCGGTTGAGAAAGTGGTCAGAGAACTATATGAAAAACGCCTCCGTCATGATCAAATCAACTGGTGCTTTTATGTACTGGACTGTTTTATCACAATAGTTAGGTCCACACACAATATATAACATTTTACTTTATATTCTTTATCTATAAAAATGACCACATATTTTTTTACTCCATTAAATATAATTGAAAGAATATGGAGACCATTTTACAGCTGTGAAAATGTATTTTTTAAAATCAATAACTTAATATATAATTATAGGAATTGATGTGTTGAATTTGCAATTTTTTTCCAATTCTAAACACTGCATGTTTTCACACCAGGCAGTTTCTTTGTACCAGGAGAGGGTGCCAAAGCTTTATGCATTGTAACAAATACTGTTCTCCGTCTAAGAAAAATACTGCATTAGTGATGTACTATGGATTACTCAGTAGTTATTTTCAAAAATAATCATAACATACAAAATTTGTCCATGGATGACCCCCCCCCCCCCCCCAATAAAATCCAAGTTTTTAAATACAGACCCACTGGTAGTGTTCCTCTTCCCCATGAGGTCACTGAGGGCTCAATGCCCATTCCTCTAAACATTGAGACCAGTGTTGATCTTTGACCATGGGTAGGCATATCAACCTGTAAGCAGACAAAAACCATAGCAGCTCTTAATGTAGGGCAATATCTAGAAAATCAAAACGTGCTAATTGTATATGCGTATAGACACATTTCTGGTTCCAACCTCTTTTGATGCAGAGGTCTCATCTGTTAGGTCTCGCGTCAAGGTTTGACATGGAGGTGTTTGTCCGTGCTGCGGCTCCAGACTAGGCAGGATTGCACCTCTTGCCACCCCTACCTTTGGTCCAGCTGCTGGGAAGAGCAGCCCTCTAGCTCGTCCAAACACAGGTTCGGTAATGGAGAGAGTTACTCCTCGTCCTTGTGGGGTATTGCCAGGAGTGGGAACACCTCTGGCTCGTCCTAAACCAGGCCCTTCTGTAAAGAGTGCCAGCCCTCTACTACGTCCTACAGCCGGCTCCTCAGGCTGTGGTCCTGTTCTGCGTCCCAGCCAAGGAACGCCCGTCACACTACTGAGGTCAGGAGGCTTGTTTGGATCCATTCAGTCAACTTCTGATATTACCAGCTGAAACAACAATGGGTTAACTGCAGGGAGAAACCATAGAATAACAGTTAGCAGTACGTATCATTTATCATACCGAAGTCAATGATGTATGGCTAGGTCTATGTCAGGTAGCATGGGTTCTGGCTAAATGTTTAGACTGGGCTACACTGATCACATTTGTGTTTCCATCAATAATGGGCTGAGATCTGATTGACCTAGCCTTACCTCACATTACTGAATTACAACTGATCAGGTAAGAGCTTCAACTTTTCATTGAGCACACTGCAGGGCTCGCACATGTGACGTTCAAAGACAACATTCAAAGTTCGGCTGTCATTTGCAAGGTAAACGTGGATTACACGGACAAAATATTGTTTACAATATTCAGAGCGCCTAAACGAAAAGGTTAGGCCCACCGGTGCCACCAGTATAAAACATGAGTCTGTTGCCCTGCACTGTAGAGTCACAGACACCTAAAAACAAGTGAACCTCACACTGCTTCTGCATGCATCAAAATGAGACAATACATCTATAAAACACCTGCTTCTCGTTGGGAAAGCCTGGCTCACCACTAGAGATTAAAGAAAAGATGCTAAACACAAGTCAGAGCTCTGTCTGCTATTCATAACGTCAATAAAGGGCGGCAAAATGCATTAACGTTACATCTAACTTAGCGAAACTAATACGAATTATAGTTGGGTGTACAGTTAACAGGTCGAACTTGGCCAAAGACGTGACGTTAACACTCGTAGGTTATAGATTATTGATCAGGAAGGACTAACGTTATAACATCTGTGGAAGCGTTGGAAGAGGAAACGTGTTGGAATTAAAAAATTAAACAAAATACTGTTGTGAGACCGCGTGGCAAATACGCTAGCTAATTTACACTTTATGGAACAGTTAACCTTTATGTTAGCTATTAGCTGACTTCTAAAATAACGCGTTTTCACGTTAATTAACGGTGACGTTAGACATAACGGCGTCTTAATTCACCAGCTTGCCTCTACCTTAATAAAAAATACGCTATTTGACCATTCATTAACCAACAGCCATCTCACGTTAGACATAAACAACGTGACCTGCGTTAGCATCGCAGCACGGTTAACGCTGGCTAAAAGTAACAGTGACGTTAGCTAACGTTAGCTAACGGAAGCACGTGTTGAGGAAAATTACACAGCCGAAGGTGACAACCACTAGAAATAAAATACAACCTATATACTCCCAGGTAACCCGGCAATGTGTTTCAAGTTTCAAGAACACACTATTAGTTATTAACGTTACAGCATGAAAACTCAGATATAGACGAATATGTCTCTAACCTTGTCCAAGGCGTCAAATCCGCGCTGAATGACCCAAACGGACAAGTTCAAAGGGCTGATACGTGGCATCTTCCCTCCGATACCCGATTGGCTAATCAGTAGATACTACAGCAAGGCATTGGTTTACTCAACCTGTCAATCTTTTATTGTCAATTTAGATGATACTGGGGATATTGTTCTGCCGCCCTCTGGCGGTAGTCACCTGTGCACAGGTGGCGTGACACCTGATCGCTCTAATTCACTAGTTGTATGATAGTGTGGCAAATGTACACTTGTACATAATGTGTGCAATAATTGGAAATCCGTGTCACTTCATGACAACAGCATCAGTCTTTTAGTGTCAGCGACCTGCATGTCCTGTTACTGACTTTTAATGCAGACTGGTTAGGTGCAGTCCAGGCTGGCTCCCAAGGAATAATTAAATAATAAGATGATTAAATCCAAGTAACGCAATCAAGCTGACAAAATGTGCAAACCCAGGTGCCAGATTATAAAACTCAGATAAAGCAGAGCACTATTTAATGAAATTGTATAGCTACATCTGCTAGATGGAATTTCTAACATTAAAATAGCATTTGGCCTTTTTGTATTCTTTATACTAAACACTGCAAGCAACAGTCTGCTGGTGGCCAATTGCAGCCCACTAAAGTAACTGGGTCATAAGTCTCTGTGTGCAGCTTGGTGGTGGGGAGTAATATCTTTGACAGGCTTAACCATATGGTGCCGTTAAATCTAATTTACTGATATTTTATGTTTATTCACGAATCATTTGCCATTTATGCCCCTGATCTATGTGGGATAAAACTTCCAAATATTCACTGTCACCACACCGACTACTCATATATTATGGTGTGCAATACTTACAGAGCAAAACTGATTGGTAGAAAGTGTTTACTTTTGTAGACTTCTTTCTCAATAAGGGTTGTGACTCTGGCCTGCACACAATAAATCATGAACAATGTTTATATTTAAAATGCTTGAGACAAAGCTGAAAATGGTTACTTTGATTAAACAGGCAGTCTCTGTTGTCTTTTGGGAAATTACCCAACGTCTGTATTGTGTATCACATCCATTTATGGCATTCAAGAGGAATCGGTACTAGTGGTTTTACGAATCTTGGCTTCCACTAATTGTCTCACTTCACAACCAAGAACATTTATTTTGGATACGAAAAGGCACAACTAAAAGATAATCATGATGAGAAGATGCTTCACCTCCTACTCAAGGTCACCTGCTGACAAGCACATAGATCTGTGTCTCTTTGTTATTTTAAAACATTTTTTCTAATAAGAATGCCGAAGGAGCCGGACTAACATTCTTAAAAGTCCAAAAGCCCACAGAGCTTTGGTTTTCAGGTCACCAGTCAGACATATTGGCAATTAGTCTTAGGCTCTTTTGAAATAATCACAGAAATGCTCCCAGAGGTGTAGAAGTGATGACTTTGTGCTCACACCTGGTCTCTGCAGGAACAAATTAATCACTGTTCCTTTTATATTAACAGTTACAGTTTTTGGGGGAGTGACCAGATGGGATAGCGCGTTTCACTGCTGTCAGATAAACTCTCCTCAAGCCAACTTTAAGAACTTAAGGGAAAACAATGTTTCCAGCACAGTTAGTTATTTAGATTGATGAGCATGCGTTTTGATATTGTTTTAAAGTCAGTCGTCAACAGATTCTATTTCATCCTTGGTGTTTGAAGGACAACATTACATAAACAGCAGAAACTAAAAGGGAGCCTGGTAAGGCTTTGTATATGATTTTAGCTATAAGGGGTGTAATGCCAACCATTTTTTTAAACCCTATTTAAATATTACTTTAATTATCTGTTATGTTCTTTGTGTGTAGCATGATGTGACTACAAACTTTCATTTCATTATACAACCTTGTGTTGTAAAATGATAAATAAATTACCTTGTACCTTGTACCTATTGACATATAGAGTTAACTGCCACAGAGAATCAAATTGACCTTCTGTAATGAACGCTGCCCCCAAAAACCTTCTCCATGAGGCCAAACCAACATCAGAATATGTGTGACGTTACAGTAATTGCAACTTGTCAATGTAGGAACATTTATGTATGTTGTCATTGACTCTCTGCTCACTGTATGTGGCTCTGAATAAGTGCCTCAGCAAAATGTAAATGTGAAACAGTGTAGCTTGTCAGTGGGAAGGTTTTATTTTATTCTAATCAGAGCAAGCCTTGCTTTCAGTTTGGTGGGGGGTTATCAGCAATTGTTTACCTGTTGAGAATAGACTTCTCAACCCAGAGGACTCTGAGGTGTTTGTGACCTTGTATTTAGACTCCATGCAGCAGAAGCGATTGTTCTTTGAGCTAGGCAATTTCTCCCATAATGTTTCAGCGCAGCAGCTCAGCGGCCAAAAGCAGTTTGTAGGTGTGATGCGAATCAGGTTCAGCATGCTTACTCAGCAAACCTAACTCCGTGGACAAATAAAGCTCAAGATAACTTTTTTTGTGAAAACATAGAACATTGAAATATCCTCAAAGCAGTGGGCTTTTTCTTCCAAAAAGACTCAAATGCGCTATGGGCGTTACATTCATTTGGTACACTCTTTTGTCCACAGAGTATACAAAGGCACTGGGAGCAACTTTGGTGTCCAGTGTCCACCTTAGGGACCTTTCGATACGTGGACAGGAACAGCTGGGGATCGCACTACAAACCCCGATGATAAATGGCAAATTTGCTCTAACATGTTTTAAGTTGTTTATCGCTCCACTAATTGCATTAGCAATTAAATGATCCAAGAGGCCAGTTAAACAATTATGTATGCTTACGGCTGCATATACACGCGTTCATTATTGTATTCGTATTTTATACCAGATGAGCTCGATTCTGTGACCTTATCACAAAAGCTTATGACCAAACCAAATAATAGTTTACCTGATTAAGATGTGATTGATTCTCTATAGTTTGATACTGAAATGATTAATCTGTGGCTCTGAGTAAACAAAGTTGATACATATATGCACTGAGATACTGTGTTATAGAGAAAGGGGTTTAAGACAACATGAACAACTGCTTGTGTTATAGACAGAATCAAACTCATTGTACATCAAACTCAAGGTATATTAATCACCTGAATAAAGCTTAGATTAATACTTGCAAGAAAATGCTTTTGGTTTTATAATATTATTGTCATTTGGAAGTGATCATCCCTTTGAGTTCAGCCCTAAATCACAGACAAACACTCTTTGTGTTGTTCATCGGCCATTTCTGTGGCCAGGTACTTCTGAAACAAATGTGTTTTTCTATTATGCCCCTCTCTTACATTTTGTTGTCATGATGGAATTACCTGTTTGTTGGCCAGCTCCTGCTCTGTGCCTGATTGTGTCACTTTATTAAATCATGTTCGCAAATCCTCAAATTGCAGCCACGAAAACCAGATAAACAATGTTTATCTCCCACTGGCCTATGAAGCGGGACAATCTCCACCTGTCTGCCTTCAGCTGTAATCTACATCTAAAGAACAGACATGTGACTTCAACTGACCGACTGACAACATTATGCCAGTTCATGTCAGAGGCACAGATGGGCTTCAAGCTGACATACCCATTACCTGTCATGTCTAATGCAACATGTTTGGATAAGACCTGTAGGGTTGCTTTTGGCAGTGTGCTCTGACATTTGAACATCAGAAAATGATTGACATGTTGGTGTAATTACAGGTCAAAATGTAAAACTTGAAGGCATCATTCCTGTGGAAGGACATGTTTACTTAATATTTTGGTTTCATTAAGGTTGTTACTGCCCGATTAGAAGAGATCCAGGGCTTGTGAGCAAAAGTCACATGGACTCACATGGGGATTGTTTATTGGGCAGAGTCTTAGTAACCTGACATCCAAACAGGCCACCGGGGATTTTGGCTAGGGGGATCAAAACAAGTTTTGCATTTTGAGGTCATTTCCTGTAATTGGTTCAAATTATGCTTTCACTTCTGACAAACCACAGTAAAGGAGATGAAGGATCTGCATTTTCAGCTATATCAGCATGGTAACCTGGGGCCTGTTCCAAAAAGCGAATTTGCCAAATAAGCCAGACTTATTTTGGAACGATGTTGAATAAGTTATGGAACCAAATAAACTAAAAATGAATCCGACTAACCAAAATAAACCTGGCTTATTTGATAAACCTGCGTTATGGAACAGGCCCCTGGTTGGCCCAAAGTTCGACTTTCAACAAATTAAATGCTCAAGAGTTAGAACAGACTCTGCACATACTTGATGCCGAGAAGCACCCCAGACTTACCCATACTCACACCTGAATGCATGGATGGATTACTGATCTTGCCTACTGAGCACAGGCCCAGGGTCCCCCTGACCCCTTGAACCCCTGGGCCAAGTAAATAAAAAGGACACAAAAAACAACTGCAAAGAGACTCAAAATGACTAGAAAGAGACATAATACAACCATAAAGAGACACAAAACTAACAGAAAGAGATAAAAATCCACCACTGAGAGACACAAAACCACTACAGAGACAGAATGACCACAAACAGACACACAAAATATCCACAAAGAGACACAAAATGAATATGCCTAAATGCCTATGTGGTTGCTTCCACACAAATGGAACAGCTCGATTAACTGTTAACAACATGGAACATTTTGATTTGAATTTCTCATGCTTTCTCTTCAACATCTCTCATTATTGCTCCCAAGCAGGTGTAATCCATACCTGTTTAACCCCTCTCTGTTTAAGACCCTCAGAGGGGCTGAAAGAGACACTGGCATTCTGACAGGTTGCTTTGCATAAGCCCCGAGAACTCGCCTCAGAGGCTTTCCACCCCGGAAACGTGACCATCTCATTTGACAACCACGTATCTGTAAAATCCTTAGCTTAAACGGCCTAAATTTCCCTGACAGCAGGAGGTCTAGCAGAAACTGCCAATGGTCACTGGCATTAAGCTGATATGACAATCATTACTGACCTGTCTGTCAGACCGAGTAGTAGGTAATGGTGAGTGAAAGGCCATGGCTGTGGTGGATCACATCTAAGGGGGTTTAGAGCGGTGATGACAGGTTATGAGGGAATTGCAGGAAACAGCGCTTGCCCCTCCAGCGCCACAGGGGACAAACACACCACAGCTGTTGCTGCCTGGACGATGATGCAAGCAGCCAAAGTCCTGGGAAGCTTTCCCATATGTCCTCGCTGTCTTCCAGCATCATCAGCAGTGCTGGACTATCTCTTTTGATTTGTCTCCAGTGCTTAAATTTGAGGAGCCAAGGCCACCAAGAAAACCATCAGCACAATAGAACAGCACACTACACACTACAAGAGGAAATGTACTTTTTGTTGAGTGGTTTTGATTTTGAGTGTTTGAGATGTTCTATTTATAACCAGGATATTTTTGCTTGTTGGAGGCACTGGCAAAACGCCATGAGGTTTATTTCCTGTCTCTTCTTCAAATTCAAGAGGCATGTGGGAAAAGCAGGGATTTTTTTAATGCAAACTTTGCTGCATTCGTTTTTTTCCCCTCCAAAAAAAGCGCTTCTGTGTTTAAGGGCTTTAAAACAAATATCTGTCACAGGGGTGCCAACCAGCTCCTTTTGACCATAATAAAAATAAATATTGACATGTACTAAGGAGGAGATATTATGCATGGTTTTATGTGGGATTTTTAAGATATTACCAGCCAGACATAAAATAGACAAACGTTTATTTCTAATAATAAAACGGAATCTTTATTTTGTGATCAGTAGCCTACATACTCGACATTAACTGTCAATGTGGTACAGTTAGGTCTGGGAACCCTGTGCCCAAATGCACAAATATCCACTAAACTAATTATGGTTTTGCACGTTTGGAGCTCCCTGTCCACGCGCTGCCGTATCCCTTATTCAGTTAGTAGGCTGTCTGCGCGTCCTATCTGGTGCGTCACATGAAGGTGCGGTTTGCGCAGCGCAACTCCCCAAAATAGTCCATATTTCTCGCGCTAGTGCACTGAGACACAAGCGCTTCGGGAGCAGCTATGTTTGGATTCTGCAACTTTTGTTTCATTTCATAATTTTGGAGTAGAAGTTATTTATTCCCCTCTATGGAGCACGCACCTACAGAACTTCTTCAGACGGATCATTCTTAAACAGAAACCAGCCAAGAACACTAGTGAGTTGTTGGCAGCTCTGATGTGGTGCAGCTGCAACCGCCTCCATCTAAAACCGCTGCACAGGAGCCGCGAGCAGGTTACACAGATCCAAATATGCGCGTAATTGGAGTGCACTGGCGAGGAGTCCCTTGCATCCCTACCGAGATAACGTTGTCGTGATGTTCAATACTTCGGGAATTGAGCTCACTTTTAACAAGAAAGAGGATATTTCCGAAGTTATCAATGGCACGCTGCAGCTTCTGTACAACGTCCTCGTCACCATCAGTCCCACAACCATGTGGAACGAGTCGTGCGGGGAGCAGCTGCTGGATTTCGGGCGCCCGGAGAAGATCATCATCGGGGTGATGTTGGCGATCATCACGGCGGTCACCGTGATGGGGAACACGCTGGTGGTGATCGCAGTGTGCGTGGTGAAGAAACTAAGGCAACCTTCAAACTACCTTCTCGTATCGCTGGCGGTGGCGGACCTGTCAGTGGCCATAGTTGTGATGCCGTTTGTTATAGTGACAGACCTCACCGGGGGCAAGTGGCTTTTTGGGGAGGTGTTCTGCAACATCTTCATCGGCATGGATGTAATGTGTTGCACTGCCTCCATCATGACCCTGTGTGTGATCAGCGTCGATCGGTAAGTTTCCAAAGTAAGAAACTTAAGCTCCTTTGATATTGAAGCCTGTCAATTTGCAATCACACCAAAATTACTCATGCTGTGCGCCCAGCGTTTAAAATGACACGGAGAAGACAAATATATGGTCTCTAATAAGATGCTCTAAACCACTGAAGTACACTGAGGGCAGGAATAGTTCAAGTGCAATATGAAGTAATGAATTGTAGGCTAAACGAATAACTGGGCGTTTTGCGCAACAGGATGGCATTTAAATTAAATGATTATCTGTGGTGTTAAAACCCCTCAACCAGAAAATGAATACCCAGACTGTTAATAATTTACAGCCCGCTTAATTAATTTGTTTGACCTGACCATGGGCAGTCTTTCCTGTAATTAGGTATTTAGGATCAGGCCCATCGACCTTCCAGCTGTTGTGACTCTGATACCTGACTTACCAGCTGTCCTTCAGTTCTGTTAAGGGCACATAGGTCGCACCTGCTCTATAATTTACCCCCCTTGACAATAAAATCAAAGCAAAAGCTGCTGGAAATCACTTTTCACAAATAGTGCAGTGGGTAAAGTTCACTTATGAGAAAACTGGACTAAAAATAGGCCTACTGTTTATTTGTCTCATAAATATGAGGTTTACCACCCTGGTGTTTTGCATCAACACATTCTTCCAAGATGATTCATGAAAGTTGGTTTCCAAATGCCCCACTGTGAGTTCCTTGAAATTCCTCATTCAAAATGAGGAAAGTGAAGCCTGGGCACTCATCAAGATCCACTCTGCATCACAGGCATACTACAGCTCCCAGTTGCTGCTCATCATGCCAGAACTGAGCCTCATAGCTTGTGACAAATGAGACATGTCCACTGCTCCCACTAAAATCCACAATGGAATAAAAGTCAAGTGATCAGTGTCACTGTTCTGCCTCAGTAGCAATAATGAAGACAGAGGCTCATTGTAGTATTGATGATCCGATTATTTCCTCCCGTTTGCCTATCAGGCGATATTACCTCAGTGCATTACACCCAGAATTATGCGTGTTTCCTTTTTGTGGATGCGCCCGGCACAGGGGACTTAAGTACGCCTGAAGAGCTAATGATGTTATGGGAGGAACTGGACCACTGATATCATGCTACGATACAGTGTGATTGCAGCTGTGGTAAAGCTGACAGATTTATAAATGTGTTTTGGGCTAGTTGCACAGACAGTAACAAGATTAGTTGGGAAGAGGTTGACAAGCCGTTCAGGGAGTTAGGTTAGGGGTCACAATGATTATTGAAGATGGATGGTAAGTGTGTGATTTGGCCCCTAAACACCAGGTCAGGTCATGAGCTGGCCTCTCCAGTCAGTATGGGACCAGTTATACATCGTTACATCTGTACATTTATCTCATTGTTTATGTAAATATTAACACCTTTTAAATCTACGCACGCTGTACATGCTGTATATACTGTCATATCCGCCTACCTCATGTATATAAAGCTACCTGTTACATTAATCATATTTAATTCAGCACCATTTGCGCTCTGCATCATTACACTAATTGTCTTACTGTTTACAGATGTTACTGCTGCTGTTTTTTTTAACTTTGTACAAAAAAACTATATTGTACATATTAGCTTAATGTTTTTCTTCCTTGTTGAGCTTGTTGTCCTTGTTCTTAGCCATACTTATGTCTACGTCTTTGTACTGTATGTACATAGAGAGCAATGGCCAATAAAGCTGATTCTGATTCTGCTACATCCTCCTATAGAATTTAAGTTTTTCATCATGACCCCAGCAAACGTACAAGGGGGACACCATGTAAATTTAATAGGACTAACCTGAGAAGAAGAAACACGATCTCTCTGGGTGGAGTCTGCATGTCCTCCCCGTGTTACCGTGGGTTCTCTCCGGGTTCTCCAGCTTCCTCCCACCGTCCAAAGACATGCATGTTTAGGTTAATTGATGTGTCCAAAATTGCCCCTAGTGGATGAATGTGCGTGTGAATGGTTGTCTGTCTATGTGTCAGCCCTGCGACGAGTTGGCCACTGTCCAGGGTGTACCCCGCCTCAGGCCTGAAGCCACTGGGATAGGCTCCAGTCACCCACGACCTCCAACGGGAACAAGCGGTAGAAAATGACTGACTGACTGACTGACTGACTAACCTGAGAAGAAATAAACAATGTCAATGTGTAATACCAGGCCTATCTTTGTATATCAGTCAAGTATAAGTGGGAGGGTGGCAAACCTGCACTTTCGGTTCTCATGGTTCTCTTGTCTGTGATTAGAGATGGGAATTGCTTACATATATATACTCAGAAAGGACAGATGGACCCACCTGTGAGCGAGCATGTCTGAAAAGAGTAGGTGATTGAATCTGTTACCATGAAATCAAAGTGTGCACACCCACCAAACCACACCATTCTAGAGGATCTTTTCCATCTTCCTGCCTCTTGTCAACCACAAGACTAACTGGGAATTTTAAATAATGGGATGTCAGTGTGGGATTAGTTTTTTCCCCGCACAAGCCGTAGGGGCAGTTCTGTAAACTGTTTGCGCTGATCTCTATGAAAACAGGCTTGTTTTAATTAGACAATGCATTGTGTGTTTGGCATATGATTCACAATAGGAATCATAGAGATACTTCATTAGGATGGGAATTGCCAATTAGACACATTAGCTGTAATTAGGACTCTCTCATTGTCATTTAGGATTCCCAAGGACATTCAGGGAGTGGTGCAAGTATGTGTCAGGATTGAACAGGTTTGTTTGTGTCACCAGTCTCAGTGCCGCGTTAATCCACATAGAGTTATGGGGCAACAATGAGTTCTAGGCCTCCGCAAAATTAACTTAAATAATGAAGATTGTAAACTACGTTTTGACACAGGGCCCTCATATGTTACAATACAGGATCTCAAGATTAGTAAATGGATTACTCCAGTGATGTAGTATTGTAGTAAGTTGGGGGACAAGAGATATATTAAAAAATAATGATTCAAATCGATGCAGCAGAGCATGGGTCAAGCCCCCCAAAATCTGAATCCTACATTTCCCATGCATACATTGTTCCCACACATCTCAAATCAATAGTGTCTTTTGTTAGAGACCCCCTGTCTGCCGTAGATGCACATTCCTTTAGAAAGCTCCCTCTAGATCTAGAAGACTTTTTTTTTCACAGACAAGCAGTCATTTTGAGGCAGTTTGCCTCAACAGGTGACAGAGGTTCAGCAAGAAAAGGGGTATTTTCTGTCTCAGCAAACAATGTGGGAAAATAATATTCTCATTGTGGTTAAGGGGCTTGAAGCAGTTTGAATCTTCTCACATTTGCATGTGGTATCATCTAGATTAGGGGACTGAATACTATCCATAATGTCCCAAAACACCCAGAAATATTAAACAGATAGATATCATGGCATAAGCCATGACAAATGTATATCGTCTTTGCCCCCAACCCAACTTAATATGTATAATGAATCTAATGGAGAACATTTCTCTTAAATAAGAAACAAAGTAATCCTACATTAATTCCAATTTAATGTCCAACTATTGTCTCTTTCCACCCCTGCAATATACTTGAAAAATCATGTAGTTTAGCAGTAACATGCCTTATAAAACTTAGTTTAGTAACTGTTCTCACCCAATTACAACACCACTTAAAGAAAGGGTTACCTGTCCTGTAGCCTGGATCACGTCGAAATAAATACTCTTCAGTGGTATTGATTTTGTACTGTATGTGCAGCTTTGAAAGCCATGCTTATGGATGAGTACCCAGTCATCACATCCGGCTTCTTTAAGTGGAGATTCAACTGTGCAAATTGAACCTAACATACTACAGCATTGACCCAGTCACAGCAGAAGAGTCCAGACTGAGTGTTGTGAAGTGAATAAACGAGAACTTATATACCCAAGGCCTCTCTGTCTAAATGAATGTAGGTCTGCTCTTTCACAAGATATCCCAGAATGCACTTTCAGCAGAGGCTTAGCCGCTTTTGTGCCCACTCTCTTAAAAAGTTAGTATCTCTTTTGGCTACAGTCAGTTTTTACCTTCACTGAGAGTAATATGTTGTATGTTCAATAATTCAAAAGTCAAATATGAATGATTTATTCACAACAGTGGGTAGAGAGGGTAGTCCCTTTCTGTAGTTCCTAAGATGTCTAAGAAAAGACTGTGCTAAAGGAATGGAGGATGAATGGTATAGCAAGAGACAGACACTAGTTCAATTTGAAGAAAATCACATAGAGCCTGGCTTAACTATTGGTGAACTTGAGGAAGATGGAGGGTATGTAGGTCAAGAAAATATATCACATAACTGCAAACGTTCAGACTAAAGAAAATATAGTGTAGGTGTGATCATACCTGTAAGGGGATTTGAGGGCGGAAATCACACTAGCTAGGGCCCTTAGATGGCAGGAGGATTAGCCACAGCCTTCACATCCTTTCTGCCAACTGGTGTGTCAATGATGAGCTGAGTTAACACACAGCTCCCACTGACCTGCCCTCCACATCTGATAATATTTCTGTGAGGGTGGCGCGTAAGTTCATCCCAGGAGAGCCGGTGGTTGCTTAGTGCAGCTGGGGAACATCAACCCGCAGCAGCAGACACAGTTGACTTGACCTAGCTGACGCATCCTCAGGTAATGTGATGTGACGCCTAAGCTCCACTCTCTCAGGCGCTATTCACTTCCCACTTATCGGCCACCTCGCCGAAATGTGGAGGATTGGACATCTCCAGCATGGCCAGTGCGATCAGATCAAAGGCAGTTCATGCTTATAAAGGAAAGCTAAATCGGGACAGAAAGTGTGTTGCGGCACTAAATAGGATGTTACGCTGAATTCTTAAATCCGGTGATCACAACCAGTTTACAGAGAGTGCTACATTTTTGAGGTTTGAGAAACCACAAGAGACACATTTAATGTTACAAGCCACTACAACTGTTTCATACAGAGAAGACAAACCACTCTCATCTTTGAAGAGGAAACAATATTTAAATTTAAAATCCATCACTGCCCATATCCTGTAAACAAGCACTTCTTCTAAAGCAAAACTGCTGTCAATGAAAATATTTCAGAACATCCATTAAATAAAAATGCTTGGAGAAGGCATTTGGCAAGTTAATCATTGATAAGTGCTGCTTGTACTATCAACAGCAGCTCAGTTTCCGTCCTGTTTGGCTGTCTGTTTAACTTTTATTACAGAAGCACACGAAGGAGACAAATTGTCCACTGATCATGTGATCAGATAGTGTGCAGTGTGTGTGTGGGAATGGATCCGAAGGGGTTTGAGATGACTGAGAACAGAAAATGAAATAGAGGAGAGCAAAATGATGGCAGTGGCTTGTTGTTTGTCTCTTGACTTTGCGAGTATTGCCACTGGTCACAGTCATTGCAAATGTTTTTAAATTTGAGATTTGGAACACATTATCTTGTATGGCGAAAGCAACCATTCTTCGAGGGTTTATTGTTGGTTCATACAGTAAGAATAACACATATATTTAGCTCTGGCTTGCTGTCAAATCTATGGCAGCTACAGCAGGTCCAGCATGGGTCCATCATGGTATGCTGGATTCACGCCAAATGGAAGTCACCATGTTTAGCAGATTTCAACTTGTTCGGGTTTCAAGTTTCTTGTTATATGCAATGGGAAGCAGGGCATTGCAATGGACGAGAGGCTTGTGCTCTGTCCACCTCCTGATGATACGTCAAATAAAAATAAAAAGTAAAATACAACATTACCAACAACATATGCATGTGCACAATGTCTGTGCATCCCAGTGTTTAGTACCAGGAATCTCATTCTCTTTTTTGAGATCAATGATATATACAATATGTGACTTGATGTCAAATCATACTGAAATATCTGAAACGCAAAAATGGATGTTTCATGACAGCTCAATCAATCATTCAAGCTAACTAAACCCTAACATAGCACTAATTAAACATGAACAGGAACATTATAGAGAACATGGCCAGTATATATTAAAATATTACACTCTTTATCGCTGTCTTGAGTTGTTGAATGGCATAAAATCTTGCATGTCATGACCAAACATTTTCCATCCCTACCCTCCACAGCACATATTTGGCTTAGCCATCAACATCTTTGACCCTACTTCCTTGAAGATAATTGATAACAGATCCTGTGAAGTTACTACCATTCTAAACGGGCACTAATGGGTGTGGTTATCATGCATCTCAATTATCTGTTTGCCTTTTCTTCACCCTCGTCCTTCCCCAACATTAAACTGAATGTGATCCGATAAACAAAAAGAAGAAGAAGAACAAAACAAGAGACAAAGAGTCTACAGCCACGCTAGCAGCTCTGTGAGGCTGTACTTAAAGCAGTGGTTTGAGCTAAATGCTACCGTCAGCATGTTAACATACTCACAACGAGATCAGCCATTGTTGTAGTTATACACTGGTATAGTTGTTGAAATATTTCAGTCTGGACCAAAATAGTGGACCGACCGACACTGCCATCGAGCCATACCGCTAGCATGGCTAATGCTAATCCGGCACCTGCAATAACCCTGTTTTTGCTCTGCCGTTGGCTTCAAGTAGGGCAGCACGATATGGTAAAAAAAAATCATATTTTGATTATTTTGACAGATATTACGATTGCAATATGATTCATGATTAGTGGGAATGATCATATTTGCATTACAGTATTCATTGTCACTGAAAAAAACTATTAAAATCATGATGCTGTGACATTTGTTGGGGTCTGTACCAAACAAACATGTTTTCTTACATCTGGAAAACAAGATTTGTAGGCCAGGGCATCTCTGCAGCACTACAGTACTTCATTATAAGGCTGTTTTGTCACACATTTCACCTTTATTAAAAATTGCAGCATCTGCAATTTGGATATTGCACTTGGCCATATTGCGATTTCGATAATATTTTGATTAATTGTGCAGCCCTAGCTTCAAGTCATGTCAAATGTCAGATTCCACCGCATAGTTTTTACGATTGCTCGGTGGAGAGCTTTGGAGGGACACTCCAATACGAAGGCACTCCAAAGTGAAGGGAACGGTTAAGAGGCAGATCTCAGACAAAGCCTTATGAGAGGCTGGCCCTTGCACTTACAATTTATGGTAGAGGAAAATAATATTTGAAACTGCTAGATGTGTTTAAACAGCACAGTGATTCACGCTTTACCGAGACATGGTTTGTGATTTGATTTAGTTTGTTGATTTATTGGTTGTCTCTGTAGGGAGCCACTTAAATCAGATTTAAATACTTAACTAATCAGTGAGCTCTTGAACCAGATCCAGCTCTGCATCATATTTGAACAGTAGTGGTGGTATTGAGGGATCAAAAACTGAATTTAAAAGGAATAGCTAAACTGCTTTCACAAATGAAGCTAAACTGCTTTCCCAAATGAAAATTAGGTTATGAAGGGGGTTGTTTTGTTTTGGCCAATATTTGAAATCATTCGCATGCGCCTTCTTTTAGGCAAAAAGAAATCTGACCACAACTTGATGTTTCTGTTATACTTACTTGAAGTGAAATTATTCAAAGTTATTGATGTTTTAGGGAGTTTTATGAACTTAGAGTGGATGAAAACTGTTAGAAACCCTTAATTCCTGAAAAACTGGGGATGCCCGACTTTCATACATCAGCAGCAGTATTGGTATGTTGAGCTTTCCTGTGCAATTTGACACGGAGGATGATGGATTAGTAACCAGTCCACAGATAGAGACTTTTATTTTGCTATTCAGCTTGTCACCCTATTTACCCAGCAATCTCCTGGGGCAGGAAGAAGAGAAGGGCAAAGTGCTGAGTGACTTTAGTGTGGCATAAATCATGGCATAACAAAGGTGGGGTCCATTATTCATCAAGATTGAACAAAGGGCCAACGAGCATTTACCAAGCAGTGGGATAATGGGTTTCCTGTTGATGCAGCTGAGAGACTGCAAACATGCACACACATCATGTTGTTTATTGCAGATAATATGTTTTGAGCATTGAGCATATTGAACATATTGCTGCTGTTGCAGAATAACTATGTCGGGTCATCTGTGCACATGAACTGAATATTTATACAGTCCATTAAATCGGGCAGTATGAATGATCCTATAAATGATTACTGAGAAGTTAACTTTTTTAAACCAGCGACCAATCTTGTGCATCCATGTGTATTTATGTTTAGAGGGAGCATAAACTGTAAGTGTCTCTATTTGAGCATATATTGTAATGCTGCCAAAGGAAAAGCTTTTAAAAGCAATCCCTTTAGACATGCAGACATTAATCAATTGCTTCATAATTCTCTCACTGACATATCACTCTTCATATACAGTGTCTTCATGTTCACTGCTGTGCAGTGCATCAATCTATTGTAGTTGTCAGTTCATTCTAAGCTCATTATCCAAGAGTATTGTATGATGGAAATGTTCGTTGGATGTAGTTCAATGTGACTTTAAAGTTGAAATCCCTCCTCTTACTCAGCTCAGGTAAATGCTGAGAAGGTAGTGATTTAACCCCCGGCACTGAACAGAGTTTGTATTCCAGCTGTGAAATAGAAAATTGAGTTATGGCAAGCCATCATTGCCAAACTGCCCCTGAGCAGGACACTGAACCCTAGAACTGACCACTAACTAGGTCATTGTCCTGTAGGCAGCCCTGCACTCTTTAAAATGCCTGGCTGTGCATGTGGCATACCGGGAATTGGAAATTTTCGGGCAAAAGCAACATGAAATGTAATCCAGCGCATTAACATTTGAGATTGATGGTTCATTCTTGACCGAAGCAAAACAGCAGTTGACCAAAACAATCTCACCACAAGGTCTATTAGTTGTTATTATTGTTTTTTAAACTTTTGATTATATCACACTTGCAGTGGTCAGAACAAACACTCCACCTGATTAGGAAGCTCCAGAACAGATACTTAATGGACCTTGTGATGAGACACTTTTTGTCAGTTGTGGCGGCGTCTTTGAACCACTTGCACATATGCTGACCATCAGTTAAACATATCAATTTTTAGGGACACTGGCATGTTGGTCAGTTTACCTGTTAAGTGGTGAAAACACAGACACCTACAAGCTCCAACTGTCTCTAGATGTTTGGTTTCAAAGCTCCATGACAACACATTGGCATACGCTCCTGTATGTTGAGTCAGCAGCTCACATTATTGAAAGTAGAAAGACTTTGAAAAACATATTATTAGCTTGTAGGTGCTCAGAACAGTTTGCTACTGTTGGAGGACTGTGTGGGTGTTCCTGTGTCTGCGAGGACGTAAGCAGAGGATCACCCCCTGATTTGAGGCAGATGAGTGTGTATTGTATTTATTAAGCAATTCCAAAGTTCAAAGCTGTGTGTGATTTAGTGTACATTTCAGTAACCTCTTACATAAAACCGCTGTGATCTGCAACAAGTACTATTCTTTAAAATAACTTCTGAGTGTCTCACTTTTGAGTTAGATGCTGATGTTGTGGCCCTCCGTCACTCAAAATGAACATGGAACTAGCAATCTAACTGGTACACAGGGATGGTTTTAGTGTCAATCTCCCAACACAACTAAGAGGCTACAGGCTTACTAGCAGCTCTGTGAGGCTGTGACCTCATTTAGGATCCTAGTGGCCTGAGGGTAGAAGCTCTTCCTGAGCCTCTTAGTGCTGGCCTGGTATATCCGGTACTTTCTTCCCGACTGCAGCAGGGAGAAATCTGGGTGGTTGGGATCCTGAATGATTCTCCTAACCTTATTATTAGTATATATCCTTTAGGCAGGGTAGAACACCGCATATTGTATGTTCAGCCATACGAACGACTCTTTGCAGGGATTGCGGTCCTGTCCGGTGCCGTTTCCATAACAGGCAGTGATGTTCCCTGTCAGGACGCTCTTGATGGTGTATAATTACAAATTCCTCAATATTTGAGGGGTAGTGTTGCAGTGAATGTGATTGTGGAGCCAATGATCTGGCAGGCACAGATGGATGATTTTCACTGCGTCAGTAGACTAGTGCTAATGAGTCCACAGTACAAAAAAATATACTGTAGCTGTTAATTATACACCTTAATTTATTTTGTTCATATTAAGCTCATTGTGTTTTTTAACATTATTACTATATTGATCTTTCTTTCATTACGTGCACTGCTCTGGCAACACAACAGTGACCTTTATTTCACCGGATCAGTATTATCAGTATTATTACATTGTTGTCACAGCTGTGTTTGCTCACCTATAATGGCATTTTGTTTGCCTATCTTTCAAATTAGCCTGCATGAAGATGAATCCTGGAAATGTACAAATGTGACACTGTGCATTTAAAAGTGCTTTGGCAGTAGAAAGAGGCTGAATAACTTAGAATTATGTTCTCCCTCTCACTGCTCATAGGCAAGGTAAACAGCAGTAAAATTGCTCTTGTAATGAATATTCCTGTCATCCATCATACTTTTGTCTGGTTAGTGCACATGCTGCTCAGACAGGAACATAGATTCCATCTCCATATCTAATGCTCTGATGTATGTCATCTGGTTCAAAATCAAATTATATTCAATTTACTTCCTTCTCCTGAAGAACATTAATATCAGTCCTGCTGATGTAAGCAGTAAAGCTGCTATCAGTTCCTTAGTCTATTTTTGGACAAATATATAGCAATCAGGAAAAATGACATTTTGAAAAATATAAGAGGTTTTTTATAGCTGTGGGTTGGTTTAAGTGTCCATTTAATTATAGTGGAACGTTGTGTACTATACATGAATTGTACAGATTTGATTTAGGGATTTGGCTCTTAATAAAAAGGGATATGGGACATTTGAAATTGGAAAATTCATTAAACAACGTGTTTCAACCCTGAATTGTAATCTATCAGAACTACATCAAATTTTTAAATGTGTGCACAGGAATCAGTAGCATTCTCTTACTCTTAGTTGAGTTTTTTTATCTGTGATATTTTCGTGTCCCAAAAATAAAAGGCCAGTAAAAGAGTACGAGGTGGAAAAAAAGCACAGTCCTCAACATTTGCCTTTATGTTACATGGTAGTGTCTAGTGACTCAGGAACAAGTTGGATACAGCTCCTCCTCACTGTCCTTTTCCATTTGCCGAGCCACGAAATGATGACATATAATGGGCCGCAGAGATACTTCAGCTATACTAACTGCTGGCGAGATGCCAAATTGGAAGAAAGTGAGTCAGCTCAAGAGAGGAGCTGCCTGTGGTATCCTTGGTAACTAAAATTGTTCAACATTTTTTTCTAAAAGGTCAGTAGTAAAACGACTGGAAGTTGAGAATTAGATTCCTCCTCCACATCTGAGACTTCCTCAAACCTTATTTAGTTTTCGAGGTGTCCTTTGAAAGAGCGAGTGCACTCTGTGACAGAACCAAAGGGAAGGTGACAAAGATGGAGGGGCTCTTCACACTCGCTCTCTCACATCATCATGACAGCAAAAAGAGAGAAAGATGGACCTGCTGCCACATACTTATTCACCTTCCACTAACAGACTTTAGTCATTGTATAATAATGAAGAGAGAGTTAGCACACTCATTAATATTTAAGTGAGTGTTTTGGGATCTCACTAAATGAGTTTGCAGATTTGGGGCTGTTAGTGGGATACTGACCACAGTAAATGTACATTTTTGTCAAGCAGTAATAGCACTTCACATGCCATATTTCACGCAAATGAAAGAATCTTTCTAAGCATATCCCACTGAGGCATTGGCATGCATGTACATGTACATCATTTTCTTGGTAGAACGAGAGGTCTGCAGAGGCTTTGTAGCTGCATCACAAAATAATCTGCTCACCATGGTTGCCATCATAATGGAAATCCATTAAAGAATTGACAGGGAGCATAATAAAATGGCTAAATGCATAACAAGCAGGCAAAAATCCATTCAGAAAGTAAAAGCAAATGATGTGACAACACTCCTGCGACCCAGAACACTGTCTTGTTTATCTTAGCTGGTCTACTGAAAAACACTCTGGCCCAGATCCAGGAAATGGTGCACACCACATGCTACGTCAACCAAAAGACCAGAGACACAAAGTATGACTAAAAGTTTTTGATGACTGATGAGCTTCCTAACAGTGCTGGACTGCTGGTAAAAAAATAACAAATCCAGCCTCTTTGTTGTTATGCATATGTAAATTTTGTGTTAACCTCATTATTTTGCTTTACATAATAGTTATTTATAGGTGAGGCCATGAAAAGTAATGTTGTAACCAATTTGCTTCTTCAGAATATTAAGTACAAGTAACAGTATGATCATCCTGATCATCCGCAAATGTATCAAAGGAGACTAAATAACAATGAATGGCAATATATGCCCTCTGAAAAAAACTGGTGGCTCAAGTAGGAGTGACAAATGGAGAATAAGTGAAAGTAACAATCTATAGTACCAGATAAATTGGCATAAACCTAGATACTGGCTGAACTTTTAAGTTAATGATTTAGTTAGTAACCCTTGATATTGACTACAATAAGATCCTGGATGTTTCTGTCACTTTGACTTTAACTTGTAACAGAGCAGAGTCTCCAAGAACTAATTTGCAATAGTAAATATCTTTTGGAGGAAACATATCTGGTAAGCTGCAAAATGTTGATACTTAACATATCAGTAAAATATTCCCAGACAATGTATTTCATTTGTTTTCCACCAGAATATCTAGTAGCAATTACGTTTGTCACAACATGGTAATTTGATGAACAATTTCGTATATACTATAATAACATAATGTCTAGGAGGCAGGGTTGTCCGGAGAGACAGAAAAATACTTGATCACTTGGCGTATCATCCAAACATATGGATAATGATAAAAAAAAGGATTTTTAGCTTATTATGTTCTCATTTAACCAAGATGAAACCATAGCCTATAGTTCCCTAACCTTAACCATACATTTTACAGCATAACCCTGATCTTTAGTCAGAAACATTCTTGTCATGCACTGTGTATTACGGAAAATATAGTTGGACGATTCTGTTCCACTCAGTGTATTAAAAGCAGCTCCCTCAGCCAATCACAAATCCATCTCATGCTGGGGAAGGAAAAAACACTTAGTTGGATGCATGATAGATTGACAGATCAAGAGATATGTGTGAGTGCTTTCAAAGAGAAACAGCAGGGAAAGATCAAGGCCAGTAGATGTTGTGAGAGTCCGGTGGGACAGCGGAGTCCGAAGAGTGAACTGAAAAGAGAAGCGAACAATGTTAAATAATGTGTGTGATGGGAATTGCAAGTGTTGTTTTAAGCCTAAAATGAACTGTACACACTGTACTCAGCTTTGCAATGCAGTACAGTAATGTATAGATACTGTAAGGGCGGGATGTCAGTGGTCTGTTTCGACTTGTAGTGCAGCAGTGACTGCTGTGCTAACCAGAAACAGCAGCAGCAGCAATTGACAATAGCAGCAGCAATGACTTAAATTGGGTAACATGGTGACGGTTGGGTGGTTTGTGATGTGTTTTCACCTTGTTGTAAAGCATGATGGCTACTTGCCAGTGAAGCTAGCCGCAGCAGCAATAAAGGAGTAAGTTAATACAGCTAAAGGGTATGTTAATGTTGAACAAGAAAGTTCATTCATGACTTACAAAATTTTAGTTTAACAAAAATGACATAAAAAAAAGGCATATTAATGGTGGGTGGTGGTGAACAGCAGTTAGATATATGCAGCTGGCAGTTGCAATAGATAGCTCTAATGTGTGCGCCTCTATTCAACACCGAACTTTGACCAAAAGATGTTTTACTTAAAGGAATAGTTTGACATTTTGGGAAATGCCCTTATTCACTTTCTTCCTGATAGTTAGATGAGAAGATCAACAACACTAATTTCTGTATATGAAGCTACCACCAGCAGATGCTTAACTAAGACTGGAAATCAAAACAAAGCCTGCCTTTATGTGACTCTGCCTGTCTACCAGCACCATACCGAAGTGTAAAAGCGACATGTGGGTTAAGGGGTTAGGTGCTGGACTATCTCTTGGAATGAATATAGCATGTTAATTAGTGCACTTTTGAGGGACTGGTTGGTGCATTTTGTTCCCTTTGGACAGAACCAGGCTATCTGTTTCTCCCATTTCTTGTCTAAATGTAAAGCTAATCTAACCGGCTGCATGGTATCAATCCTCTCATCTAATTCTTGACAAGAATAAGTGCGTTTCCCAAACCTCGAACTATCCGTTAAATATAGTTTTGCCTACATGTTCAAGAAAATGTAGTGTCAAATTCACACAGCCTAATCAAAGGTATTGTATTGTCCAGTTTGTTGTGGAGGAACACATTCAGCAGAGAAGGCTTGGGCTGATGCTGATTTAACGTTGAAGATGTGAGTTCTGATCTGCTGCTACATTGGGGGAGCTGACAATTTTTGTAATTTTCCAAAACTGACAATCAAGTGTGTGGAAGTAAGAAAGTGATCAGGGTCAAACGAACGCCTCCCATAAAGGATCTAAAAGTGTGCGCTGTCATTCCCATTTAAATTATGATTGTGTCTCATCCCTCACTTTTATGGCGGGCTTTTCAATCCTCCTTCAAGTGGAGCTGCTCGGAACACCTATAAACACTTTAGCCTTCAGAGGTGGTTGGATGACATGTCAAATTAACTGGTTTATTTTGAGTATACCCAACTAAGTCACCATGCTGTGTTCGATATGCTCAAACTAGCGTTTTAGTTGCCATATCTCTTACCCTATTCTCTACCTACTCTATTTTGTAGAGCCTGTAGGGTATTTGCTTTGTTGTCCAAGGACACCCAGCTCTGACAGGAATGGACACACTGACTGTTGGAAGGGGAATCCATTTATCACTGTGGCACTAATAGCTGCCCATCATCTCTATTGCTGTGAGAGCCACTAAACCACTGATAGGGACAGGTGGTGTGCTGTGCGGCAGAGGCCATAAAATATTCACTCTACTGCTTTACAACAATTAGGAGGAAGCAAAAACAGACATCATAAAAGGTGTCAGGACTTAAAGTCAGAGGAGTGGAAGGGTTGTTTAGGTGTGTCTTTCAAGTACACACAATGATTCGGTAAATAGCTCACCATTTAGAAAAGCTTACGACTGCAACATAATTTACTATATACAGCAAAGCATGATAGTTTTTAAAGAGTAGTCAGGGGTGCCATCTGTGGGGGATTGAAAACTAGATTTATTTAGGGAGCCCACAGCTGACCAGAGATCCTGAATCAGGCTAAGGATTATAGATCATTTTGTGACAGACATGCCCCTCAAGGTGGTCACTGAAGTCATTATAGGACAATACAGCAACCATCAAAATCTGCCGTGCTTTTAGATATGATTTCAAACTAGTATCTTGCAGTTCAACCTAGTATGTAAAGGAAAAATACATTTAATCTTGCATTGTCAGTTGACTATACTGGTTTTCACACCATGTGTGTCAGTTTGTCTCTGTATACTGTACCATTGCTTTCTGATTTTGGTATTGTCTTTATGATTCGGAATCTGTAGGTGTAACAAAGTTCTACCAGGCTGCAGACAAAAAGAACATTTGATTGATTAATTTCTCTGTATCGTTGTTTCTTCTGAAACCATGTACAATCTTTTAGCAACACTTTCTGTTGAGGTGAGAAAGTAGCTTGCAGTCTTAAAGCTGGTCTTACGCTAATAGGTAACTCAAAACTGACTGGAAAATGAAGAAAGACAACAAAGCTGCATTATAACAAGACTTACTGTCTACAGACATGCTAGTAGCTCTGTGAGGCTGCTCTAGACGTAGAGGTGCTTTGCGATAAATGCTAATATGAGCATACTAAAATGCTCATAATGACATTGCTAACATGCTGATTTTAGGCAGGTATGGAGTTTGCCCTCTTAGTTTAACGTGTTGGCATGCTAAAATTTGGTAATTAGCGCTCAACAGAAAGTAAAGCGGAGGTTGATGTAGTTTGGTCATAAACCAAATTAAGATTTTAGTCTGCTGGGGGCGCTAGAGGAAAAGTTAAGTGATCATCAAACTATTACAATTCCTGAGAGGCCATGAATGTCTGCACAAAAATTCATGGAAACCCATCAATAGTGTTGCCATCCCTAGAACCACGCAGCTAGCGTGGCTAAAAATACTTAGGGTTACATTTCACCAAAATCAAAAATCAATTAACCTTCCATATAGCAGCCCAAACAGCATTATGTCTCCCTATCGCTCTTATAATGAAGTAAGTAAAAAGTAATTAGGTGAACTTACATAATTAGCAGCTGTCGTCATGGCTACATATCACTAGGGGCAAGTGGAAACATTATAATAACTGGAAAAATATGTGTTTTGTAATTTGGGTGAACTGACCTTTTATATCACAGTCGACTCAGGCAAGCATAGTTCAACACTCAAAATCCTGCAGTCACTTCCTCAACATCAGAAACTCTGACAACTCTGGTCTTATTTTTATCAAAAAGATTTAGTAAGTGTTAGATAAGTCATCATAAAGTATACACAATTTTGACTTGTAAACTTTCTGGTAAACATTTATTTTGTCTTAGGTGGAAATTCCCAAGCATCTTCTTACATGGGGGCAGGCTAAAATGCCAACTGAGGTGCCAACAGTTACTCACAGACTATTTGACACTAGTCTGACCTAAACTGGCAGTCCTCTGGCTGGATGTAACAGACAAATCTGAGGGAGGAAGTAAATCTGCCCAGGAATGACTCAGTTTTGCTTATGCAAGAATCTAAATGAGATTTAAAAAAAAAATGCTGCTGCTATTTTACTCACTCATTCTAACCTTAACCTGAACGCAAGTCATAGAACAAAACAGAACCCGACCTAAACCGGTGCAAGTTCATTTGAACTAAAAAGAGTAAGTCTGAATCCTGCGTAATGGATGAAACAGATGGGATTGCTCCTTTGCTTCCTTGTTGACGAGAAACGTACAGCTCTGCTCACGTTGTGCAGTGTGCTGTGTGAGCGAAGCAGTCTTATGGAGGTTCCTCAAATAGAATAGGAGAGCTGAAGGATTCCTTGAGGACGGAGGTTGTTGTCTGATGTTAGAGAAATCCCAGAACTCTCACTAGACAGATTTGGTGCTCTTCAGTCTAGGGCAGCTCAGAATAAATACTCTATGATGAAATAAACACAGTTTTCATTAACTTTTTACCTAAAGAGAAAGCTTATTTGTGTAGTGTTAGTTTAGCTGGTAAATCAGATCATTAGAACACTGTACAACAAAAAAATCAATGAGGAACCAAGCTTTTCTTTCATATATTTTGCAATAATCTGATTTCTCTCTAACACGAGTTTGCACTGAAAACCAAGTGAACAATGGATTGGGTGTTGTCAGATTTCTCCCTTTTTCAGCACTCTCATTCACTTTATGTAAAACAAACCAAGCATGAAAGCCGTGAATACACACTACTGACTGCTGGATAAAAGCAGCCAAGCTGCACCTCTCAGTTCTTCAAGAGACAGTTCTTTAACAAAAATGCTTTGATTTCAGGTGACGTCTGCATGTCTGTGCCCACTTCACTCACACAGATAGACTGTAAAAATATATATATTTTCCCTAAAATGGGCAATATTTCACTTTCTCACAGGCTCGTTGCGGATTGCCCTCAATGATTGCAATGACATAGGAATTATAAACGCCTCAGTGAGATGAATGAGACTTCCCTCCCGTCCCATTACTTTCTTTTTAGGAGAACCTGTTCTAAATTTACCACTCCTCCACCCAAACCAACTGCAGCTTGGTAAATATTTCACTGTGTATCCCAAAAGTTTAGACACACTTTCTCATTCAAGTAAATGGGAAAGTGTGTCCAAACATTTGACTGATACTATAAAAGGTTTGAGAGGTGCTCCTGGAGATGACTGATGACTGTTGAACACCAGGGCCGGTTACAGTGTTTCAGCGCAGAGAATAGTTCACTTTACTATGCCCTAGCTGGTAGTCTAGCAGAAGTAATGGAATTCTCCATTAGCCCGGTCACACGGTTCGACTGTGGCTGGGTAATCCCTGAGTGCTGCTGTGGCTGTGGATATGTCCCAAATCCTCCAGAGATATGAAAAAAAGCCTACTCTAAACTGCCCTATGTGCGTTACTGTTACGGTTTAGCGCCTGGTGTTTTCTGGGAGCGGATCACAATCAAATGCCACTGTTTTTTTTTTAGCATGATTATGCGCTTCCTCTGAGGTGTGAGATATCCCATATGGTTTTAAATTGCATTTTGTATATGCTACAATTTCACATATTATGTAACATTTTGCATTTGACTCAAATTAGTTGCACACTGTAGATAACATACTGAAAAATAATGTTCCTTAAAGCTGCTATAAAAAATACTTTAACAATGGTTTAAATAACTGCATGTAGGCTAATGTGAGAGGTATTGCTTGTTGTGATGATCCCACAGAGAATTATCACCTTATTTTGCAGTTCCTCTCAGCTCTACCGAGCTTTTTAGGATCTTAAAGCAAAATTGTTTTGGTTTTATGGACCGCAACTTTACTGTTTTGATTCCCTCTCACAGCTCTCATTAGCAAAGTCGCAGCTGTTTTCAGCTAAAGAGCTATAAAAACTCACTGTACGCTAAACCCAGCACCAAAAGGCAGACAGACAAAGTTAGCTAGCTGGTGAACATAATGGAGCATGTCGAGAGCAAAACAGAGGCAAAAGCTGAGTGAATATTGGACTTATATTCATCAGGTGTACAGGGACATAATCCAAACGAATGATGATGTTGGTCTGTGTTGGCTGGATCGAAGAAACTATTTGCCAACAACTTCTTGCCATGTCAACTTTTAAGGTGATATGTCACTTTTGTGTTTATAGCACGTTTCCGCTGCACCAAAGCGGCCAAAAAAGTCAGTTATTGCAGTTTTAATTATCACCAATTTACATATGTTGCATGTTACATTTTAAACTACATGATTTTGTTATATTCACATACTGTGCATATTTTCATGTGTTTGCATGGTGCTGCCATTGGTTGTGAATGTCTATATACACTTCATTTTGCAATGCTTATATACCTTTCATGTAGGCTGTATCCTGTTTCTGGATCACAGGGGTCCGTAAAGTTTAATCCCTTTATGTCGAAACACAGAAGATAAAATCAACTGGAGGTCCCACAGATGTTTGGATCAGCTCATCCTGCTAAATTACACGCAGGAAACTGTGTAATTAAGTGTTAAAATGCGTGCTATCTTATCCAACCTGGCAGTCGTTTGTCTCCAAAAGGATGGTGAGAAGATTTTGTATCCAGTGAGCGCATTTGAAAACAGCTCTGCCTTCTTAAGGGCCGAAGATGAGTCATAGGTTTGTAGAGAACTGCCCCCCCCCCACAGACACTCAAATATCCCCCCAAATAAGCACCACAACCTCCTTCTTCATTATTGAATAATGCATTCAGAGAGAGTGTTGCATTACTGGTTTTCCATTATGTATTCCTAAGAATTCCCACAGCATGGAGTGTACCCATCTCAGGATCTGTCTTGTATCTTTTTTGACATTGCTTGCCTGGATGTGTTCAGGCCCCCTTGTAAAGCTTAAGTACATTTTAAGTGAGGGTTGTAAGCTAGGCAGAGCAGTGGTTGGAGCAATTGGGGGTTGAATTAACAGTAGTTATGTAATATTCAGTGAGCACAACTAACCCAAGCCAAGGGCTCTTTAAAAGGAGGACACTAATAGTGTTGCGCCTGAGTTGAAATGGGAACCACAAAGTTACTGTCTGATATGTGCCAGGTATGGCATTTATTCTAATTGATGACTAATATCCAAATTTAACTTAAAGCAACAAAAAAAGTTGTTTATTTTTGACTGAAATTAAGGCTGTGTATTTGTATTTTCTTTCCATTCTTGTGTCTCATCGTCATCTGTGTCACCACCCAAGTGACAAAATAATCACCTGTCTCAGATGAATGATGGATGATTCAGTTGTTGTCATGGCAACACTGACAAATTCTGATATTGCCTGCATGTATGTAGGTGCCCTCCAAAACATGTGGTCTGGATAGAAACCTAAAAAAAATATTATTGTGACTCTGTGCCATGTTTTGAAGCAGATTTTTAAAAAAGCTAAAAATAAACATGATATGTGTTGGATTTGTGTGTCTGGGGTCATACTTGAGTGCTTTCAGTGCTAGCCTCATTGCCCTATTCAAGTGATTCTGATCTAGATCAGTACCACTTGTACAGCGTGTTATCAGTTGTTAAGCTACAGTGTGCAGCTGAGATGCTGGACTACAGTATTGTATTTTTTCTAAACCTTATTAGTACTACTTTGTATTTGCAAATAACATTTTGTTGCTGTACTGTGTGCAAGCAAATTCTTACAAAGCACTGGAATGGATTTCAGAGTTATTTTGGCATTAAGCATGTTTGACAACCAAGTTATTATGAATGTAACAGGATTTTAAGTACATATTCTACGTAGCACCATGGCATTTGTAACCAGTACAACTGTGCTTTATAAAAAAATGTTTGGGTGTCATCAAGCAGGGGAACCAGGAAAATCAGGGAAAGGACCCAAATGCAGACAGCCGAGGAAGACTGGAAGATTTCAGTGATTAATTGAAAACAAAGGACTTACTCAGGTTACAGGCAGTGAGTGGCCAAAATCAGGGTTAGTAGTCAAATGCTGAGACATTTGACACAAGGTACAAAGATGAACTGAGAATCAACAAAGCAAGAACACAGACGTGAATGCACTCAGGTAGGGGAGACAACGAGACACAGGTGAAATTAAATGACACAGGTGAAAACAATCAAAGCAATCAAAGACTGGAAGCAAAACTAAAAGACACAAGGGAAGGAGAATATTTCAAAATAAAATAGGAAACACAAAACACAAACCATGACAATTGTGGCTAATGTGTAAAGATAAAGTAACACTTTAGGACCGGACCTGACTTGTATAAACTCAACATCTAAAAGCCGTTTATTAACAGGGCTGACTGAGCTGAATTTGATGTCCACAGTGCTGATAGCATCACTGGTGGACGATGAGGCGAATTGGCCAGTGCTCCCTAAAGCTTTTTATCTTGATTAACAATAGAGTGGAAACCAGAAAAACAGCCGGGAGTGTCAAATATACAGCTTTCATCAATGACGCATTTAATGCTGATAAAGACTGTGGGCATATAGCCAAAGCATGCTGAGATGTACGCACAGATTTATCATTTTGTGAGAATAGTGGCTATTTTCCCAGTTTTGTACAAATTCAAGCCTTTCACACCTCACTTTATCTTTATTTTTCTGACACCTCCAGCTGCTATTTGAAACCACTGAGCTGCCCATTTGATTGATAGCTCCCTCTCTACCTGCTAAGCTCCTCCAAAGCCAAAGAAAAGCAGTTAATGGCCCTCCAGGCAATGGCAGAGCTTATGACTTCTCATTGAAATGTACGTCTTTGAAATGAGTGGACACATATTTGATGCTACTACACTGCAGTGTCATCTCAATGAAGACAGGCACACTATATTATAAGGGAATGTCCATCCTTGTTTTTTACTATGAGAAAGCTACTGTACTGGATAAGGTATTAAAGAGTTTTAGAGCATATATCAAGGTAGCTTAACTGCTTTTAGTCCTATGTTGAAAAGCTCCCTGGAAGTTAGTACTGATACTTCTTTTGTCTCCTTTCCTCCCAGATATCTGGGGATCACGCGGCCCCTCACCTACCCAGCCCGGCAGAACGGTCAGCTGATGGCGAAGATGATCCTGGGAGTGTGGCTGGTGTCAGCATCAATTACACTGCCACCTTTCTGCGGCTGGGCCAAAAATGTCCACACAGCCGGTGTGTGCCTCATTAGCCAAGACTTTGGCTACACCATCTATTCCACAGCTGTAGCCTTCTACATCCCTATGCTGGTCATGCTGGTCATGTACTACAAGATCTTCAGGGCAGCACGCAAGAGTGGCGCCAAGCACCGTTTCACCGACATTTCAAGGCGTGAGCGCCTTGAAACAGTGGCTAATGAGGCACTGCGAATGCAGGGCCTGAAGCCGCCTGGTGTGGCGGAGGAGTGTGCCGCTTTGTCCCGCCTGCTGAACCGTGAACGCAGAAACATCTCCATCTTCAAGCGGGAGCAGAAAGCAGCGACAACACTGGGGGTGATCGTGGGGGTCTTCACTGTGTGCTGGCTGCCATTCTTCATCCTGTCCACTGCCAGGCCCTTTATCTGTGGAGTGGAGTGTAGCTGTGTTCCCATTTGGCTGGAGCGCACGCTGCTCTGGTTAGGCTACGCCAACTCCCTAATGAACCCCTTCATCTACGCCTTCTTCAACCGAGACCTGCGATCCACTTATCGTGACCTTCTCCGCTGCCGTTATCGCAACATCAACCGTCGACTGTCTGCTGTGGGCGTGCATGAGGCTCTCAAGGTTTAAAGCAGGGTACTTTAGCAGCATATATTGACCCTCAAAAAGTGGGGTATGGTGGCCCTGTGCTAGTACACTTGGTGCTTAAAGGGCGACGTGTACACAGCAGGTCTGTAGATAAGACAAAGACTGACAGAATGGGAGTCACTGTTGGTGGCTGTCTGGCCCCTGCGCAAAGGCAGAGAGACAGCACGATCACTTCATGTGTGTGTGACTCAGTCATTCTATTTTGGGAAAGAAAATCATAGTGCGTACTTGATGGGCTATTCAAGTCGACATGCTTTTGTGCATATGCCACAATTCCATCCTGGCTCCGGATTTATGGTAGTATAATGCATTGACAAAGGAAATGACATGTAAACACAATCAATCATCCTAGAGCTTTCAAAGGGAACAGAAAGCAAACATATTTATGTATATTAACAAAATTGATGTTTGAAAAGGAAAAAAAACATTTGTTTTGTGGCACAATGTCTTCTGAACATCTTTATCAAAGCATTTGAACACATCCCAGATTAATTTCAAACAGAAAATGAACATTTTGAGGTGTATTATGCTTTGTGCCAGAATTGGATATTATTTATATCATTTTATCTTCAGTCATACCTTTCAATTTGGTCCTCTCACTGAATTTAATGGGAGCACCTTAAATGTTTCACAAATGTTTAAAATGTGGTGATGCCAAAGAAATACAGGTGGGTGGAAGATGGTGTTAAAATGCAACTTGAAGGGAGAATTTGCCATTCATGAAATCTCAGTGTTTGTTGCTATAAAAGAAACTGAAAGTAGTTCGTTTAGTGTCTGCATGAAACATATTTGTTTTACATGCCACTGTATACAAAAATCATAAGAGATTTTGAATAGTGAAGGACAGTTTGGCAGAAGTGTTTCCATGTTTCACCCAAACACTTTATCGCACACTGGAATTCAAAATTAGATCAATGCTGTATGTGTCAGAAACCATGATACTGTGGACTTTTTTCACACTTGTTATTTTACCTTGATCGGTTTCATTTGGCTGCTGACTTTACTGGTTTCATACAGCTAAATAAACCCGTTATCATCAGCGTTTCTATATCCCTTTTGAATCAGGATGTGGTCACCTCCCTCCTGACTACGCTCCTATTTGAACTCTTTGGTGACCCGTATGAACTCGTGTCAAATGTCATCAGTTGAGCAGTGTGTGCTTTTTCTACCTCAATTTTTGAGAATAGTGTACATTTCCTCCAAACAGATGTACCGCTGTCGCGCATCATTTTGTAATTAACTGCTATTTTATATTGTGTAAGATTGATCTGTGTACAACTGCTCTGTGATTGCTGTTTGACCACTTTGCCATTATCTTCAGAAACAAGCTGGGGAAGTGGCAAAGCATTTCATCACTTTGTAAATAAAGAAACACTTGGTTAAAATGTCACTGTGGCCTACATTGGTAACCTCAGATGATATACATTCCTGCAAACATAACTGGTTAGGCGATGGAGTTCTAGTTCTTTAGACTGACAATCAAAAGGTCTTTTTTCTCTCATTTTCAAACAGGAGATAATCCACACAGGTCTCTTTCCTTTCTAGCCCCACAGAGCATATCCTCTTCAAAAGCCTGATGCGCAAAGTTTGTCGTACAAAATTCATTATCCTCTCTGACTAGAGTGATAGTTCTATCATGAGGAATAAAGACACCTTAAGGCCTGTTAGGAGACTTTGAAACATTCATGGCATTTCTTAAGAATTAGCACCAAGGCCGTCATGCTACTGCAGGATCTCTGGAGACTGTTTGAGGATGGTGACCCAAAAAAGACGCCTTTATTCTCTGTCTGCTTGGAACAAAATATTTTATTCAGAGTCTGGGTGACAGCTGTCTGCTTGCTTTCGTGACAGAAACTGTCTTGTAGAGACACAAGGATGAGTTAGAGTCTGACATGTGCAACGTGACGTCTTCTGGTCAGAAGGTGTGTAGTTCAAATACACCAAACCAGTAGGGAATAAGTTACACTTGGTCTCAAAAAACAGAAAACGACTGAAGTAAGCAGTCAGTTAATGTATATAACCATCTCAGTACAGACTTATTCAGGATGTGTTTGTAAGTACAAGGATTATATGCTGGCAAATCATAAGTGTAATTAACTATAAAAACGGGGTTCGTTACAAACCTAACAGTCTACAGCCATGCTAGCTCTGTGAGGCTTTACTTGAGCTGAATGCTAACATCAGCATGATAACACTTACAATGTAAGTGTTATCCTATTAGCTGTCTCTGCTGGAGCACGGGAGGATGTTGGTGTTGTTTACACGGGTAGCACAGGAGCTTTGGACCGCAGGGAGGAGGTTTTCAGGTCTGACAGGGACTACAGTACCGAGGTGATTTACAGCAGCTCGTAACAGGGCTCTGACTCCGGGGACGACAACGAAACAGCGGGCACAGAAGAGGCTTGAAGCAGGAGAAGAGTGAGAGAGAGGTCAGCATCAGTCAGCGCCCGCCTCTGGAGGCCTGAGCATGGGTTATGGCGGTCCTAGCCCCAGGGTACCAGGAGCCATACCCTGCAAGAAAACCACCTTGGTATTGTTACTGTATTCCCTGTCGTCAAACTGGCCTCTGTCAGTCTCGGAGACTGTGTTCGGTCAGGGTTCACTGGGAGGCTGCTGAGCCCGGGTCCATTGCCCGCTTGGGCGGCTCCAGTTCCAGCGCTGCACCACGCCAGCAGAACCACGCCAGCATTCCCCGTGGGGTCCTCAGCGACCCGGGCCAGAAAACCTCCTCCTTCCAGCGGTTCAAATGGTGTTACGACACACTCCCCTGCTTCTCTGAGCTCCCAGTCAGTTCATGTTAATGAACAAAGTCACTGAACGAGGAAGTTACGTCCTAAATGAAGACCAACCTTAATGAGAGGACTGAAACATTGTATTTTCATTTTAATGTTGACACCAAAAAAGCGTTATGACATGTAAATGTAATTGCAATAGACTGGGGGCGCTGTTTCACTTATTGCCTTTGAATATTGTCCACTGTACAGCAAGTCTTTGAAAATGAAATGTCAAATGCAGTTTTCATTTTCAAATTGTTGGAAAATTTCATTTTGACTTAAATATTGCTTGCATACATGGAAAATCAGGTTACATTGTTTATATTGCATTGTCATTTTCAAATTTGAATTAACGTTTGAATATTTACCACTGTACAGTGCGGTACGACTTTAAAAATTAAATGTCAAACAGCTTTTCCATTGTCATTTTAACAAGGGGATAGACCGCCCACACAATGGGTGTTAGTGGAAATGAAAATGAAAATTAGATTATTGCATTTTCATTTTTCCTTAAATAACACATACATATGTGGAAAATTATAATGGAATGGAATAACATTTTCATTTCCTAGTTTACATTATCAATTTAATATAGTCCCCTATAAGTTTACATACATGCTCCACTAAGCTTTTCACTGAAAACCACTGCCTGCTACGGCTGAAAACTACGCTGTGAGAGCTGTGAGAGTGAACCAAAACAGCAAAGTAGCAGGCTGTACAACCAAAACAATGAGCTAAAGCTTGGTAGAGCTGAGAGGAACTAGAGTTGGGTGATAATTATTTGTGGGTTCATCACTACGAGGGATCCCTTTCACATTACACATAGTCATTGGATTCATTGTTATCATAAAAATATTAATTACAGCCACTTCGACATGCTGATGTTTTGCAGGTAATATTTACTGAGTTCACTAGCTTAGTTTAGTTTTTAGCATGCTAACTTTTAGTTATTAGCACTAATCACAAAGTGGCTGAGGCTGATGGAAATGTCATTAGTTTTACAGGTATTTGGTCATAAAAATGTTGACCTGCTAATGGAGTAGACCAAACAGGTGGACTGTACCATCCGACCAACATTGCCATCGCTAGAGCCGGGTGCAGGTAGCATGACTCACTGCAGGTGTTTAAGGCATTCCAAAGCAAAATATGTTTCATTTTATTGCAATACATGAAGTAGAAACCTGTAAGGCATTTTGTTATTGAATAGATGTGGATCTGATGGTTTGCATCACTAAACACCTGTGTATGTATAATGCCAACAAAAAAAGTGACACTTTTGTACTGCGTGTTTGTAGCTGCTACCTGTATCAGCTTGTTAAATGAGGGCCTAAATATCTTTCTGATATCAGTTTTCCAAAGCTGTTTTAATATACTTTACTATGTGATAACATAATGTTCCAAAAATCATTTGCTTGTTTGGGTTGGCGGTACCCTTGGCCAATTCCTGCATGTTGCCGTCTGTGAAATGATTTGGTGGGACTGTTCCCAATTAGAGCATAAGGACAATTCTAATTATACTTTTCATTGTCACCATGATTATCTCTCTGAGTCCACTGAACACTGTTACATAATTCAGCACTAAATCAACAATAACGAAAACCTGTCAGAGTCCAAGGGACACAATCTATTTAAATGGGGCTTTGTGGCTATTTGGGTAACAGTGACATACATTTTTTTTTTTAAAACTCCCTTAAGTAAAGAGCAGGAACATGGCCTTGGCCAGCATGTTGACATTTAGTTTTAGCACATGAAAATAGCAGGCAGCCCTTGTGGACTTTGTGTGTCTTCCCTAAGATGTCCGGTCTCCCAGCAGCCATGTCAACAGGCGTTACTCTCGGGGAATGAGCACTGTTGTGCCTGAGCATAGAGTGCCTGATCTCTCAGCCTCCTGCGCTGGCTCCCGATGTGTGTCATCACTATCAGTGAACGGAAGAAGAGGGTGAAATGTTTACGTGTGATGTAGTATATTCATCAAAAGGGGAAAGGATTGTAACAGATGAGTCTTTCACATATGCTGCCCACAGGCTCAGTTGCCAGCTCTGACAGGCTGTGGGGGCTGACGGGGGAACATACTCTCTGGCTTTGCTATTTTTAATCTGCCTCAGAAATTAAGTGGGGAAGCTATGATTAAGCATGGAGAAAGAGATCTGAAGTGCTACAATTTTACTATCTTGCAATGTGTCCCTTACACCCTTGTATGTAAACACAGGAAATAGCCTTTGCTTTATGGTTCCTACAGGAGTAAGACTATGGTGACCAGCAAGTGATAAAGGTAATAATTTGCCACGTTTTCATACAAATAAATGCTATTAATTTTACTAATCTTGACTGTTGACATTTATAGAGGAGTACAGTAGGGAACCAATCTGCCCATATGGACAAATCATATATGCTGTAACATATATATTTATAGAGTTGGTATATGAAAACACAATATTTGTCTATCTTGACATACATTATACAGATTTCATTCAAGTTTACACTTGTTTGGTAAGTGGTAGTTTAATATCATGTTTGTGTTGCATATGACACAAACAGCACATATGGACTATATGTTTTATATTTGATGACATGTCATATGTCAGGTTTAAAAAAGTACAAAACGAAATATCAGCTGCCATATACAAAACATTATACAAAGTGTAAGTCTGATCTAGTATGAAATCTGTATGAAGGAGTGTGTGCATTTACGTTATTATTTACAATATGTTCAGTATGTGCAGACTTTCGAGTAAACAGTATATTGTACACAGGAAATAAAAAAAATAAAAATTGTAAGAAACCAAAATTATAATTTTTTTTTACTTTTCTCTAAACTTTGCTTCTTTCTCATGTAATACTGTTTTACCCTTTCAAGCCTCTTAAGATGATTCAAATGAAACAGTCAGAGGTCAAAATCACAGTGGCTGAACTACTCACACCGTATAGACATGCAACCCATGACGAGAGATTGCCACGAGATGTTGACATACCACTGGCATACCTTTTAAAAATGTAAGTGTGGAGTTTTATAGTTAACAGCATTTCTCATGTATCCTATAGTTATAATAAATGTGTTGCATGCACTTCATTCTTTGCTAAGCCAATTTATAATATATTTTCTGCATTGTTTATATCTATGTTTACGAACTAGTGTTGCTGCACCAACTGTCGATCAGTGGAATAGCATGAAACCAGTGACAGGAATGTGTAGTGCTTCACCTGCATGCTACAGTGTGTGCATGATGCAAATGAAATCGGTACCTATTCATAAAAACATTGCTCCATAGTGCTGCTAGTGGTGAAAAACTCCACTGCTGGACTCGAGAATTGTCTGGGAAAAGTACAAGAAGTACTGGGTGGTTAGCACAAGCAGTAATTTGAGACAAAAACGACAGTACCAAAAACAACAAGACAGACATAAAATCCAAGCAAAACGACATCACTGTTCACCCAACCCATGCTGTTTGACTGACAATTGACCGCTAGGAAGTGCAGCACAAAAGCCCAAAAGTAACAACCACTTACCAACAAAGGGGTCGACAAACTTATATCTGATGGGTCCAAATGGCAGGTGAGAGTTAGCTGTTTTGAACTTTTTAAAAATAGATTTCTAAAAAAGTAAATACAGTAAAGTACAAACAGCATATTTACCACAAGGTTGATCTGTGATACTTCATACCAAAGATGACAAAGGATGAAGCTGAGAGAGGTTACTCTTTTTTAGTTTGTATTTTCTTGTTCTCTTGTAGCCCCAGCTATAAGATGGCGGCATATTTTCAGAAATGTTACAATCGTATTTTATGATGTTTCACTATGTTTACATTCAACATAAAAGTGATCATTAATTTAACCACAGCTGCAGGAAATATATCAATTACCTACGCCTTATCAAGGTCACCCTCAATTAATTTCAAGCACAGAGCGATGTAAATCAGATTTGTAAGGTAGTGTGGGCGCATGTGTACCCAGGAGTTATATCCTCAAATGTAATGGGACCGTGAATTTAGCCTTGTTCCCTACTTTCCAATCAAATGGAAGCTAAAAATACCCCAGTAAACATGTCAATTATGTGTTAATCCGATTTATGTGGTGTGTCGTGAAATATCAACTTCCTCCCACGGCTACCACCAGCGGCCAATCACAGCACGAGAGTCTGCTATTAGTCTATGCCACTTCCTGCGGGGATGGCCCTGTAGCAAATTAACATGCAGAGAAGTTATCTGCAAAGTGTCAAAGTGGCAGCCAAAATACTTGCTTTCCCCTTGTTGTATTTTCTGGAGGCAGCCTTCTGTAATTAGGTTCTGTCATACTGCTGGAAGGTAAATGCATGCTTTTTAAGGTTGCCAGCATCAAAGGAACTGTACATGAGGGCCCCCAGTTCACTTCAAAGTGAACACAAAGATATCTGCCTGCTTACCTTTTATTGATTTCACTGCCATGTATGCTGTGTTAGTGGAGTATCTGAGTGTTGACTCATCGCCTTGTATTTTCACACATGTTCACAATGCAGACTGCCAAGAATCAGAGCCCTCCTACACGACGTGTATGGGATGAGTCTGCCCATTGTTTTGCACTGCATCTGTGATACAGATCTATAAGTGTGTGTGTGGTAGAAAGCCACCCATATGTTCTAATACTGCTGCCTCCATATTCACTTAATACATACAGTATATCAAAGTAGTTGCACTTCCAAAATCATCGCCTGTTTTCAGGGAGCTCATTGTGCATTAATTAAAAACATTGTAACCAATGCACAAGACCATATGCACATCGATTTGGATGTTACGGTCACAGTTCTGTTTTTTCCATATTTCAATTAATATCTAACTTTTTCATTAAATGTAAAGAAGCATGTCACTTGCCTGTTTTGAACTATGCTGCAAGTCAGGAGTGTAAATCATCTTGTAAACCAGATTTTTCAGACAGACCTGTAATAAGCTCCTGCTGTTACATTTTCCAGAAATGAAAACTCCCACTTGATGGAACTGCCTGGTTCAAAAAATTGGGAAGGTAGCTTTAAATATAATCTGCCACATATTACTATATTATATATTCAATTCAATTCAATTCACTTCAACACAATTTTATTTATATAGCCCAGTATCACAAATCACATTTGCCTCAAAGGGCTTCACAATCTGTAACATATGACACCCTCTGTCCTTAGACCCTTGATTCAATTAAGGAAAAACTACCCAAATGCTATAGATTTATAGCATCAAAACTATAATATATACAGCCATGATGGCAAAATTGTTGTATATATATATATATTATTATGTTAGAAATGTTTAGGTGGTAAAACATAAGGGAAAATGATGGGTCCAGACGGCAAACCGAGCAGCTCCAGGTGGAGCCCAACGAGCAGGACCCGAGCCACTCGTCCCCTGCACCATAGACACAGCAACACTGCCCCAGCAGGTCGCCATAGTCACCGATCCAGATACATGTCCGGACACTGAAATACCTGCTGAAAGTGACAGTAAGAAAGAAGAGGGACGACAAAGCACAAAACTCCGGGAGAGGGAAGAAGTCTAGTTAGTGACATGCATTTATGGGATGAGAATGCATACGGATGGACAGGAGGACAGAGGTGAAGAGAGAGAGGTGCATCATGGGAAGTCCCCCGACAGTCTAGGCCTATAGCAGCATAACTAAGGGATGGTTCAGGACTCTCTTGAGCCAGCCCTAACTATAAGCTTTATCAAAGAGAAAAATCTTTAGGCTATTCTTAAATGAGGAGATGGTGTCTGCCTCCCGAACCCGAACTGGGATCTGATTCCACAGAAGAGGAGCTTGATAGCTAAAGGCTCCGGTCTCCCATTCTACTTTTGGAGACTCTAGGAACCACAAGAAACCCCGCACTGAGAGCGCAGTGTTCTAGTGGGGTAATAAGGTACTATGAGCTCTGTAAGATACGACGGTGCCTGAGCATTAAGAGCTTTTTAGGTGAGGAGAAGGATTTTAAATTCTATTCTGGATTTCACAGGGAGCCAGTGCAGAGAAGATAATATTGGAGAAATATGATCTCTTTTCCTATTTCCTGTCAGTACACGTGCTGCAACGTTCTGAATAAACTGAAGAATCTTAAGGGACTTTTTCGGGCTGCCTGATAATATGGAATTGCAGTAATCCAGCCTTGAAGTAACAAATGCATGGATTAATTTTTCTGCATCATTTTGAGACAGGAAGTGCCTGATTTTTGCAATGTTACGTAGGTTAAAAAAGGCAGTCCCTGAGATTTGCTTCATGTGGGAGTTGAAGGATAGATCCTGATCAAATATAACTCCTAGGTTCCTCACAGAGGTGCTGGAGGCCAGGGCAGTGCCCTCTAGAGCAATTATATCTGCCGACAGTGAGTCTCGGAGGCGTTCGGGGCCAAGTACAATAACTTCAGTTTTGTCCGAGTTTAACATCAGAAAATTTCTGGTCATCCAGGTTTTTATGTCCTTAAGGCATGATTGAAGTTTAACTAACTGATCAGTTTCATCCGGCTTAATCGATAAATATAACTGGGTATCATCTGCATAACAATGAAACTTTATGGAGTGCTTTCTAATAATATTGCCCAAAGGAAGCATATATAAAGTAAATAGAAGTGGTCCAAGCACAGAACCTTGCGGAACTCCGTGACTAACTTTGGTGTGCTCGGATGATTCATCGTTAACATAAACAAACTGAGATCGGTCTGATAGATAGGATTTAAACCAGCTTAACGCGGTTGCTTTAATTCCAATTAAATGTTCCAGTCTCTGTAATAGAATTTGATGGTCAATGGTATCGAATGCAGCACTAAGATCTAGCAAGACAAGTACAGAGACAAGTCCATTGTCTGATGCAATTAAAAGGTCATTTGTAATTTTCACCAGTGCTGTTTCTGTGCTATGATGCACTCTAAAACCTGACTGGAAATCCTCAAATATACTATTGTTATTTAGAAAGTCACATAACTGATTAGCAAGTTTTTTCAAGGATCTTAGAGATAAAGGGAAGGTTAGATATAGGTCTATAGTTGGCTAAAACCCCTGGATCGAGTGTGGGCTTTTTAAGGAGAGGTTTAATAACAGCTACTTTAAAAGACTGAGGTACATAACCTGTCAGTAAAGACAGATTGATCATATCTACAAAAGACGTTCCTACATAGAACGTAGAACATCTTTAAGCAGCCTAGTTGGAATTGGGTCCAAGAGACAGGTCGAAGGCTTAGATGAAGAAATTGTCGAAGTTAGTTGAATAAGGTCGACAGGAGAGAAGCAGTCCAAGTACACATCAGGTTTCACAGCTCCCTCCAACGCCTCTATGCTTGAAAATCGGTTGGCAGGCTAAACAAGATTCTCCTAGATAGTTGGAACGCCATTTTCTTTCAAGTTTTCGTGATGTTTGCTTTAATTTGTGGGTTTCAGGGTTATACCATGGAGCTACCCTTTTTTGTTTTATTATCTTCTTTTTAAGAGGAGCAACAGAATCAAGTGTCGTTCGCAGTGAACCTGCAGCACTACCACAAGATGATCAATTTGGGACGGACTGAAATTTGCATAAGAGTCCTCTGTTATGTTAAGACATAGCATTGAGTTAAATTCAGATGGAATTTCTTCCTTAAATTTAGCTACAGCACTATCAGATAGACATCTACTGTAGTAGTATTTGACTACTGGTGTATACTCCAGTAATAGGAGTTCAAAAGTTATTAAATAATGGTCTGATAGTGAAGGATTCTGTGGAAAGACTGTTAGATGTTCAATTTCAATGCCGTATACCAGAATAAGGTCAAGGGTGTGGCCAAAACAGTGAGTGGGTTTATGTACACACTGAAAGAAGCCAATCGAGTCTAATAATGAGATAAACTAAGGCTATCATTTTCAACGCCCACATGAATATTAAAATCACCTACAATAATTGCTTTATCTGTTTTAAGGACTAAACCTGATAGAAATTCTGAGAATTCAGATAAAAACTCTGAATAAGGACCAGGACAACCCGGTCTCAACTCTGGGTTGTCATGGTTTAGGTCCACTAATAAACTCGGCCAGATTTCTAGATATGAGAGCTGCACCGTCCAAAGTTGGATGAATGCCGTCTCTCCTAATCAGACCAGGTCTTCCCCAGAAAGTCCGCCAATTATCTACGAAGCCCACATCGTTTGCTGGACACCACCTCGACAGCCAGCGAATGAAGACATGCGGCTAAACATGTCATCGCTGGTCAGATTTGGCAGGGGCCCAGAGAAAACTACGGAGTCCGACATCGTCTTTGCATATGTACACACCGACTCAACATTAATTTTAGTGACCTCCGATTGGCGTAATCGGGTGTCATTACCGCCGACGTGAATAACAATCTTACTGTATTTACGTTTATCTTTAGACAGCAGTTTCAAATATGATTCAATGTCGCCCGCTCTGGCCCCAGGAACACATTTAACTATGGTCGCTGGTGTCGCTAACTTCACGTTTCTCAAAATGGAGCTGCCAATAATCAGAGTTGGTTTCTCAGCGGGTGCGTCGCTGAGTGGGGAGAACCTGTCGGAAACGGGAACGGGTTGGTGGTGAACCGTGGGCCTCGGCCTAGGGCTATGCTTCCTTTGGACGGTCACCCAGCCGCCCTGGATTCCCGAGCAGCCGGGGAACGGCTAACTGTAGCTCGCTCTAGTCGGTCCGCACCGGCTACTGGGGCTTGGCTAGCAACTACCGACTGAGCTCCCATGGTGCGGAACCGCGTTTCCAAATCACTAAGCCTCGCCTCCAACGCTACAAATAAACAACATTTATTACATGTACCATTATCAGTAAAGGAGGCAGAGGAATAGCTAAACATTTGACACATCGAGCAAGAGATAGCGGGAGAGGAAGAAGGAGAGAGAGGGAGAGAAGCCATTGCTAGCTGCTAAGGTAGAGACTGGTAGCTAGCAACACTGAAGTGCTTAGGCAAAACTAATAAACGTTCAAATATAACGTTATAGCAGATAGTTAGTCAATGTAATGAAGAGTCGCACAAATTAGCTGTGTTGAGCTAGAGCAGCAAACTACACGCTACAGGTAACAAACAAACACCTGTAACCGGAAAGGAGACAAAACGCTTACGTCAGCACGACAGAGGCTTCGTCAGCACCCCATAGGGTCATATACTATATACACTTTACTAAATATACTGTGTACTTAATTGGAGAGTCCTGAACCATCCCTTAGTTATGCTGCTATAGGCCTAGACTGTCGGGGGACTTCCCATGATGCACCTCTCTCTCTTCACCTCTGTCCTCCTCTCCATCCGTATGCATTCTCATCCCATAAATGCATGTCACTAACTAGACTTCTTCCCTCTCCCGCAGTTTTGTGCTTTGTCGTCCGTCTCTTCTTTCTTAGTGTCACTTTCAGCAGGTATTTCAGTGTCCGGAGATGTATCTGGATCGGTGACTA
The DNA here is from genome assembly GCA_011952105.1 of Coreoperca whiteheadi. Taxonomy (NCBI): domain Eukaryota; kingdom Metazoa; phylum Chordata; class Actinopteri; order Centrarchiformes; family Sinipercidae; genus Coreoperca; species Coreoperca whiteheadi. The sequence continues at coordinate 24,234,073 of CM022476.1, forward strand.
TGGCGACCTGCTGGGGCAGTGCTGCTGTGTCTATGGTGCAGGGGACGAGTGGCTCAGGTCCTGCTCGTTGGGCTCCACCTGGAGCTGCTCGGTTGTCCGTCTGGAACCATCATTTTCCCTTATGTTTTACCACCTAAACATTTCTAACATATATACAACAATTTTGCCATCATGGCTGTATATGTTATAGTTTTGATGCTATAAATCTATTCTGTACTTACGACATCTATTGCATGTCTGTCCGCCCTGGGAGAGGGATCCCTCCTCTGTTGCTCTTCCTGAGGTGTCTATCATTTTTTCCCCTGTTAAAAGGGTTTTTTTGGGTAGTTTTTCCTTAATCGAATCGAGGGTCTAAGGACAGAGGGTATCGTATGTTACAGATTGTGAAGCCCTTTGAGGCAAATGTGATTTGTGATACTGGGCTATATAAATAAAATTGAGTTGAATTGAATTGAATTAATTGTGTAATCCATTGCAATACCGCTGTCCAAAAACCTACATTAGATACACCACACTACTTATGTAAATAATATCTAAATCATGGAGGTGAACTAAACACAAAATCAACTTTAGTCAATTTAGTCTTTTATGTGAAGTGAACACTTATTTAGAATTTACAGATATTATCAGCCATTATTTCAAGATGAGGAAGATGTCTATGTCAAGAACATTCCCAATTCAAAATATCATTTTCGGAGGTTTTAGAGCAATCTAGCAAATCTAAATAGTTTTTCCTTTTTTCAAACTGACTTGAAGGAGTACTTGAGCAATCAAGTATTGCACTTCTGTAAAGTTGGGGAACTCACAACAGACAATAAAAAAATGGTCAAAATGGAGATATCTGGATTTTTATTCCCTACTTTGGGTCAAAAGCACCTGATCCTACAATCCCACAATGCAACTCAGTAGCATTTTTCATTAGACCCCTGCAGCATCAGGGTTATTTTTTTCAAACTTTGGGAAGCTTCCTCCAGAGCCAAAGGGGATATTATACAACTGTTTTCAGTAGTACTCCTCGTGATGAGTAAGGTGAACTTCATGCGTAAAATTGGAAATTATTTGTCCATCATTTTGTCCATATGCTTAACACACAGTCACCAGGGCAGGTGAGCTGCTTGTTATCTGCTCAGCTACCTTGCCTTTCCTCTGTCTTTTGAGAGCAGTGAAAGAAAACAGCAGTTTGGTGAGATTGAGGATAATGGCCTGCCTTTTGCACCCAGCAGCCTCATGCTGCTTATGAAATGACAGAAAATGCCTTGACCTGAAAAGAACATTATTCATCGTGACTTAATTCTTTGTCAGTAATTGTCTGCTAGATTCAGATTTAAAATGCAATACATGCTGAGGGATGTTAAGTGGCAGACTTTTTATGCAAGAGATAACAATGTACAAAACATTAGCTGTATTAAAGCCACTGTTGGTAGAATTATTATGTGATTGTTGGGTCTTTCAAACTAATTTGAAGTTAACAATTTTACACACGCAGATTCACTAAACTTAGAGTATAATGTAATGAGTTTAAAGCTGTGGTAGGCAACTTCACAAAGGAGGACAATGGGAATTATTTGAAGTTTAATACCCAAAGGTCCTCACTGCAGACAGATTGTACCTTGCTCCTAGTTGATATGATTTCGATATGATCAGTGCCTTTTGCAGCTTTAACCTCATTTGCATTATGGTTATTGGGTAGCCAAACATTGAGCAACATTCACCTCCTCTTGCATAATACTTTCTCTGAAATGCAAAAAATTCTCACAGACTGCTCTCTGCAGGCTTCCTAAATTCATTTATGTAAACAGAGCACAGTACTGTATATCGTGCACTGATCCACATTATATAAACCCTTTTTTCATATCTGACCAGGGTGATCAGGAAACTTATTTTTATATGGCTCAACTTCAGTGCTGACTGTTGCCATCCACTGAAAATCTTTAACTGCCACTAATTGTGCAGAAGTTGTACTCTGTGTGCATGTGTGTATGTGAGTGTGTGTGCGTGTGTGTGTGTGTGTGTGTGTGTATGTGTGTGCAAAGGCAGCCTGAGACTTGAGTGAAGTCGTGAAGTGTGGGTGATGTGGGAACTACATCGCACAGCTTGCCTATGTCAGTTTGTTAAGGCTCTGGCAGTGCAGCAGGGTGCCAAGTGAGGACTGACAGCAGTTGGTCTATGAGTGTAGACTCAAGTACACTCAGGTGTCCCTGTGCTGTCTAAGCCAGTTACAGCAGCAGTCAATCTGCACCTGCCTCTTGTCACTGCACATTGTTGTTGATCTGTGGGGATGAGCCGGTGCAAGGCGTTCTCATCCTGACACCTTGTCTGACTGCTCTCAAATCTCAGCTCTGTTTGCTCCTGTCGACTCCCACAGTGTACTGTCCCACGGTCACTCAGGTTTGCTGTCAGTGACGAGGAGCAAGAACAAGACAAGATGAAGGTCTTTGTCAAAGGCCTTTCTCTCCATCTAATCTCTGATTATGTGCTGGACAGTAAAAATGGATCTTAACTAAATAATCTCGTACGTTTTCGACTTAATTGGCCTGGTTTGTTTCTCTTGACTTCCATCTAGTAAATCACAATTGTGATTATAGTGTTGTGTGTGTTTATGAACGCTACTGTATATTTGCAGTTCTAAACAGCCATATCTTTCCTGTGAAAAATCATCTTGCACAGAAAGTGATGCATTTTACGTTTCTGGACGGTTCGCTGCAATAACAAGACCACGTGTCTACAGTCACGCTAGTGGTTCTGTTAGGCTTAACTAACACAATGTCTACACAAACTGTGCAGCTAAAGCAGCAGTAGATAAAATTAATACTGTGGGCACCATGGATATCTGTACTAAATTTTATGGAAATCCATCTAATTGTTGTCGTGATATTTCACTAAAAACCGAAAATGTCAACCCGATGGTGGCGCAAGAGGAAACGTCAGGTGAATGTCAAGTACAACATTTCATGGTAATCCATCCAGTAGATGTTGAGATGTATCAGTCTGGACCAAAGTGCTGGACTGACTGACTGACGTTGCCCTCCCTAGAGCCACGCCATTAGCATAGCAAAAGACATGGGTATTTAACCTGAACAGTTCCAGCCATCACAGCTGAAATAATTGAAAACGTATCCAGCAGCCGTAACTGAAATAAAATAATACAAATAATTTCTGGATCTTTGAAATTGGCTCTCCCTGATCAGATATGATTTTTCCCGGTATTGATTTCCTTGACACCATGATGACACACTGGCTTTGTGATATTCATATAGCATTTATGACCTTTGCGGAGGCTGAATGCAACTCATATGTCCTTCAGGACAAGAGCTTCAAAGGACGGCGTTGGTTACTGCTTCCATCTTGAGATTTCAATGCTCACTGACACAAGACTTTGGTCCTCCTGGCTTCAGGCTTCATGTGGCATCTCACACATGCCAGCTGGTTCATGATTATTGATTTTAAAGCATGGAGGAGCAGATCCAATCATAGTAATGAACAGGATTAATGGTTTTGTTTGCTCGAAAATAAGAAGCTCATATAACACTAGCTACCTGCCGCAAGTTTTTTTTTCTTTCTGTTTTTTAAAATGAGTTAGATGCACACAGTTTCACAGCCATGACCAAAATTAAACTGACCGCCTCCTCATTTAAGTGCATCACACAACCTGCAAGGTGACAGCAGTTTTTACGCAGAGGACTTAGTCTTTCTCAAAATCAATAGAGCTGTAGCCTATTATTAGCGATGCAGACTGAGAGGTTCTTCTCCACTGTGAAGCCTTTCTTCTCTGCAGTTTTATTGATATTAATATTTCATAATCATAACCCTTTACAGTAACCCAGACATACATAATATACTATTTTTTATTAGATACCACATCAGCACATCAACACATTTATTGTCCTGAAACAAAATAGCACATTTATATTACTCTACATGCACAAACATCTGCACTATACACACAACATACAGCTCCTTCAATTGTACTTTGTGGGTGTAAAACTACTTTGGTAACTTTCAGCATGCCAGATAGTAGTGTCAACCTTATTACACAGGTAAAAGTGCACAGAAACATTATTGCATATTGCTGCATTTTCATTTACCTACACACAAACCTTGAACGCCAATACAACACACACACGTGAGGAGGGCGGTGAATGTACAAATGTTCCTTTATTCCATTGCTTCAAAAGCACCAAAAAAAACGAACCGTCTTTGCTAATGAATCACGTACTCCGTCTGGGCTGACGACTTGCAGTCTGTTCATTCAGTGATGTTCACTTCCTTTCCATTTTCCCAAACCATGGTATGTGTGAGGTGGATTTGTCCACATCCATTACAAATTATATCATCAGAAGTGAGGGTTACCTGGCTCGGTCAGCGGTGGCAACTCTTATTTTGGTCAAGGTTAATGGGCGTACTAGGAAGTCAGGAAGCCTGGACGAGCCGTGCGCCGTGTGCTTCGCCGTCAGTATTTATTCAGGTTGGAGTCGTCTCCATTTGTGACCTCGTCTGCATGCAAGAGGCGAGGGCGGGAGAGTAGATTTAGTAGTTGAGATTTTCTCTGCCGATAGCTCAGCTTGTATTACTCACCCCCCAATGGGCACTGCTTGAATGGGTCAGCTGACTTGTGCATAATGCATATTTCATAGACATCAGGAGTCTAAAATCAGCTAATGTGCATGTTGTGCAGGAAGATAGAAGATACCATTAAAACCATTCACATTTATTTGATGTCATAGATTAATTTGATCTTTCTTCTACAAAAACAGCTTCTATGCTGGAGATGATATTACTGTTCCCAAAGTTCTGTCTCCCTGGTTTGGTTTTATTTTGTCATGAAACAATAACAAGGACTACTCTGTACATGCTACACCTTAGCCTTAATCAAAATTTGATTAAAATATGTATTACACACTATAGCAGAGACAATTTAGATATTAAATAATTTTGTCATCTTATTTCCATAAGATAAGTAGGTTTTTACTCCTAAACACTTCTGAATTCTAACATTTTAAACATTGTGAAGGAACGTCTTACTCTGTTGAAAACCTTTCAACAGGCATTGGATTTCTGAACATGAAAATCTTCTGAATCACAGAATTACTTGAATCACAGTGTGTATGCAACACTGTGATTCTGTTCGAAGTGAACCAAAACCAGTGGTTACCTGCAAGGTAGAAAATCATAGTTATGTGGATTATACACAGTTGTAGTAACAGGCCTAAAAATAAAAACCACGTATATCCTATGCGAATCACAGTGTGTATGCAACACTGTATAATCCACATAACTATGATTTTCTACCTTGCAGGTAGCCACTGGTTTTGGTTTACTTCGAACAGTATGAAACCTAACTTGCAGTGAAACATGATTGATGCATCACAGTGAGCACGTCATCAAATTGATTTCTTTGTAAAGTTATACATTTTTTCCTGCACTAGAATTGCTCTCTAAAGCTAAGGTTTGATTTTCATAGTTTATTGAAACAATGGTTAAGCATAGATACATAAAAAACATGAAATTAATTTTTATACTTATTGTTGGTTTTGGAAAATGCTATTTGAAATAAATATCCCTGATTAAACATTAAAAATTCATTCAAACTCATGTTAGTCCTTTAAATAATCAGCCAAACTCAGAGTTTGGTCTCTGTTCTGTTAAAGGACTGGTTTATCTCTAAAAAATATGTATACCCAAAGTACATTTGATGCAATTTTACTGATACTTCGTGGAAAAGACTTTGTTTCTTGCTTTCTGCCTCATACTGTTAACCCAGAGCTTGGGTCATTCCACAGCAACGACCAGATGTCTATGTTACTGGCTTGTTTCTGCATCCAGAGGTGTTGGACAGAGCTCATGCTCTGTGTCACTGAGCACTTGTCTGCACTGTTACTACGACAACCAGTCTCTAATGTCTACAACGTCTAAAAACGCAAATTTGATCTGGTCACTTATAAATTATAATGAGGCTTGCAGATGGATATCCTCATTAGAATCCTCTCCCGAACATGGACAGACGTCAGCTGTCTGCAGAGACCTGACCAGAGATTAGCTCCAGAAGGTTTGACAAAACTGAGAACCAGCTCCTCTATGTCAAGTAGCAGTGTTGCTGAAAAAGGCCGGGGCTGGCTTGGCCATCTCAGATGCTCAGTTCAGTCGCCAATGCCTGATCAGCCCAAGTGATAAACTGATGATCGCTCCTGGCCTTCCTTTACCTCCTCTGCCTCTCTACATCACTGACCTACTGTGAGGTCCAGTGTGACTTGTCTTATATATATGTGACAACAGGGCAAGTAATGCCTCAGGGTCCCAGACCATAAGGGATCTTGAAAGCCTCTGCTGGGCTTGTAGATTACATTCTATATTTGTCTATCCAAGTGAAATCAAAAATTAAGAAAGGACTCCAGGCCCCATCTGGAATTGTCTCTTCTTTTCTCATTCAAGTCGAGCTGTTTTGGATGAGTGTTTGTCCCTTAAGACAGTCCTTCACATTTCGTACCAAATTAAACACTAGAACAAATAGATTGCCATATAAATAAAATCTATGTCTCATTTTTCTGCAGCCAATTTACTACCGTATGCTGTGAAATTTATTTTTGAATGATTAAGCAGATATTTTTAGTCTGTAAAGTAGAGAATGATAAGAGACCGCAGAGTTCCTGGTAAGTTTGGAAGTCAGTCAGTCGCTGCTCGTTGTCACAGCAGATGTCAGTTAGGGAGCTCGCTTATTGACTGCTTGTGGCCAAAGGTCAGAGACTGAAAAAAGATGTAAATTCATGTCACCTTTTATCTGAATGCAGCTTGAGCATCATCTTGAACTAAAAGAGAACAAGGATACTACGTAAAAAACTACTCCACAGTGCTCTGTTCACTCTGCCAGATGATAAGGTTTATGGTAAATGACAATGGCTTTGTCATGGTTTTGTATTGCAAATATTGTGTCTTTATCTTTTCTTAAGTCTCTCGTAAACAGTGCAGGACTCTTAGCCCTTTGTATATGTAGTCCCCCAATGCAGCGGGACATTGATTCAACCAAACAATGGTATGTTCTTGACTAGCCAAGTCAGTCACATGACCTCAATCCAACTGAGCAAGTGTTTCACATGGTTTAGACCAGACTGGAGACAAAAAGCCCCCAAACGAGAACTGAAGATGTAGTGCAGGCCTGGCAGAGCATCAGCAGGGAAGATACCAAGTGGGCTACAATTCCTGCACTGTTTACTTAACATGCATGTGAAAACATTTTGAATCATATTTGTTCAGGGCCAACACAACAAAATTGTAAAGTGTCATTAATTGCTTACAGACTGGCCTTAGAGTAGCTACAATTGTCAGACTAAACAGTAAGAATAAATGCATTATTAAGTTGACTGTATGATTCAAAATTAGAAACAATGTGCATCAGTGCATTCATGGTATTGTTCTTTGCTTTCAGCTCTCCACAGAGGCACTTGACTAAAGGGCAGCAATAAAACACCAACAGCAGCTCTGTTAAGAGATCCTCATCTCTTGATGGAATGACACAACAGAGCTGAAATGTTTGGACATGTTTGGGTTACATCATGACGAGAATAACTGTTTTTAGAAGACAGATGTATTTTGTATGATCTAAGAATGGACTTGTACTATAAAGAAGCCTTTCATTGCATTGTGATAAGTGAAGATTTTAGATTTGTTAATGCTTTTTAAGGCTTCAAATTTAGATTATTTAGTGTAATTGACTCGCAGCATGGTGATCCACCCGTGCTGCCAATTGACTTTAAGTGAACTTCAAGAGAGGTACAGTATATCTACAGTCCTCCTGCAACTTTGTTACATGGAGTAGCAATAAAAAAGACGTTTTCTGCCTTTTGTATTGTCATTGCTGACAATACCCACAACATATTTAAGATCCACTTTTTTAACAATGGGGGGTGTAAACTGTGCCTGTTTGCAACATACACAGCAAAAGATCCTCAAAATCAACTCACTAAACTGTTATGAGTGACTTCCTCCATTCAACCTACTGTATTGCTGTCCTGAGGTTAAACCAGCATTGCATCCTATCTGCAAATGGTGTCCAGAGAAAAAGAAGCATTTCTACCTGTTGCCTGGACTGATAGTGTGTCTAAAAATCATACATACTGTATTCATTGTATGCATACTATTTAAGCTGTGTGTAAATACATTGCAAATCTCTTACCATATTTTTTCTCCGCCTTCCTTTTCAGTTTGCGTTGTCTTATTCCCTTCCTCGCTTGCCACTGCTAACTCCACTCACGGCCTGGAAAGGGTGCAGACTGCCATGTGTATCCTTAGATCTACATGGCCCCATTTACACTTGCCATTTCAAGTGTTTCGTATCCAGATCAAATCCAGATGTAATTTAATACACTTTTGTTTACAAATGGCCTAATATATATATCTTTGTTGGCCAGATCACAAATCTCCTAGGAATCCATTGTGGTTTTCCCAAGCTACATTCCAGCCCAGGTGATGCTGGTAATGCACCTGACTGAAGCAAGGCTGTTTGGTAACTGGCTAGCTAGCTAACTAACAAGTATCTATTAACCAACACAAACACAAGGACACAGGAAAGTTACAGAAATTCTTGGACACAACCCCCCAAATTCCAATGTCGGAAAGGTGTGGGGGGAGGGGGTTTCTGAAGCTATTCTACTTTCCGACAAGCACTTCCGATGAAGCATACTGGAATCTTAACCCTACCCCGCTTCGTGCAGGGGCACTATAGGATTGCCTATGGGGGGTTTGCAAAATCGTCCAATATTGATGTTGTGGTTTGGCAATAGTGTTGTGATATAGAGCTTCTCTTATACTGCTCAAACTGCAAATAAAAAGTTCTTTTTGGCTAATAAATTGAATCACCATTTAATTATATCAGTAGGTGAAAGAGTGTAGCAAAACTGACATTTATTAATAACAAAGAATTAGCATATTATCACTCAAAGAAAGGTGCTACAAACCTTGATCTTAAACTACCAACTGACTGATCCTGCTTCCACTGATAAGTGGAAAGAGAGCTGAAATGCTAAAAAGGATGAATCACACAATTGCATGAAAAAATAACACCTCTCTGTTTGACACCCTCAGCTTTCACACTTTGTTGTTTCAAGATTTGAAACTATTGCAAAATCCTCACAGCTTTCTCTCTGGTATGTGCATGAATGTTGCTCCCTTTCAGGTCCAACAATTCTGGAGAGGGAAATTAGACAAAGTATCTCAGATGAGAACATCAGCAGGGAAAGCATTTGCACCAACAGCCGAGAGTGAGTATAGAGGACAAAACTGAATGGCAGCCAATGGCTTTTCCTGAAGGTTAGAAAATGGAAATGGCCAAGTAAATTAAGTGAGTAAGAATATGGGAAACAAGATTTTTAGAACTCAACACAACTTAGTGCTAACAGTCTATATAATAAATAAAAAGAAAGAAGAAGTCACTGGGTATAAATGCAATACTGCCAGATGGACTCCGTCCTAATAAAAATATTATAAGAATATTATACAGGGCTTAAAAGTATAAACTAAGCAAATGCATTGCTCTGGATTTTTAAATGCATTACTTTGGTGTGTTTCCCTTAAAAACTCTTTTTTACATCCTGAAATGAATTAAATAATGGAAGGTTGGCTATTAAGGCTTGTGGGCTACTGATGGTGAATAAATTATATTTTTCAGTCCTGATGTATTACAGAATGCCTCTCCTGCATGAAAAAGAAACATAATAGGTGTTATGCACTGACATCACTTTTAAAGCCTCCTCACGACCACTGCTTGGCCAAACAAACCTCTCGGGGTTACTTGATTGCAACCCTGTTCCCTGATAAAGGGGAACGAGATGCTGCATGCAGTATGCATATGGGAACGTCTTTGCGTGACCGGCTGTGAAAAGTGTGTTTAAAAACGTCAATGAAATTGACTCAAGCGAAACTATAGCCTCGGCAGGTGACGTCACCGGCGCACCTGAAGCCCGGGGCTATAAGTAGATGAGCTCCAGCTGCCAGCCTTCAGGTCCCTTTTGTTTGAAGACCGGTCCTGGGGCAGCATCGGCACGGCACTGCAGTGCAGCATCTCGTTCCCCTTTATCAGGGAACAGGGTTACAATCAAGTAACCCCGAGAGTTCCCTTTCAAAAGCTTCACTCGATGCTGCATGCAGTATGCATATGGGAACGGAATACCCACGCCGCCGTGCCGATGGTGTCCGGACCCCCTACAATGTGTAGGTGTGCACAAAGCGCAGGAGGCCTCAGACAGTAGCTTAGGATGCCGACTCAAGGACGAAGGAGCCCGGAGTCAAGAAGCATCCAAACTATAAAAACCTATGAATGCGTGCGGCGAGGACCAGCTCACCGCATTACAGACGCTCTGTAAGGGGGCACCCCTAGCTACAACAGTAGAGGAAGCAACCCCCCTGGTGTAGTGAG